>CM053785.1:784957935-785327935 GCA_028749045.1 Cupressus sempervirens | reverse complement strand
ATCTAATATTCACTCCTGAAAACCAATTATCATGTATCTTCCAATGATTCATTATGGGCCCATTTGGTTGCTAGAATAGGAATAAGAAATTTGGAATAGGTTTGTTATTCTCCATTTGGTGCATCAAAACGGTATATGGAAGATGGATACATATGCTCATTTTCCCCAAAAACAAGTATATGTCCATTCCAAAAAATAGTTGTTAGTGAAATGGGTCATTCCTATTCTCAATAACACTTCCCCAAATTTGATAATTTTTGGAGTCTATTGGGTAGGGTATGTATGTGCATATCAATTTTCCACTCACTTTTACAAGTTCATCATAAATATTTTAACAAGGGTTTCTGCTAGAGATCATTTTAACTGGGACAACTTTCACATCTTCTCTTACATGGGAAGCTTTCAATTTTGGTATCTTCTTATCAATAATTTACTGGTTTATGCTATGCTCTGTAATGTTTTTGTTTACCATTGATTTGCTAACTTGTACAAGTGGGCCATGGTTTCACATGTCATGGATAATTTCTATTTCATAGGTTGATAGTGTGATTTCATAGTACTGTGAGGCCATCGAAACCATCTTCTAAGTTAAGGTATTTATTTCAATGGTTTTCCTCTGTTGGCCATGGCAGCAAAGTTAATTTTGTATGGTTTTTGTTTGAATCAGAATATACTCATATAAAATGTTGTCTGCACTTGACATTCATGCATTCTAATTAAAAAGCTTTACAAAAACTAAATGCCAACTTTGATGTATGCCTCAAGATGGTCTTTTCGGACAAGTAAATAATGTTCTCTATTATCTTTGGTAAACAAGTTGTGATGTACAGAGTCGAGCCTAGCATTTTGAAAATTTTCTTTTATAGAAATACAACTATGTATATAATTGAGCAAACTATTACCAATTTTCTATAATATCGGTAAATAGTAATATTTCATGGTCTCATGTGATTTTTTAACATTAACTTTGATGGTGAAGTACACATATTATTGGTTGCATTATTGTATAACTTGTAATGAAAATTAACATTGTTTGTTCTATCTCTTCTCATTATATTCTTCCATTCAAGAGGTTAAAGAAGAAACAAAATGTAATCATAATTAAGTAAACATTTATAACTGCTAAGTGGTGTGTGTGTGTGTGTGTGTGTGTGTGTGTGTGTGTGTGTGTGTGTGTGTGTTGCCCCAAATATCAAACCATCGCATTTCAAGAAGCTAGGGCCTCCTCTACCTCTACCTCAACCACTCTCTCATCTTAGCATCCTTGCGACCACTTAGAGACTCGAATCTAAAATGAGTCAGTATACATAGATCAATTTTAAAATCATAATTGATAAACATTGTAACTAGTTCAAATCAATCATCACTAGCATGTTCATATAACAAGATGACATATCAACATTTTATTAACATCATGATTCGTATCATTCATTAATATATTTTCCATTAAATTACGAGATTAAATACACCTTAACATAATCATCAATATGTCATAAGGATTAGCATTAAAATTAATTGCACAATTACTTTAATCATTTCCTTGACTAATGTCATAAACATAGTTTGACCAATCAAAGATTGATAAGGTCACCACATAAGTAGGATACTACAAAAATAAAGAGATGGGATGTGACATATACAATTGTGTGACACACTACATAATTGGATTAAGATGGAAACACTCTATTATCTTGTGTCACAAATTCTGAAAATAAAAAATAGTTTGATTTAATTATCATAATTCTATCAGAATATGTTCAAAGATGGCGCCAACAAATCCTTGAGACAGAATGCACCAAAAGTCAAACATTTTGTTTTTCATATCTCTGAAAATACAATGTTTTTTTTTAATATTTTGTTGTTTTTTATTATGAAGCATGCATAACATTAAGAACGAATTGCTAAAAATTTTAGAAAAATCCATTGTATTTTTAATTTTTTAAATTTTGGTCAAAAGTGCATTTTATCTCGAGGATAATCACATCCTTCAAAGATATGCTTTAATTACCATATTGTAAGGAGATGTTAATCTATGTAAACGGAGATTTTTCGAACTGCCATGGTGATGGAATGCTAGAAATTGGACATAGGAAAGGATAGAGGAAAGAGCATGCTACCATCTATCTCAAGACTAAAAACCATTCATTTTTTATCAACCACTTCATTTCAGAAAAGTCATTTAGTCCCATCCTCTAATGGTTCATTCTAGATAAAAAAACACGTGATAAAGGCCCATTAAAAGTCACGTACAACATTCTATGATTTTGCGCAAAGTTGGAACATCATTGAAATTGTTTCCTTTTCTATCTTTTCCTCTTAATAAGGTCATCATTAGCCATGTTTGGCATCATTGTAGCATGAGGTTTGTCAGCAAGTGCCTTCAATGCATGACCACGTCTATCTTTATAAATGAATAATTTTAAGTCACCCATTTTAAAGAGATTGTATGTAAGCCCATTAAAAGCCACATACAACATTCTATGATTTTGTGCAAAGTTGGAACATCATTGAAATTGTTTACTTTTCTATATTTTCCTCTTAATAAGGCCATCATTAGCCATGTTTGGCATCACCATAGCATGAGATCTTAAGTTAGCAAGTGCCTTCAATGCATGACCATGTCTATCTTTATAAATGAATAATTTTAAGTCGCCCATTTTTAAGAGATTGTATGTAGGAAAGAGTCAGGAAGAAGCATGCTACAATCCATCTTCAAATAAGCATTCATTTTTTATCTATTATATAATATTCACTCCCGAAAACCAATTATCACCTATCTTCCAATGATTCATTATGGGCCCGTTTGCTTGCTGGAACAGGAATAAGAAATTTGGAATAGGTTTGGTATTCTCCATTTGATGCATCAAAGCGGGATAGGGAATATGAATACATATGCTCATTTTCCCCTGAACAAGTATATGTCCATTCCAAAAAATAGTTATTGGAATCGGCCATTCCTATTCTCAATAACTCTTTCCCAAATTTGATAATTTTTGGAGTCCGTTGGATAGGGCATGTATATCAATTTGCCGCTCACTTTTACAAGTTCATCATAAACATTTTAACAAGTGTTTCTGCTGGAGATGATTTCCGCCACAGATTTTGCTAGAGATCATTTTAACTGGGACGACTTTCACATCGTCTCCTGCACGGGAAGGTTTCAATTTTGGTATCTTCTTATCGACAATTTACAGGTTTATGCTCTGCTTTGTAATGTTTGTGTTTACCATTGATTTGCAAACTTGTACAGGTGGGTCATGGTTTCACACGCCGTGGAGGGTTGCTATTTCACAGGTTGATAGTGTGATTTCAGAGTAATGTGAGGCCATCGAGACCATCTTCTAAGCCAAGGTATTTATTTCAATGGTTTTCCTCTGTTGACCATGGCGGTAGAGTTAATCTTGTATGGTTTTTGTTTGAATCAAAATATACTCATATGAAATATTGTCTGCACTTGACATTCATGCATTCTAATTAAAAAGCTTTACGAAAACTGAATGCCAACTTTGATGTGTGCCTCAAGATGGTCTTTTGGCACAAGTAAATAGTGTTCTCTGTTATCTTTTGTAAACAAGTTGTGACGTACCGAGCTGAGCCTAGCATTTTGAAAAATTTCTTTTATGGAAATACAACTCTGCTTAAAAAGATATTGCATTTCCTTCCAATCATCTAAGCATGTTGTAAATCACAACTCGATTGCTTGCATTTATCAGGTAATTGACTCTCCTTTCCTCGTACTTCTGCCTTATTGCCTTCTGTGCCCTGTTTGCCCCGTCTGGGTAATTCTCTACTTTATAGGAAAACTGCAGTTTCCTTATTAAGACCATTCAGTCCAGTCAAGCAGTTTCCAAGGATTCCTATTCCCATTCAATTCTTCATAAAAACCAATCAATCCGGTCTCCAATGCCACATAGTTCAAACCCACATGTTTACTTAACAAATATTTACTTTAAGAGAATTCATCCGTAATTCTGGAAATAAATAAATAAATAAGAATAATGTGTGGGGGAATGGACGGTGTTTTAAAAAGAAACTGAATTACTATAAATTTGATATAAAGGTTGATTATTCCCCAACTTATATCCATTGTTGGCTTTTTTGCCCCGAGTCGTTTCCATTTAACTAGCATGTGCATCAATACTCGTCATACACTCGAAATTCAGGGTGAAGTTACTATGCTTCAATTAAAGTTAATTAAAGAATTATCATTCAGTAAAATATCTACCATGGTAGATAATTAAGAAAATTTGAACATTAAACTGCTATTGATAATCACCTATACGTTGAACACCGGAAAGGAGTTCAGGAAAGTAAATTAATAAGCGATATACTACATACGCTCTCCATCTTAAAACTCATACAAACTAAACAACTGATTTCCTAATAAATTAATAGGTCAACCCGCTGTATATTAAGGGGTTTTACAAGATCATAATTCTGAATAGATAAATTTAATAATAATAAATCAGCCCATTGTATAAGATGGGGTTGGAAAATTGATCACGGTGCTCTTGACTTTCCTCATCAATGTTGTTAGTGATTCCCTGCGAACGAATGCCTTAGTTATTGGATTCTCAATAGTGGAAGTATCGATGTTGTATTCCCCCCTTAGTTATTGGATTATCACTCTAGTATTTGTGGGACAAAACATAAACATATTCCATATTACATGTTACATTTAAGCTCAACTATATATAGCTCCAAACTAATGGTCAAAATCAACTATTAGAAAACTCACTGCTTTTTTTTGGGAAAAGGAAATAGGCCTGGAGTTGAGTAGGTATCTGCATGTTGGATAAAATTTGTAAAAGTGGAGAGTTCAATGATACACATGTGAATTAAATTTAACAACAATACATAATTATTTATTTATAAAAATATGTTTGTTCTTCTCATTTATTAAATGTAACAGAAGTACATATTTATAATACAATGTGAATTAATAGTTGATTCAACTTTCAACAACCTTCATATAAATCTAGAGTTTTGATAGCAAAGTAATAGAACTTGACAAAAACTAGAAGTGATGAGAAGCTCTAGAGTCTTCTATTGAAGCCTACTCAAATCTATGATGCATGAACAATAAATATAAATTTAATTAGACTTATTCCAACAGCCTCTTGAATAGATTCCTTATTTTGGTTCCACTCAAGGATTGTCCAACCTATAGATTCAATTGTTTTTTCACTGTAGAAAGAGCTTTGATACCATATTCAACGTTAACATATCTAATATCTATGCTCCCTTTTCTATGAATTTTTTTATGAAAAGTTTACTCAATATTGTTTTTGTAGGTAATTTGATGGATCCTATTGATGATATTGAAGTTCAAGGAGCCATAGTAAGGAAGATGAAGGTCATGCACATGCTTGTTGTTTTGCTTGCCATCCTTGTTGTATACATACTAGCATCTTTGGAAGAAGATAGATGGCATAGGCATAAGAGAAGAAGAGAAACATGTCATTTTTTATAAGCGTATTATCCACTCCAATAACACATATTTCCATGACCAAATACACATAAGTAGAGTAGCCTTCTTTTGCTTGGCCGAAATTCTAAGGCAAAAAGTGAGCATTCTAGATACAATCAACATAACATTAGAAGAATATCTTGTGATGTTCTTGCATACCCTTGGCCATAATCTAAGGAATCGAAAGATTGGCCATCAATTTGGTCACTTGGGAGAGACAGTGAGTTGACACTTCGACAAGGTCTTGAAGGCTATCTTAGTGCTTCATAAATATTATCTTTTACCTCCTACTCCAATAACTCCTCTAGAAATTGTTGGGAAGGACCATTTTGATTTTTTCTTCAAGGTAATTATCGTAGTGGAATGTATTTATTTTCCAGAGATTTAATAATATTATTATGTATCTGATATTTATATTTCTTTTTATAGGATAGTATTGGTGCAATTGAAGGAACCCATATGTCAATTACTACCGATGTAGACAACCAAGAAAAATATCACAATAGAAAAGGCAACTTGTCACATAATAATGTTTTGGGTGTCTATTCGTTTGACTATAAGTTTTGATACGTTCTTGTTGGTTGGGAAGGGTTTGCTTTAGATAGTCAGGTGCTTGCTTCAGATCTCTCTAGGGTAGATCCACTTTTGGGCCCCCATGGTATATTAATTCATATTTTCTGTGATTATATTAAATCTAAACTTTGATGTTATATTTTGACTATAACTTTTTTTTTATTTGCATAGGAAATTTTAATTTAGTTGATTGTGGATACCCAAATGTCCTAGGATTTATTGCTCCTTATCATTGTATGTGTTACCACCTAAAAGAGTTTTATGGAAAAAATTGGATCAGTAGTCCCCAAGAATTATTTAACCATCGACACTCCTCTCTTAAGAATGTGATATAGCGTACATTTTTTATTTTGAAGCAACAATTTCCTATCCTAAAGCATATGACATCCTATGATATCATGACCCAAACAAGGATTGTTTTGGCATGTACCATACTACATAATTTCATTACAGTAGAAGATGGTATTCCATCTAAAGTGGAAGTGGAAGTTGAAGATGACGATGAACGTGCTCCAATAAATGCATCCATTCTTGAGACTTATGGGATGAATTAGTGAGATAGAGATAATTGGGGGATTTTTTGAGATGAAATAGCTCGAAGGATGTGGGAAGACTATAACTCTTGCACTTAGTTGTACCAAAATACATGGACATTAATTTGCAATTTGTATTAAATATTAATTTTCTTCAAATGGTTGTATGTTTGTGGATTTTTGTGTACTGATTTGTATTGTTGTAAGAGAATCATTCTATCATATGTTTAAGAGAGTCATTCTATCATATGTTTAATGCAAGCATCATTCTATTAATGCAACAATCCCTATTTGATTATTTTATATTCAAATCACTTCTTGTTGTTTGCTCCATTTCCTTGAACTGTTTATTGTTTGCACATTGCATCATTTCTAGGCTATCACATAAAAATGTTATTTTATACATGTTCTTACTATAGCTTTCTTTCTTGTGAAAAAATATAAAAATCTCTTCATTTCCCTTGTTTTATACGAGGGGAAATTGTAGGAAAGAGTTGGGTAGAGAAAACCTTCTGTCTAGTCCCAAAAAAGAGTAAACATCCTAAACTACAATTTTTTATATTCATCCCATTAAAAACAACAAGTTATCGATGAGTTAAACACCCTCCTTTACTTTTTAGTGCTAGGTGCTTCCATAATACTACAATCACATCATTACCAATATTGTGGCTTACATCTCTCTAAGAATGCATGAGGTTTGTTCAAACAATATAATACTTTCTTTGTTACATCTTGACTAAAAAATAATAGATTGTTGCATGTGTGATTTAAGATTTTCCATCCCTGTCTCTCCATCTCTAACACTTCACAGCTTCTAGATATTTGTTTCTTGCATTCCTGGATTAACAATATACATATGAAGAAGAATTTAATCTTATTCTGATTAAAATAATCATAATGATAGTATCTTGAAAGAGATTAATTCTATTTTGAATATTTATGAAAGGTTTAAGAAAGAACTGATTATGTATTCAACAACCCTAGTATGTAATGGGGCACTAAAAATGAGGAATTGCCGCCATTTCTTCCTATTTTCTATTCTGCTAACTAGTCATAGGAGCCACATTGGCAGCCCTCTCTCTATCTCTCTTCTTATGGGTTGGATGACTCTGCATGCAATCGTCCACTTAGCTTTTCATTTATGTTAGTTTAATTACTAAAGTCTGAAGACTATCAAATCTATGTTAGTAATGCCAATATAAGTACATTAACTTCATATCGTTGATAATTGATAGTTTTTTATTCAAGGTCCATTATTAGTGTCATAAAATACCATAATCCATCCATAAATCTAACATGCATTCCATCTAAAATATATATAAAGACATGATTGACATGCAACATTAAACAAAATAAACCCATTTATAATTTATTCAAAAGAAAAGTTGTCTAGTTAAAGAAATAACGATAACTCAGCTAGACAATACAAGAAACTACTAAACTAAGAGATATCTATATTAGCATCTACTTGAGTCCATTGGTGGAAGATATCCCTTTACATGTTCTTGCTATAGCTTTCTTTCTTGTGAAAAAATCTAAATATTTCTTCATTTCTCTTCTTTATTCAAGCCAATTTGGGCTTATGAATTTATTTACCTTTAAGCAGTTTGAATGCCTTTGTCTTTATTAAGCATTTTGAATTTCTTGTTTTGTTACTTCATTCACTCTATGGCATGTCTTTTACTAACACAAATGTTTCAACATAAATACTTCTTTTATTGAAGTTTTAAATCATCTTTACAATACATGCTCCATATTTATTGTGTTCCATATTTGTGAATTGAATGAAGCCTCACAATGGATAGCTCGATATATCATCTAGTTTCAATAAGATTCTAAAATCCTGTTATATGCTAATAGGATTTCTAGGACAACAAACACATTTTTTTTATGGTATTCTTCTCATATGGTAAGGTAGTCTTTGACATTTTGCAGTATTTCTTATAGATTATCGATTTTCCAATATGTAACATTTGTTGTAGAATATTCTATGTGTAGTTAGGAATGATGAATGTGGCAATATTTATCTATATCTCTAATAAAAAGATATACTATCATCATACTCAAATTAATATATTATGAAGGTGAAGGTGACATGTTGATAGTTGTTTGGAAGTTTTGTAGCTACCAATTGCTGAAATGTCATTCACCAATATCTTGATGAGCATTGATGAGGAGGCTAGTGTGACTGTTGATGCTTCCTCACCTAGAAATGTGAAAGTTGTTTGGACATGAAAGATGGAGAAAAAATGCTAGATATAATCCTTGACCAAGTCTAGTTAGGAAGAAAAAGGTGAAGCAAGGTTTCCGAAAGAACCTTGGACTAGCATCGAAAGGAGATTCAATGAAGAGATGAAGATGAATCTAGTAAGAGATAACTTCAAGAATAAGTTGAAAACATGGAAACACATTTATCGAATGATGAAAGACTTGAGAAATATAAGTAGTTTTGCATGGAATGAGAGTACTTAGTGCATGGACACTAATGATACTACATGCGAAGAGTTGTTAAAGGTAATGTACTCCACACAATTTTTTTATGAAAGTAAAATATCTCTTAATCAATTGTAATGAAAGATAAATATGTAATTCCTTAATTTTTCCTTCATGTACAGAAAGGATTTCAAGAATGCTCGAGTGGACAAGAGGAAACCATTCCTCTATTCCAATGACTTCGCAATCATTGTTGGGAATGACATTGTTAATGGAACTGCAACAACAACAACCCAAGAGAACAAAGATGGGCACATTTTTTATGAGGTCGTTGATCTTGAGGATAATGGGATCTTCCATACACCTACAGATGGCACTCCTAAATTTGATGAAGAGTTCCTTCATTCAAATATTTTGAGTGCATCCAGTAGACAAAATCCTTCCATACCATTAAAATGAGGAGGCCAAAGAAGTGGAAGGAAAGCATGACTTCTTCTTTGGATGTGATATGCGGAAGTATCTAAAACATTCGTACGGGCTTGAGGAAGTCCCAAATTGTCAAAGTTGATAAAGAGGAAAATAAGAAAGAAATAGAAGCTACATTTGCAGACCTCAAATCCATTCCCAAACTTAGTTGACAGACTATGATTGTGGCTTATGCCACATTCACATCTAAACCTAAAATATCTTAGGGGTTCTTAGAAATGAGTGAAGAAGAGAGGGAAGAGTGTGTTAGATATAAGCTTGAAAGATTTCAATGATTTCCCAACACAACATTTCGTGTTAGATTTGTGTTTCCATCTTCAATTTATCACACTATTGCAAGTGTGGAAGCTTTAATAGTTATAAATATGAACATATTTTCATCTTTTTCCATTTATATCATTATTATAAATATAACAGATTTACATCTATTTCCATTTATATCATTATTTTAAATATATTTTATTCAATCACCATCTCTTTCATACCTACCATTAATTGATGTTCCTTTTACTATAAATGTATATTTTTTATGGTTTGTTCAAGTTTATTTTTGTCATAAATTTTTTTAGTAGTATATGTAAGTTCATCATATTAACATTTCGATAATATGTTTAATGCAAGTAATCCATTGCCACAAAAGGTTGGTAGATAAGATGCTTTATGGTTTTTACATACAACTATCTTTGTGATTGTTGCAAGTTGAATGTAAATCCATTTTGTTGAATTTGTTGAGTTTATGGATTGCTGCAAATGTAGTTGCATTGCCCTTTTTAGGTATATGCTTTTCAAATGCATCAATCTCCTCTTATATGTATTGCAAATGACACATGGAGAGACATGTCTATCCATTATAATTAATATATATCACTTATATATGTAATATATATATATATATGTATGTATGTATGTATGTTTATACTAGTCTCATAAGTTTAACCGACTGAAGCTACCAAACATTAATACTCCTTCTTGGCTGGGGAGGATAAACAAGAATTTGAACAATATATTACCTCAGTGTAAAAATAGTTTCTAGAATATCAAGTCATTTGACTTCTCGATTTATTGAATGCCAAGTCATTTAGCAAATGTCATCTCATTTGACTTTTTAAAGTCAACTCATTTGACTTTGAATATCAACTCATTTGATATTTGAATGCCAACTCTTTTGACATTCATGAATGTCAACTCATTGACATTAACTAGGTGCTTAAATGTTCATAAGGTATGTGCACTTGCATTCTCATAATACATACCATATAAACATTCACCCTGCAAAGTATAATCTATCATGATCTGCATAGACATCATAAGATATCCATCATAATAGATTAAGTTATTAAAGATTGTCACCTTTCAATAACTTCTACAAATACAAGTGATCATCATTTGGAAGTCGTCACTTCCTCATGATTCACACAGGGGGCAAGCCCATTACACACATAGAATTTTACAATCCCTCTAAATCTAAATCTTCCTCTTTTCCTGCAAGAACACTCTTGAAAAAGATCAAAGTAAATAACTCTTATAATTCTGTAATAAAATGGGAGAGAGAGAGACTAATATAATTCTCAAGAATAATAATTTTTCATCAATCCAATATAAGACAGATAAATATCTAATTTAAATATATATTCTCCTAAAGAATGTAAATTACTAATATTTATTATTCTTTACAAAAATCTCTCTCTCACACACACAAATACATATAGTCTCATATAGTAATATATATGAATGTGAAGAAGAGAACTTAATATTATATATCTTATTAGTTTTACCTTAATGGAATCAATGATTAAGTCTTTCTAGGGGAACCTTGAACTTGACACCTCCCACGTGCAAGTGCCTTATCTTCTTTTGAGTATGCCTTGGGACTTTTTATGTGAGTAGTTTTCATCTTCCTTGACTAGAACAACTCTATTGTCCTTCTCCTTACAGTATCGATTCTAACAAGCATGCTTTTGATATGAATTCAAATAAGTGAAGTACATGTAGGCTCTTTTCAATATCTTTCCACATCAATCTTGTGTATTGCTCACTTTTGTCTTACCCCATGTGTATGGTAACTCAGTCAAGTAATTCTTTGGGGCTCGACTTGTATCCTTTGAAATCTATAAAATCTCCATTGTGGTGGAAATTATTTCTTTCATTATGCTTAAATTGTTTAATAACAAAGAGTTTGACGGGTTTTGAAAATATGTCTTCCTTGTTGGTGGCAATGCTCATTCTCCCATAAGAAGTGTAAAGTAAAACCTCAGCCACGGACATTATAGTCTACACAAGATATTGTGGAGATTCTAGCAAAGAAGCTTGGAGCATTAAAAGAGGAGAGACATCCTCTTTTTACTTGAGAACAACCTCCACATGTCAATCACAACCACAAATAAATAACATGCGCAATAGAGAAGAAACACTCATCCAACAATTCTCTTACAAAAATATTTCTAGCCATACTTTGTGCTTTCACTGATATCCAAAAAAAATTCAATCACTTCATTGGGGCTAGTTTAAGAATTTCATTAAAATATGTATTTCTATTGTTTCATTTGTAGCTTAGCTCTGATACCACGTTGAGTTTATGGATTGTTGTGAATATATTTGCATTGCCCTTTTTAGGTATATTCTTTTCAAATGCATCAATCTCCTCTTATATGTATTGCAAATGACACATGGAGAGACATATCTCCTCATGAGACATGTCTATATATATATATATATATATATAGGGTATGTGCAAGATCATGGTCAACTAAACTATGCCTTTAAGTGGCAATGAAAAATCAGAAGATCAGGGTTATGTCAACTGGACATGCAATTTTCAACTTGTTATGAACTTTCTATCAAAAAGTTATTTTCATAAATGTTATTGAGAAATTATTGAATTTGTTTTGCTAATTTTCTCTATTTGTTCATTATTTATATAAAGGTCAATGGCTTTGGTAACTTTGTTGATGTGTGTATGTGGTGTTGGCCCTATTTCAATGAAGACCTCACACACTAAGAATAATCCTGGGCATAAATGTTTATGTTGTCCAAATAAACAAAAGGTTGTTACTACATTTTTTATCAATTCAATTTTGATGTAATATCAATATTATTGTGGCAAGCTAATGTAGTTTTTGGATATAGGGAGACAAAGGCTACATATGCTTTTAGTGGGTCAATGCTGACCCATCTACAAGAACCACATCAGAATTTAGAGAAGATGAAATGATGTTCAATTACAAGATGTGCATAGTTTGAGAGACTACTGCCAGAGATATTAGTTCCATGGCGAAAGCCAAAATCATGTTTCACTTCAGACTTAATTGTGTTCTAACTGTTATAATTGCACTATTGATTATGTTGCTTATAATTTTAGTAATGAAATGATCATTTTTTTTGTTTTCTACTTAATTATCATCATGGAGAGTAATTTTTTAATATTTTTGTGTATAAATGATGAACAAATTTTACTAGTTTCACAAGTATTTTATTATGTATAACATTTTTATGTTTATATTTGTTTGTTTAAAAATATTCTATTAAATTAAATTCTTTATCAATTTCAATGAATAAAAAACTTAACCAATTAAAATATACAAAAAAAATATAAACTTAATCTTATTCCAAGTCCAATTTTGTACTACCAAACAAGGGATCGACATATTCCCAATCAAATTCCATGTGAACCAAACAAGATTGGGATTACCATTTTCCATTCCTATTCCCCATTTCCATTTTATTCCAATTTTGTACTCTAATTTTCAATTCCTATGCCTACAACCAAACATGCCCTATAGGAAAGCAAATACATGATAGTTAAAAATATGTTAAAATATTTTGAGTGTACTTTATGTATATTTGTATAGTTAAATTTTCTAATAGTTAGTTGAAAGACATTTGCATTTTATGGACATCTATAGAATTATTATTATGATATTTATACATAAGTATGAATCAAAATAGTAATGTGACAAATATGTATTGATCATTAGAAGAACATGCATTGAATTAGATGTACATTTTTTTGAGGTAGTTGAATGAATTAATAAAATTTTTGGTCAAATAAACTATGAAATTCATGGATTATCAACAAACAAAAATTAGGTAAAGTCCAAAACAAAAAATGTAAAGTCCCTTTCTCTCATTTTACACCTTGAATCTTTTGTTATGTATTTTGATTAGGAAATTTACAAACATTCCTATCTTTTCTTCTTCAAACAACTCATTCAAAGAGGTCATGTTTTGTGTCTCGAGTATAGGAATTCTATAAGTAGATATTAGAGGTCACTTCTAACTGATAGCATTTTGATCTTTGTGCACCTAATGAATGGTTTTAAGCTCTTTCCCAACTATAACTTTAGAAAACAAAAACAAATCATCAAACTCCATTGAATCATTTTAAATCTTATGGGGCATGCAATTAGCTACACAAAAGTTAAAACAAAATGATAAATCAAATCAAAATAGTAAATTAATAAATCAAACTTCAAATTTTCCAAATAATGTATTCTATAAAATTAAAGGTTTCAAAGTCTTTATGAGATTACACCCATTATTCTTGACTTCAAAACTATTATACATTGACATTTTAGTGACTACATTCCAAACGATCACAAACTTATCTATAATATAGTAGGAGAAGGGAAGTCTAGTATTGCACTCATATACTCTTGAGGGAGTATTGATAAATTAAAAATATTTGTCACAAAAAAAAATTGTATATGTATCTTAGACTTTTAATTATTTATAAATTTTTAATGAAAATTATCACTGCTTGTTTTAGGTTCAAGGTTCGGTTTCTTTGCCATTCACAATGGTCCACGCATTATACTCCTTTAAAATCTCATTAATATAATTTTGAAACAATCTAAGATAACGATCTATGAAATTCACCATCACAAAACAAATAAAACTTTTACCAATTTTTTACATCTGAAGATGTCGCCGTAATCAGCACTTTTCAATCTCACATCAAAGCTTATCTCTGCCCCTGTGCCCTAAATTTCTACCAATGAAACCAACACTCCAGCTATTATTTTATGCAGCAACTATTTCTACCAAACAACACCCACCCACTTTTGCAAAATATTGCAGCTTCGACATACTTAAAGCAGTCTATGCTCATCCATCTCTTTATAACTCAGTGGACAGATTTGACGACTAGGTAAACTAAAGCTTAATCATGGTTTACACGTAATTAACTGAACTCAGCTATCTAACATGACCTAACAAACAAAAATTCCATAAGACATGCTTATTATAGAAGTCATTATAGAAGTTTTACCCCTTTTCTTCCATTTTGCTACTTAGCATTTGCAATTTGAGCGGTTTTGTAGGTAGAGTTTGAAACAAATCATAGAGCGCCACATTTTAATAATATATATAAAATGGAATAAGACTCCTTTATGTCATGTCGTACGTAAGATTTCACATCTTCCCATGTGAGCGATCCACATTTCAAGGGCTTGGAAAAGATCATGGTATTGTATAATGAAAAAAAGTGTAAACAAAGTTTGAAGTGGTCGCTGGGTGATTAAAACACCTTTATTTTACAGTTGACACAGCGAACTAAGTCTCGTCAATGTGGGGTTTGCATAGTGACCACGCGATTTTGACGGTACCAAATTTTATTGGGCACGTTACATATTTTATTTTAAAAATAAATATTTATTTTGCAACTTTTTTTTAGATATGTCCAAGTTTCATTAAAGAGTATAGAAGTAAATGACACTTATTATACTAGCAATCGCACCTTAGGGTGTCATAGGTACGCCAAAGAGATATTGAAAGTCAAAAAAGTGATCAATTTGGTCTACAATTTGGTCAAATTCCTCATGAGAAAAAAAATCATTCCTCATTACTATAAAAAATTAACCTTAAACCTTTATCACAAATATTAAATCACAATCCTAAACATAATTGTAATCTAAAGTAAGATCATAACTTGAATTGCAAACATAACCCCAACCTTAATCATGACATAAGCCTAAACCCCTATCCTAATGGTAGCTTTGAACATAAGAGTAATCATGTTTCTATATCTAACCTTAATCCTAAGATTAACCCTAACTCTAAGAAAAAATCCTAGTCGCAACCATAATACTATCCATGATGTAACCCCTTAGCCTAACTATAATTTAAACTTGTATACTGCCATAATCTCAATAGTAATATTAATCCAAACATTAAACAATAATCTTAAACAAAATCATAAGCTAAGCTATAAATCCAATCCTAAAAAATTAAGTAATGTGTAAACCTAAACTCTTATCCAAATGTTAACCGCAACTAACAATCCTAATCAAAACCCTAACCATAATTAAAACCATGATATAAATCTAAACATAAACATAATTATTATTGTAAACCTAAACTCTTATCCTAATGTTAACTGCAAATAACAATCCTAATCAAAACCCTAACCATAATTACAACCATGATATAAATCTAAACATAAACATAATTCTGAACAATGTCATAACCCAAATTCTAGACCCAATCTTAATCCTAACCATTGCATTAACGTAAACTCTTACCCAATCATAACCCTAAATATTAATCCTAATCATAACCATGATATAAACCTTAAATCTAACCATAAGCATAATCCTTTAAACCCTAATCCTGACCGTAATAATAATAAAGCAATGATTCAAACCTCAACCCCAACCAAGATCCTAACTGTAATCCTACTTCTACTCCTAACCCTAAATTGTAATCCTAATCAAAACCAAACTCTAACCATGAGACAAACCGTCATGTGAACACTAGAATATATATATATATATATATATATATATATATATATATATATATATATATAATTGAAAGATAACTTAAAAACTAACAAAATCACAAAAATAATTAAATTCTTAAATAAAATAAATTATAATTATAATTTTAAAAATAATTAATAAGATTTAATAAATTAAATGTAATATATAATAATAAATATAATTATTTTATTGAATATAATGAAATTACTATTGTATTAAATATGACATAGAATATATATTATATTTAATAATTAATATAACAATCATATCATAAT
This sequence comes from Cupressus sempervirens, assembly GCA_028749045.1. NCBI lineage: Eukaryota > Viridiplantae > Streptophyta > Pinopsida > Cupressales > Cupressaceae > Cupressus > Cupressus sempervirens. The sequence goes on along the minus strand of CM053785.1, from coordinate 785,311,407 downwards.
AAAAATAAATTTTAAATAAAATTAACGAGAGACTAAATTAATATAATAAAAAATAGATAACATAATTGGTATGGAAAAATGATATCTTAATATTTTTTACCGAGTCAAAATACTTTTGATAAGGAATAATCATAGAGCTCATTGCTTTGGAAAGGTTAAATCATACATCAAAGTTCATCCCTAACTTATTTCAGCGATGTAAATCTTCGTTCCATTTAGCTACCATATGAAATGGAGAGACAATTTAACAAAAGAAGACGTAGCAGAAATCATTCAAAGGATATGGCAAATGTCACAAACTGAGAAACAGCTCATAAAAACCCATATACCCAAAGAAATAGTCTGATGTGGCTAAAGTCCAAACAAAACAGTATTCTATGACTCGTGTCCTATCTTTTGTGGTGGCCAATGATCGGACGGTCAAAGACATTTCCATCGTCTTGCAATGCCCATTGCTAAATGCTAACCGTAGATGCAATTATGAAGTTCGAGAACTTCAGTATGGGAACGCCTTCGGCGTAATTATATATAAGTAGATACATTGAAATTCTTTATATGTATTTGTGTTGGAATCGACAAGCATTCTGATTAGGTATGATATGGTACACTTGTTCATCCTAGTAGAAAACACTTACTATGTTATATAGAAGTAGATACATTGAAAGTCTTTATATGTATTGTGTGTTGGGATGGACAAGCATTCTAAGTTCTTTAAATGAAGCATAAGTAACACGATAAAAAACTAACAAGAGACCAATTAATAGTTGAATATCATTGAAGACCTCAAGAAAACTAACAAAATACCAATTAATAGTTGAATATCATTGAGGACTTCAAGCCCTTTTTAATCTACCATTCTTTGTCTGAAAATTCTAAATGAGCTTCAAAGGGAAACCATTTGAGTAGGATAGTCAAGAGAGTTGGGAAGATCAATCATGTGGTTTGATCTTTTTTGCGCTTGTTATGGAATGCTACAATGGATATAATATTCACAAGAAGCTCATGTTCTCCTTTAATTGGGAAATTTCCTCATTAATATGAGATTTTTTTTCCACCATAGTACAAATTTTGCATCTAACTCTTCAGTGTGTTAAATTACATTTTTTTTATTGGTGTATTGAGTTATATTTTATTGTGTCACTTGTTAGAAAATATTTTTATATGAGGTTGCTTGTATAGTACATGGCTAATGGAAGTGGTATAATGATTCATTGTGGTTCAAGTCAAGTTCAACCAACTATTAGAATTTCAAGCTTTTGATGATGTGCAATATAAAGATTATTGGATATCAACTTTAATTTTCATTATGTATTAACATTTGAAGAATCATTGAATTATAAATTCATGAGTATTCTCCTTTTGCAAATTATAATGTCGTTATCTATCTATCTATCTATCTATATGTGTGTGTGTGTGTATACATGTGTGTGTGTGTGTATACATGTGTGTGTGTGTGTGTGTGTGTGTGTGTGTGTGTGTGTGTGTGTGTGTAGCTAGAAACTACAATTGGAATAATTATTGTTTTGTCATTGATATCAAATCTACTGATGTGACATGTTGCAGTCTGATCTAAATATCATATCTATTTGATTGATGAAGAGGATTTGAAAGTTTTCTCATAACAAAGCACCTAGCAGAAATGTTGAGTTATGAAAAGGAAGCTACAATGGACATTTGATTAGGTAGATTTTGACAAACCAAAGTGATTGTTTAAATCATGTTGATGCTCAAGTCTTTACAATACAAGTCAAGATATGTCATTTATGGAAAGCTTGACTAAGCAATAGATTTAAGGATTAAGGAATGTCGACTGATGCTAATGTCAACTAAGCCACAGTAAGTGTTGAGAAAATTCAATGTTGACCCAACATTTGTATTGACCAAGTAATAATATTGATATCGAGCTAGAAGTTTTACTGTGAATGAGAAAATTCAGTGATGATCGAGTGCCAGGACTTAGTTATGTCCGAGAAACAGTATTTTGAATGTGTGTGAGGAATCAAGATTTCCATTTGACTATTTTGAATTTTTCGGATATGGAAATCATGCTAAAGATATGATTGATGAGTTGGATCATTTAAATTGAAGGAGATGATTAGATATAATACCTAATGATCAAATTTAATGGATTAGAAGTTTCTAGAAATAGAAGAAGATCAACAAATACAATAAACCTAATGAATCTGATCGCAAACACTAAGATCTATGGTGATCATGGAAAATGGAAAAGTTGGAATTACTTATTAAAGGAAGCATAGAATCAAAGAGAATGTGTGTATGAGAGAAAAGGAAGAGAAAGGAAATGCTTGCACAGAAGCTGCTGAAGTTTATAAGTGAATCTGAGCAGAAGGCTTAAATTTCTTAGAATGAGAAGGATGATTGCTTGAAGGGTTGCCAAGTGAATCAGAGATAGAATTGACAAGAAAGGCTTATCAAGGAATCAATGCATGAACCAAACAAAGATTGGGAACTGTAAAGTGAGTTGTAATCACACAAATCAAACCCTACTATTTTCTTTCTAATCATTGTGAACAACTTGTATTGAAATCCTTTTGATTTAAAGGTTGACCTAACAGTCATTGAAGGACGTAAATCTGTGTAAATCCTTTAGCAAGACCTAACATTCTATTGGAATGTTCTAAAGTCCTTTGGCAAGTCCATTCCTAACAAGGTGATTAAATCCTCTAACTTGGTCACATTTGATGTTATCAGTCAATTGAATTGTACCTTTACCTTTCGCAACACATGGAATATCATTACCAAACTTAATAGATCCACCTTTGTATGGCCTAATGTCTTCAAATTTGTTTTTAGTACTAGTGATATGATTATAGAAACCACACTATCAATTATCCACCTATCACTTTTGTTTTGAAATAAAAGCAGCCAAAACAAGGGGGTTGGCCCATTACAAACTAATTGGACAACTACCAGTAGATAACCATCACAACAAAAGTAACCCCTAAAGCTTCTTTTTTTAAAAATAAGTTTTATTCTATAATAACTACAGGCTTTAAACAAAATGTCTGTTAACAAGCAACATAAGTTTATAATAAAATTATAAAGATATCTATAGGCTTTAAACAAAATGAATGTTAGCCAACAGAAGTCATTTAACAAAAACAAAGGCGTGATAGCCTTAAAACCAAAAAAGTTTGTAAACTAGTGGATTAACAGCATGCAGAAAAAAGAAGAAGGGGGGGAGCCCTTAAGATTTCTTGACCTCCTTCTTCCCCAAGAGGACATTCATAGAGTCTTCCGCCAGGTAGTCATAAAAGCAGCTTAGAGTCCTCCCTGGGTAGGTTCCCTTCAGCATCCCTCAATAGGCATAGAGTAGCAGCCGTCGCATGAGTGACTTTAACCGTAAACTTGGTTAACAATCCCATTATTTCCTCTAGTGCTTAAATTCTCTCCTACAACACATTACTAGCCTTATCCAAGACACTTGGATGTATGTCCCTGCTAGCCTGTGTATCTTGCACAATAAGGGGGTTAGTGACCTTTTAAAATCTGCTTTAACAGGGGAAAAGATCATAACGAGGGAAGGTATCCAATCCACTATTTCAGGGAATTGATCTTTAGTAAGGTCAACACACCTGAGCACCACCGTCTTCGAGACATGCAACACCTCCTTATTCTCCTTGCCATTACCCAAGATTGACCTGGAAGAATCATAAATCTCTTCTTCCACCCCCTCCAAACCTCCCTTACCAAAGTTAATAGTTTTCTCCTTCATTCTTCTTTTGTGGTAGCCCGAATCCTTATAATCTGATTCCTCCTCCTATGAAGCTCCTTCCTTAACTTCCTCTTAGCCTGAGACTTAGCCAACCTCCTCAACCTCCTCCTTCCCCCTCTCTCCTCATCCTCTAACTCCATTTTCATTTTCTCCTTACCCTTTCCTTTTTTCCCCTTAGGGGAGGGATTAATTGGGGACCCACTTAGAGAGGGTTGAGGGGTGGAGGTTCTAGGACCAGTAATCCTAAGGGGGACCATTTGGGGCCTAGGGTTCGGGTGAATAGGAATATCAACTTCCACAATCCTAAGGGGGACCAAGGCAAGGTGAAATTGGTACAGCCTAAAAATTAGACCCTGGTGCAAAATAGTAAAATTAACCCCCCTTCTCATTTTATCTTTCACATCCATAACAAAATCTTCAAGATCATGCAACAGGAAGAAGGGAATTGAAATAAAATCATGGTGTCTAAAATGATTAAGAAGAGAAAAATGGTAGTAGTAGTAAAGTCCATACCTTCCTTCCAGGGTAAGATATTTCATCAGAATCAAACAAACCTTGTTCCATGAGTCAGGCAACTTCTCCCTCATGAAACCCCCTCTATGTTGAACTGATTCCTCACCATCCTTGAAGAAGCATTGCAAACTGGTTTCATTAATCACATGTGTCACCTTCTATCATTTTCTTCCCCTCATCACCATGCTCGTTGCCATAGAAATCACCTCCTTCGAAACATGAAATGAGATACCATTAATGGTCACCTTGCGATTCTCCCATGAGAACAAACTGCATAGAACAATTCTCGTCATGACGATTGAGGGTCTCCATGAATGGGACAAAACCGCCCTCTCTCAAAATGTACTGGACCAAGGGCTTCCTCACACTATCATCGATCATAGCCAGTTCAATGTGCAACAGGTCACCTCCCATCTCTGTAATTTTTTCCTCTCCTATCTCTATTCAAAACCTAGGCCCTAAAAAATACTTCACTCTTAGAAAAATAAACCCATAAATGGATATTATAATTAAATTTAATAGTAATAATGGAACCTACCAAATTGGTGAGAAAGATCACAAGTTGGCTACCACAATCTTTCCCCCAATTGTTTCCATCATTCCCAACATGCCACAAATCTATAAAATATTAAAAAAAATCTACACGGCATACGATGATCCATAAAGGGAAATGAATAAAAAAATTCCCATTTCAATCTTCCAATTTTTGGGCCATGAGTTATAATTATTGTCCGTACTCAAGCCTTTTCTCCTTACCACATAAGCATCAAGTACGTTTTGACCCTACCAGCTCAACAACACTATAAAAAGTAACCAACTATGATTCATCATTATTTATTTCCTTATTCACTAACTCCCTCACCAAATTTGACAAAGCATTCAAATTCCTCCAACCTCTTAGCCCTTCCAGTTTAAAGCCAACCGCTGCCATGCCATTAGCCGCACTATTTCCCTCCCAAAAAATGTGATTCAAATCAAATCTATTGAGGGTGGCTAATAGGTACTTGATATCATTAATTATACTTTTGATAGCCCATCCCTTCCGCATATTGCCTTTAACTATCTCAATAATGACTTTAGAATCACCTTCAACTTGTACATCCCACGACCCCACACTCAAGACAAACTTTAAACCCTAGTACAGAGCCATCACTTCTGCAACATTATTTGAAACTTTCCCTAACAGACCAGCATAAGCCAACAACATCCTTCCCTTGCAGTCCTTGACAATCCTTCCCCCTATTGATTCCTCCTTTCTAGCCACACCATCAAAATTAAGTCTAACCTAGTTAGCTAGCGGGGGTTTCCATTGAGTTCTCTTTCTAGCCATAAGATTAGAGTTGTCAATCTCCGTAATCCCATCCATCAACAACTAGCACTTCACAATTCTAACCTCCAAGGTAGAAGGGGGAAACGTTGGTCTTCTCCAATTGCAACATCTAATGTTATCAACTATCAATTTGGAGACTATATCAACCATGACCTTCACCTTCCTCTCCTCATTCCTGAACACCTTGTTATTTCACTCCTCCCAAATACCCCAGCACACCTAGGGTGAATAATCTTCCACATGTTGATAAGCAGGGGGTGGGTGAAGGGGCCCTACTAGTTCACCAAATGCCCCACCTCCGCATTAAACACCCAATTCACCTCAAACTTTTGAAGGGTTTTCCCCCACACCTTAGAAGCAAATCTGCAGTGTCGAAATAGGTGGTTGATGCTCTCTTCCTCCCTCTTACACATACAACACCTGTTAGCTAATTGGAACCCCCTCTTCCTCAAGTTGTCAATAGTGAGAATTTTCAGATGGATAATGGTCCACCAAAAAATGTTGACTTGTGGGATTCAATGGTTAAACCAAACATTTCCCCAATCATTAGGTTCAAGGGATTTATCAAACATCAGCCTATAGGTAGATTTAACCAAGAATTCCCCAGTCGAGGTGACCCTTCAAATGAACTCATCAATCCTATCTCTTCCCAAGATCTTGTAGTCTTCCAGAAAAGAATTCAGCTCATCAGCCAAGGGCCTTCCTATCAAATCATTCTGTTGCAACCTCATCTTCTTCCATTTTCTTCTCGGGCCAATATAATCCGCAACCATTCTACCCCCCATATCTTGGATGTTATATTGAAGGGATCCAAACTTAGTTCTTAACAAAGGTTTATCTGTAAGCGATGGATCCTTGCAGAAATTGATTTGGTTACCATTCCCCACAAGTCACCTTACACCCTTCCTTAAAAGGGTTCTATTTCTCACGATGTTACCCCAGATATTAGAGCCCATAGGAAGATCATTTCTCTAGGTATAGTGAGAGAAATTAAGATTATCAAGGTACTTAGCTCTCATTATATTACACCAATCAGAGTCTCCCTTCATCAAATTCCACCCCACCTTTGTGAGAAGTACATTATTCAAATCAATCATCTTCCTCACTCTGAAACCTCCCCTATGCTTAGGTTTATAGATTGCATCCCAACTAACCAAGTTTAATCTTATCTTCTCACTTCCCCCAGACCAAAGGAAGTTACATTGGTTTTTTTCTAATTTATTGGCCATACATTGAGTAATTTTGAATATGGAAAGGAAGTACACCGGTAATCCTTGGAGAGAGGAGATTAGAAGTTGCAATTTACCTGCACTACTCAAAGTTTTTCCTTTCCATTCAATCAGCTTCTTCTCCATCCTTTCCAAAATGCTATTCCAGAAGTTAACACTAACCTCTTTAACAATTAAAGGAAGACCCAAATAAGTATCTGGTAGCTTAGCAACATTACAAGCAAGAATATTAACAATCCTTTGTTGAAGCTCTGGATGGGTATTAAAGAAGAACACTTTACTTTTGTCAAAGTTGATCTTCTATCTCACATTCATAGCATAAATCTCCAACACCAACTTCCAAGCTCTAGCTTCACCCACCGAGGATTCCCCACCAAGGAAGGTGTCATCCACAAATTGTTTGATCACTTTTGGAAGTAAGGTGGATGCAGGTTTAATCCCTTTGATTATCCTGTCATGCCCTAATTTTACCAAGGCAAAACACACTAATTTTTTATTTTTATTTTTTTTAAATTAATCATATTATTATTATTAATATCAGGATTAAACTTTACTAACTATAACTGATCCGAAGTCTTTTGACTTAGCTTTTCATTTTACTGAAAATTACTTATGCCTCTAAGTTTTTTTATTATGCTACTCTCTGATAACCCTAATATTTTATTTAACGTGTGCTTAATTTTCATTGAATAATATATTAAATGAATCTTCCACATGTCTTATCTCATCATTATATATTTATTAATATATTTATTATTGTTATTTTTTTTATTGCTCTTATTATTACTACTAATAATCACTTGTGCCTACCATTCTTACTATATATCTAATACTCTATTTACTAACATTATTAACTAATTTTAAGTTATAATTACTATAATTGTTAGTAATATTAAATCGATTATAGAATAATACTAGCATTCAAATTCTATGATGCCTTTTCAATTTAATATATATAACTATTGCACTCCCAAAATATCTAAAAACAATATATAATCAAAATAACTATAATCATAATTACACAAATCCCTAAAATCAAAATATAATCAAATAACTAAAATCAAATTATACTCAAGTTAATACTAAACTTAACATCTTGAATTATGCCCATAATAATACTAAACATCTTATAATTATACTTCATCTCATAACCATAAAACTACTAACGACCATTATTATTATTATTTATTTGCTCACTTTATTATTAATATTATTATAATATCAAGGACTAATTTAACTTACTACAATTGAATTAATTCTAAATTCTATGTAATATATCACTAACTACTAATAGCTAACTTATAACATTATCTACTAACTACTAACGTAAAATTATATACTAACTTTAACTCTAGCTATTTCCAAACATGACCCATCACTCATGACCCCAATTCAATTTTAAACCCAACTATTATGAAAATTTGCCAACTCTACCTTATTTCCTTATCATAATTTGCTAAATTTACTTCTATCTATCTTTACCTGATTAAATAAACATTTAAACTATAATTACAATTCCTTCCTCTAAAGTTTTCTAATCCCATCAACCCATATAACCCTTTTCCTTAATTCTATGCATCAAACTTAAAAAGAATAAATCAAATCCTAACCAATGCTATTATTACTCCTAAATAGACCCCCTTGTTTTCCCTTAACTACCTTACCAACTTACCTTAACAAAGACAATATTAATTCATGCTAACCCAAAATCCATCTCCCTTCCTCCTAGACGAGTTTCTCCTATCCCAAGGTGGTCCCCTCCAAACTAGCACCTTCCCATGCTGCTTTTATCTAGGCATATGATGCTCTTGCCAATGTGTGATGTGATGGTATTAAAAGCGGGGGTTATGTATTTGTTTCAACTTCATTCTTTTCCAAGAAAGGTGGGCTCCAAATGGGGAACTTTTTGACTTATGTCAGAACAATGATCAGCCCAGTACTCCAATCTCATGCAAGGAAGCTTGCTTCACCTTTCCCAAGAGATTAAATTGACCTAGATCTATTTTGATTTTTAGTAGGCTTAAATCTTCATTGTTTTGATGTGCCTAGTGGAAGGTTTTCCCATGTCATGGATGCCTAGGTAGGGCCATCACCATTAAAATCCCTTTATGCTAGTAGAACTTTTCTATTTGTATTAGTTGGCTGCTAACTTTTTTTTATAAATATATTTTAAAAATTTGTTTGTTTTACTATTTTAACTCTCTCTTCATTATAATTTATGGGGGTTCCAACATAGGTACTCCCTAGCTAAGAATTTGAGTGCCTAGGCTTATTGTTATTATTATTATTATTTGTCTAAGGTCATAACATGATCTACTGACATTACAACTTATGCTGACACATTTAAATAGGGGTGGTTGTTCAAATTGTGTAGTTCTAACTCTAAATAGTCAAAATAATAATATTTTATTCAGTGTACATTATTTTATTGGACTGTATTAACAAAGGCAATTAATTGATGTTGCTCATACATTTTCCAGAGAATAGATATGCAACTATAGGCTCTTATTTTCAAGTTGAGCTTATTTGCCTTATTTCTTTCCAATTTTTTTTTCTATATATGTTCTTATTTCAAGGCTAACATAATTGGTCATTGCATTATAAATTTCATGGTTTATTCCATATCAAAATCTATTGTTGGTAATGACAACTATCCTAATTACTCTCAACTTTAATTGCAAATGCTTCTATATGTAACACAATACCACTTTGCATGTAACTCTAAAAAACTCCAATGCTCCAATTTACTGTTGATGTTTTCATTAGGATCACAATTCCATTATCAATTCAAAACATAGACTACACTTGATATGATACAAGATTAGACTCAAATGCAACTAAATTATTCATGTGAGACTTGTGGGAATAAGAATAACAAATGATAATCTCCTATTCATTCAACAAATGTATATCATGATGCAAATTTTCTTGCTTCAATACATTCAATTCAAGTAATTGATAACATCTAAACAATGAAATTTCCTTCATTTTTCTTCTCAAATCTTACACTCAACACAAGCAACAAGCAAGTAGCTAGGGTGGTGAATCATCATAACAAGATACACATTGGTAGGACCTTTACAAGAAAGATGTTTCACAATCTCTCTTTATCGGCATATGCATGAGATCAATAACAACACTCCTACAATACAATGAATTCACATAATAAGATGAAGTTATCCTCCAATTCCATACAAATATAGCAGTATTCTCTTCTTCTATGCAAAGACAAGACTTCACAGCTTCCAAATGTCCAAGACTTCAAGTAAGTACATGCAAATAAGAGCCAAATTTAGAACCATGGAGGCTCACCTCCCAACCTAGGCCTCAAAAAAGCCAACCTTGTGCTAGGGGAAACAAGGCTCAATCGGGATACATTCAAACAACCTCACAATAACAAGAACCATCATGAATACGATAGTTTGAAGACACATTTACAATCCCCAACCAAGGCTTGCACAATGATTCACAGATGGAATCATAAACATTGGGTGAAGGTGGGCTCTTCAAGGAGGAGAATGCCATATCCTTGTGAAACAACAAATCTTGCAATTACAATTTTCCAATAAGGCTTCCAAGAACATGCCACAACAAGGCTATCAATAATCACATGCCTCAACAAGGCTATCAATACTTACTCCTCTTCACATATCCTCACTTATACCTCCCATAGAATGATAAAAAGGCATATCGCTTCAATGGAGCCCATACTCCATGAAAACTATCCCCTCTCCAAGAGGAGGATTTATCAACTTCAATGTTCAGCCCAACTAAACCCTTTACCCCAAGGCTTCTCTTCACTCCCAAGGGTGAGTGAAGCCTTCACACCCAAAACAACATTCAATCCACCACAACATTTCAAGAGACAAAACCAAAGGCAAATAGATTCAAAAAACACACTCACATACACTAACATTTACAACATGCACCACATGCAACACATAAATCCTACAAGAACACTCTTACTATTTCCATCCTTCAACTTTCAAGAGATGAGAGAAAACATGGAATGAAGCACTAACCTCCTTCCAAGCTAATGGCTATGAAATGGTGATGAAGAGCTTTCCTTCCTTAGCTTCTAAGTTTCTTCACCCAAAAACCCTAGGTGTCTCTACAATTAGAGAGTGGGTGAACAACCACTAAGTTTAGCACAAGCTCCCTAAAAGGACCTCCACTTCCATCCTCACCTACCCCTCTTACACCCTTGTACCTTTCTACCAATACAAATTTACCCAAGTGGAGGAATGAGAACAAGGTCATATGACACTCCAATTTTCGAATTGGCTTGAAAATGACTAGTTTTGAGGGTCTCCTAAGTCCCCTAGGCCAACTTATGGTTATATTTAGACACCCAACCTATACTACTACCATGTGAGTGGCTTATTTTCACCAAAATAACACTTGGGAACCACTTTTAGGCTCTCTAAAGTTCCTTTCAAATTTAATTTGAATTCCATCATGAAGGTGACTCATCCTAACACTCTCCAAGGTGGGTTAACTAAATTCCACAATCGGTTAAGTTTAGGTTAAGTTACTTCATGCCCAAAATCCTATATGACATGTCATTTACACATAGACAACACAAGTTTCAAATGAGACACACACACATTAAATACTTACACATCATGATGACATGTCACTAATTAATCACGATCTTTAAACTCATAACACCCATGCACAATCAAATTACGAAACAAACACAATACAACGAGGTTTTGAATCTTCCAAAGATTAACCTTGGATTTACCGTGTTCACATAGGTTTGAACTTTGTTTCCCCAATAATTTCCATGGTTCAACTTTCTTGCACACTCAACTTAAACATTAGTAGCCCAATAAAATAATATAAAAATACACACAAACAAGTGCAGAATAATCTAGTATCTCATAATTCACATTAACATATACAATTAACTTTCATCTAATCATTTCCATAAAATATTCAAAACATTACAATATCAACATTTGGGTATCAACATTTATCTTTCTTATCATAATGAAATTACCGTTCCAAATACTATCACTATTCTTATAATCATGAAACACTTAAGTCGTATCTACTAAATCATTAAAACATATAAAATGGATCTCAGTATGTACGTCTTAAGTGGAAATCACTAATATGAAGACTTGTTAACTAGTATCTTTTCAAACAAGTTAAACATAGAGACATTCCTAGAAATATCCCTTTATCACATTACAAGGGGTTTGTGTGTGAGTTTCTAGGATTAATTCCTCAGACTGATAGAATGTTTCCATAATTATGTCATCATAATCTAAAACTGGTTTTCAAATGTAACCATATGTCTTGTTGTCATTATAACCTACATTCATTGCTATTCTCACTAGAGTGACTATTAATTTATCTTTCCTAATTGCCTTGTAGATCATACCAAGAATCTTGTGACCAGGTTCTTAGCTTTGAACATATTGAGTCTCATTTTCATGTGGTCTTATCTTATCAACCTAATGTTATTGGATGGGTATTACACTCATTATAACCAAAATCCACTTTACTCTCTAATAGGATATCATAAATCAGTATTAGTAACAAAAATGTCGATCATAACCTAATTAACTCCTAATCATATTTATTTCATCAAGATCTTTAATAGGGTATTAGTGTGGGCCTTACATACCCCCCCCTCCCACTTCCTTATGAATGCTCTCCCTAGAATTTCAACCACCATAATGAACAGGTAGGGAGAGAAAGGGTCACCCTACCTAAGTCCTCTCTCTCCCCGAAAGTTTCCCCACAATGAGCCATTAACCATCACACAATAGTTAACAGTTTCCACCGTTGATTTTACCATTCTAATAACCTTCTAACTTAGACCAATCCTCTCCATAACTTTATACATAAATGTCCAATTGACCCTATCGTAAGCTTTAGAGATATCCAATTTCAGAGCCATACCAGGATTACCACTTTTCTCCATAGAGTGCAGAACTTCATGCATCATTATTGCAGCATCTAGGATTTGTCTTCTTGGGAAAAACCCCTTCTGGGTTTTCCCAATAAACTTATGTAGTAGCGGCTTCAACCTATTCAACAAAATTTCATAGAAAAACTTGTAGGTGGTGTTACAAAGGCTAATTGGTTTAAAATCAAATAGAACCTCCAGGTCTTTCACCTTGGGAATTAAAGCAATGAAGGTTTTATTGAGTTGTTTGAGGAGAGTCCCAGTCCTAAAGAAGTCATAGGCTACCTGAAGGATATCTAACTTGGTAAACTCCCAAAAGTGTTGAAAGAACGCTGGCAAGAAACCATCAACACCCAAGGATTTATAGGCTTTCATGGTAAACACCACTCTCTAGACTTCCTCCTCAATCACCATTTGCATAAGCTCTTCATTCTCTTCTGCCAAGATCACCAAGGGCATAGACTCAATTATCCACTGCCAATCCTCCTCTCTGAAGTCCCTATGTTCTTCCTTAAAGGAATTCCTAAAGTAAGCTATCACCCAGTTCCCTATCTCTTCAGGTTTTTTTAGCTTCACATCATTGTCGTCTCTAATGCTATCAATAGTGTTTCTCCTTCTATGGATTGAATTTTATCTATGAAAAAATGCAATGTTCCTATCCCCCTCTTTAAGCCATAAGTCCCTTGATCTCTGTTTCCAGTAAATCTCCTCTCTACTCAAAGTTTCCTTCCAAACTATCCTATAGTTCCCCTCTTCCTGGATCATGTTATCCATTGGTGTTCCTTCCCCCATAGATTTTTGGAGCTCCACTAACTTCCCTTCCACCTCCACCTTGGTCTTAAATATGTCCCTAAAAAACCTTTTTTCCCAAGGCACCACATTTCTCCTTACATTGTCAAGTTTAATAGAGAGTTGATACATCGTTGTCCCTTCTATTCTTATCCCCCAACACTTAGCCACTCTAGAGCTAAAGTCAGGATGGGATTGCCACATTATTTCATAGCTAAAAGGTCTTGGGCCCTCCAAAGAATCTTCTTTCCAATTAAAAAGGATTGAGGTGTGATCAAAAACTCTCCTGGGTAGTTCCGTAAGAGAGGAGGAAGATAATCCTTCCCATCCTGACGGGACCAAAAGTTTATCTAGTCTGACTTGGATCAAGTCAACCCCTTTTTTATTATTTGACCATGTAAACTTCACTCCATGCATCTCCATATCCAAAAGATCATTATCATTTATAAAGTCAACTAGATCCCTCATACTATCAGTAAAATCAATCATTCCTCCAATTTTCTCCAAAGGGTACATAAGTAATTTGAAATCTCCCATACAAAAAGTATTCTTATTTTGAGAAATAAAAACTGACAGCTCCTCCCATATGCTATATCTACCATTTCTTGTGTTAGGGGCATAAACATTAATAATATTCCATTTCCTATCATGTATCTTATGCTTAGTAATAAGATAGAACTTTGAGCTATAAATAAGACTACCATACCAGCATCCGGATTTTAGAAGGTTGCCATCCCTCCTGAAGCACCTTCTACTTCACTATAGAAAAACTTCACCCCAAGCCAAACAAAACTTTCCATATTAACCAAGTTAACCATAGACATTTTAACCTCCTAGATAAGTAGGAAATCAATTTTCTGGTTTGCCAGCTACTATTTCAGGGCAAATTGCTTATGAAGGTTGTTCAACCCCCTCATATTCCAAGAAAGAAAGATCATTTCCTACCTTATGTTAATGATTCCAAAGTGGCTTGCCTGCCACTTACCACCTCCCTAGCCATCTGCTTGGCTTTCTTAGTTTGTTTACCTAACTTCCCTACATCCAAATTCAACTCAACAATCACTTCCAGTTTCCTTGAAACCCTTGTCTATCTTCTTTGTGTTTGCCACTTCTCTTCTTTATCATCCAACTAAGCCAACTCTACCATCTTAAATGCTAGCTCCTCCTCATTCTAGTGAAGCACACTGGCAACCTCTCTTTCAACCCCGTCATTCACCTTCCCATTCTCCACCGCCTTGTCAGTGCTCATTCGAAAGACCTCCTCCATCACCAGGTTCCTTGAAGGGGTATTCAGAAGCTCCTCGATACCTTGTAAAAAGGGGAAAGAATCAATTTCTCCTTTCTCCAAACCCTCCATCTCCCCTTCCTATGTGCAGAATAACTCTAACCTTTGGATCAAGCTAGGCCTCCCCTCTAGCTCCTCTGATCTTACCCTCCATAACCCATCATCAGGGTTATCACTAAGCACCCTCCTAGGAGGGGGAGTCAGTTCCTTATCCTTATCCTTTTGAGGATTATTTTCTTCAAGTTCCCTCCCTAGAGAGAGAGTCACCTCCTTACTTCCCTCAAGAGGCCTGTCCACAACCCTTGAGACCTTAGGAGGAGGGACTCTCGTTATAGGATCACCCTCAATTTTCTCCTCAACAATTCTATCTGACTTCTTACAATCAACAAACAAATGCCCAAAAGATGAGCATTTTTGACAAAACACATCTGTATTCTCATAAAAATGAGTTGAAATCTTCTTACCCCATTTCAAACTCAGGATGATAGACTCAAGTAACGAGGTACCCACTGCCACATTAATACTGAACCTCACAAAGACAAGTCAGGATATCTGCAAAGTGACCAAATCCACCACCACAAAGTGTCCAAAGGGATCCACATTAAATTTCAAGATCATTTCATCCCAGAACTCGAGAGGAAGGCTTGGTAACCTAACCCAGACTGGAGACATCTTATTCAATTCTTTTGTCAGATCCAATGTCGGATGCCATTTAGCCACCACCAAGCTATGCTTTCCATATGACCAAGAGCCTACCATCACCATTGTCATATCTTTTGCTACCTTAAAGTAGAATAGGCCTCCTGACATGGCCGAGACCATATTAACACTTCCCTTCAACTTCCATCTCTGACTCACTCACTTCCTGACCATCTCAATTGATGGACGGAAGGAAACAAATCTACCAATGGGGCAAAGTTGCAGATTGGTAGATATGTTATCAACCAAGTTGTTTGGAACCACAATTTCACTCCCTCGTCACTACTAATCACTTTGGGAGCTTCCACCGAGATGAGAGCATCCTTCTCGCCAAGGACCACTTCCTTCCTATTAGAAATATTCAAGACTATGCTAGGCTACTAAGAGGGGAGGGGTGAATCAGTAACCTTAAAAAATTTATCAGCTTTAGATCTTAATTTTAATGACCCAATAATCATTTAATTCATTAAATCAAATATAATTACATGCATGAGTAATTGAAAACATAAACATTCGTGGCACATGAACAATAATTTGGTGACCCAGAAACCTTTGAAATAGAAGGTAAAATTGGGGTGGGGATGACACCCATAGAACATCAATACTGCAGCATAAAGTTGGCTTGTTAAGGCTTACAATGATCACTTCTAATGATCTACCCTGTTAGGAGCAATTAGGACTACTAGGTCCACCTTGTTAGAGGACTCACAAACATACAATGTAGTATGCACTCGGTAAAGAGATTTGACAAAAGACTATTAAGTCTACCTTATTAGAGGATTTTGGATTGGTTCACCTATTAGAATGAAATAGTAGATCTTTGACTTACAATTGATTTTATAATAGAAATTCTTTGAAATACTAATCATGTTAATGTGATAGATATGACTCTGGTGCTCCTTTACTGATATGGCCTTACAATATAGTTGTTCTTGATTCACATTTGCATGCTTCTTACATATTCTTCATTCTCGCTTTTCATTCATGCATACATCCATCTACATGGATATGATACAATACATTACATATATATCAATCCAATTTGAAAAATTACAAAGTTGGCCAATATACAAGTTAACACCAATATTACAAAGTTGGCTCGAATGAAGACACTCAGGTTCTGAAGACTGACTTGGTGAAGTTTTGATACACAACATCCACTATCATTACTCAGCATCATCATGCATTCGGTAGAAGTGAAATCTTGGTCCATAATAATCATCTTAGAGTATTCTTGAACTCGGTCTACACTAGCAAATTGGTAGATCCTGTGTAACTTGGTAGAAACTGAATTCCATATCTACCATACCTGAACTCAGTAAACACTAATCATCTCATCACTTAATTAACACTAACTTTGCTTCACATGAACTGATGGCTCGGTAGAAACTACAAAGCTTGGTAACCATTCAATTTCTTGGTAAGAACTATAGGACTTCATTGTGCCTGAATTTACTTGGTAACCACTGGAATGCTTGGTAGGAACTATGAAGCTTGGTGGCTACTAAATTACATGGAAAACACTATAGACTGTTTAATAAGCTTGATAGCCATACAAAATTTGAATAAGTGTTGTCGCTAATAACAAACTTGAGTTAATGTCAACAATCTCCCCCTTTGGCATTAGTGACAAAAACGCTTATCAACCAAAACTTATATACATTACAGTGTGATATTGGCTCGGTATTGGTATACTGTTTGTGAGATTTTTCAAAATTTGTCTTTATAAGTATATACTTTCCTTTCCTTTGCTTTGCATGATTCTCCACTATACAATATACATACTAAGTGTTTCTCCTCATATATACATACTGACTTTCATATATATATATATATATATATATATATATATATATATATATATATATATATATATATATATATATATAGTTTCTCCCCCTTTTTGACAATAATGCCAAAGATTTATCCAAAACTTATTTACACAAAGACACCAATATAAGAAAGAAACTTAGAATGTACCTTAAGTATGAGTGCTAAAGTCTTATCGCAATTTTCATGCAAAACTTTGCATGTATGTAGAGCAATTTGGACTTTTGTAGAGATTTCTATAATGTGATCTACAATTGAGAAGTTGTCATGCATCAATGTTTTTGAGTAAACAATGTGCTTCTGCATTGTGTCCATGATGGGAAGGATCATATTCTGAATATCTATTAGTGAAGACTGGATCCTTGCTTCTTCTCTCAATAATTATGCTTACATATCTGATAAGAATCTGATTTTCATATGATGTGTAGAGCTTGAACTAGGGTCAAGTTTCAACTACTGTGCACTAACATTCAAATCTTCATCAATCTTTGTCAATTTTCTCTTTATTTCCTTTGTGAACTCAGTAACATTGCATAATTTTCTAAAAAGTGATATTACATTTATGCAAGAATTTTTAAGATTGGTCAAAATTGAGGAAAGCTCCACTTGATCAAATTTCTTCTCTAGTTTCTCAATCAAGTTTTCTTGACCACTGGAATCCTCATTAAATTTATGGATTGCTTCTTCTAATTGAAATAAAATGTGTTGAGAAGTATCAACTTCAACACCTATTAACTTAGTCAAAATATCCTTAGCACTTTCTATGATTTTATATTCTCTGTCTCTTTCCTCTCTTAATTTCTTCTGTTTTGCTTTCTTTTGGAGAAGTTGACTAGCTATTTGCATTTGTTTTGCAGTGGCATTATCAAAATCCCACTTTTGAATCTCAATTTCCTCATCTAAGTCAATATCCTCCTCTATCTCCTTTCCACTCAAAAGTCTTGTACATGGTTGAGCCTTGAGTTCAATTGCCTTTGTACATACTAACTTAGAATCTAGAATGGAAACAATAGTAGAGATAGCAGGACTAGTAGTAAAAACTGATATAGTACTAATAGATGAAATACTGACTGGTATGCTTACTAAATCCAAAACTAATATACTTATAGAAGAATCCAAAGTTGTAGAAAAAAAAAATTGTAGAATCCAAAATTATAGAACTCAAAACTATACTTACTACTGAAGAACATAAAATTGTAGAACATGTTGTACTCACTGCTGATGAACCTGACTCAAGAATTGAAGAAGAGGGAGGCTGTAACTCAGTAGATGAAGTGGTAGACACTTCCATTAGAGATGTGCTAAGCTATGAGGGAGCAAAGAGCGATTGGACATTTGATGTATCTACTATGGTCACAATCAAACTTGTTGAAGCTAACTCCGAAATTGATGTAGATGTTGATTTTCTTGGAGAATGAGGAAGTGAGGTAATGACTATTGCAACTATCTTCATAGGATCAGTCTCCTCATCATCTTCTTTGAATTCCTTGGTGGCTTCTTCCTCTTTATCTTCTTCAACTTCTTCATTGTCAAACTATATTGTTTCAAAATTTGTTCCTTCTTCCTCATCATCACTGTCATCATCCTTGACTTCTATTGGAGAGTCGCTTTGTTTCTGCAAGTGATAAATATTCTTCCACATGCCTATAGCATTCTTGACTACATGCTCTATGTATTTTAACAAGATTAAACAAGTATTGAATCTAAGAGTCATTTTATCTTCATTTATCTTCATAGACTCTTTTACCTTAGCATTAGTAAAGCTCTGTAGCAACTGCCTCAAGGTTTGTTCATAGATATCTTTTTCTATCTGCATGGTTGAGTCCCATCTTGGCTTCAATCTCTCTAATAGATCATTAGAAATCTAAGAGGCTATCTGATCAGGGGAATAGTTCCATTTACCCATCTTGGTTAGCACCAATTCCTCAATCTTCTTCTTCTCAGCCTCTTTTCTGGTCTCATACTTTAATGATTTGAAGTTGGTTACGCCTGCACCTTCTTCCATTTGTTTTAGTCTTTCCTAGATGGTGAGAGGAGGCTTGCTAAACACAACTTCACTACCTTTCTTCCTGTATCTTCTGGTAAACACTATAGTGGATGGATTTGGTGGCTTGGTGATGATCACCTTGCCTTTCTTCTTCACTAGCTCTTCTTCCTTTTCTATTTGATCTTTATCCTTTGTTTCATCATCATCATCTTCTCCTTTACCCTTGGTCAACAAAAGAGGTGAGCTGGTTTTGAGTTTTGCTATTCTCCTCTTGCCTTTGTTAACCACCTATGGAAGCTTGATTTCAAGCTCTATTCTTTCCTTGGCCTCATCATATGTTCCAAAGTGTGGTGCCTTTGGATCAATAGGTTCATTTAACAAGGCTTTAATTATGTCTTTTGCTTCATCAATAACCTCATACGAAAGAGGTTTTACCCATACAACTCTTGGAATTATTGCCTGAATGTAGAATTTGTCACTGTCTATCATGAAACAAACATCATCTTTGTAATCTTCAACCAATTTCTTGGGAATCTTGAATTTGTTATTCATTTTCTCCTTGAAGACATCAAAGTAGTTATCCATTACACTGACAAAATTCTCACCCATTTCTACAATGTACTTGTTAATCTAATACAAAACTAGCACATCCTTTCTCCATATGACTGTACATTTAGAAGGGAAAAACTTTTGAACATAGAAAAATAGACATGTCAACAATGAACTGAAATTACAAGGATTTTTTTTGGATGTCCTTATACTTTCCATGTTTTGTTGAACTATTTCAACAATAAGTCTACAAGATCATATGACAGATTATTTTTCACAACTTTGAATGCCAAATCTACTACTTCACACGACAGAATATTGAGTCGACCTGAACTATAAATCTTGTGTGCTATCACATGTATGCCAAATTTCAATTTTTCATCTATTACACTACTAATCTTCATGCCTCTGCCATTGTACTCAACTAGGGTTTTCTTCTCTAACTCCACCCGACCTAGGGTTTTAGTAGTATTGGCTTTGGAGACCATGGGAAGGCCAATGATATGATGAATCATTTTCTTAGTGATCAAAACTGGTTGCTCCAGCCATAACTAACCACTACAAACTCAGCTTAGGATGTATGTAATCCATTTGATTTGGAAACTTTGGGGTAGGTGACAAATGTGGGTTAAAACCTTATCTTCCAAGTGCTTATGCTCGGGTTTAAGAAGACCATTTACACATAATTCACCTAGGGCATCATCCATTTCTAGGATTCCAATTTCTTGAATTGCACACTTAAAATGAGTTCGGATATCATTAATGAGTAGTACCTTAGAAGGGATTTGTGATTGGGCTCCATTTGGATCGAAGGTTTATGCAATTGCTGGTACAAGTTTGAAATATGGTGGTTTCCATTTGACTCCTTGGACCAACATTTTGGACCCTGTCTTTACCTTGCTGTTGTTGCTTGATGCTACCATGGCTACTCGGTAGGTTACAAAAAACTTCAAAAAAATTTACTATAAATTGCACTTGAAATCGCTTGGTCGCTCTACAATTCGCTTGATCACAATAACACTTCAAGATTTTGGTAAAAAATGAATTCAATTTCCTACCTTTTGATAACATTTTTCCATTAATGCTCAATACAAAAGTAGCTATGATGGCATCATTATGCACGACAGGCTTTCATCCGCTATTTATTCGGATCATTCAGTGAATACTTCATAAGTTGGTAACCAAACATGTGTGACTAGTTGTCATGTCCCCTTTTCAAATAATTAAAAAATAATAATCTTTGCTAAGACAGGCAGGCCCAAGAAAGTGAAGTTTCGGAAAAAGGGAGTTAATCTTTGAAAACCGTTGGACTAATAAATGATAATTATTATTAAAATATGTTTCATTAACCTCTCTTGGACGTGAGTTACAGTTATGCCCTTTTTAAAGAGGTTTGGAGGCATTTTGGGGGGATTCCAGACTTGATTTTCACTCATTCTTTGTTATTCTTCAGAGGCTGCCAAACCTGTGGAGAAGGAGACCCAAGAACAGGAGTTTGCAGGTTTCCAGGGAGACCCAAGAATGGGAGTTTGCAGGTTTCCAGGAAGGCTAAGGACGGGAGTTTGAAGCCATTCCATGTGCATGCTCATACAGAGTTTGCCTTTGTGCTGAACAGTGCAGATTTGTGAGTTTCCGGGTGTATTTTTGTAAGAGTTTGGTGTTTCCGGTTGAGTATTTCATATCAGTTTTGGTTGCTGCTGTATTTTATACTTTAAGCTGTTAAAATAGAGCTGAATATATATATTGGGACGTGATTAAACTTCGGAGGTAGATTATTAGTGTTCTTGTGGTGTTTTCGAGCATATTTTGTGCTATTTTGGGAGCCCGATGAGCATAGTTTTGGTCCTACATTTTCGAGCTGTTGTGTAAAGGCTATACGGATCTGGAAATATCAATTTGTAGGCTGTTATGCTGCTGAAAGTTCTGTAAAAATTTCCATTTTCAGATTCATTAATAATTTGTGAAGTTGTGAAGCTTTTAGCACTATTTTCAACATACCCGATTTGGGGTTTCTTAAGGAATTTGGTGGATCTTTGTGATAGCAGTTGTTTGATTTTAAAGATCTGATTAGAGGTTGGAAATACCATATAAAATCAGAAAAGGGACATTTCAGTGGTATCAGAGCCATGATCTTGCCAGCCTGAGGGTTTGTAGAAGTCGCAGGTCAGTTTTGACAACTACCCAGATATTGCATTTCAGTTTTGAGAACTACCCAAATCTTGCATGTCATAATTTATGATTGCATGTTGCTTCTAATCAGCTGCATGTAAAAATTTATGGTTGCATGCTACTTCTAATCATTTTCATGTTAGTTCTTGGTGAATTTGGTGGTTGTAGAAGTTTGCATTTCAGTTTTGACAAGTACCCAGATCTTCCATGTCAGTTTTGACAACTACCCAGATCTTGCATGTCATAATTTGGTGGTTGCATGTTGCTTCTAATCAGTTGCATGTCCAAATCTATGGTTTCATGCTACTTCTAATCATTTGCCTATTAGTTCTTGGTGAATTTGGCGGTTGTAGAAGTTTGCATGTCAGTTTTGACAACTACCCAGATCTTGCATGTCATAATTTGGTGGTTGCATGTTGCTTCTAATCAGTTGCATGTCCAAATCTATGGTTGCATGCTACTTCTAATCATTTGCATGTTAGTTCTTGGTGCTTGAAGAAGTTATATCCTATTGGGGTTACACTCTACTTTATCCAGAATGGACAGGTATAGTACAGAGTCTCAGAGGGAACGATCTTGGACAACTGATAGCCAGAGTCAAAATAGTAGAAAGGATGGTTATTTAGACATTCGAGATAAACTTATGAAAATAAGCCATGACATGTCTAAACAGTTGGTTGAGCACCACCGTATAAATGACATGTTATCTGACCCAGCGAAGGTGGATAAGTTGACTGGATTTCTATTTGGCAGATTTTCTCACAGGACAGATGACACAATTCCCAAGAACTTGCATGAGGAGTTTGAGAAACTAGCTGATAGCCAGGTAGTGGTCTCAGATTCTACTTTGCCACAGGAGGTGGTGGGAAAGGATATTACACAGATTGATAGTAACAGTCAACTTGATACTCAAATTGAGACAATTGTTTACAGGTTGTCAAAGGGTGATGCCACAGGTATTCAGGATGGTATAGTTACAACAGGCAGTGACTACAGTGTAGTGGGTTCAGATGATGATTATGAGGATGTTGTTGTGCAGGATGGTGAGATACCTAGTAGAGATGAGCAGACATTGAGCATTCATGAATTTGCTGAGAAAGAGTACCAGGCGCAGTTAGATGCTTCATCACATGAGGTTGAGGCAGGTAGTACTTCACATGATTTATCCCGCCAGCTGAAGGTGAGTGAAGATAGTATTGTGACTTCATTACCTTATCATGACAGGTATGTGGAGTTAGTTGGTATTGGTCATATTACTTAGGTGAGGAGTTTGCTTGAGTTACCAGTTGATTCTAGTTTACGGATATGGACACGAGATTGTTATATTGGTGTTTGGGATTCAGTTGACTGGAGATCTTTAACACTTTTTGGTCGCAGTGTTTGTTTGGGTGCTATCATGGATTTGATTAGCAGATTACACGGTGTTGTCTTTTCTTGTGCCAGTATCTTGTCTGATGTTGGTATTAGTTTTTATACACCGGTGTTGGGCTTTGTTCATATATCCAGTCGACCATACTTGCTGGAATGTGTTGATGATCTTTCATATTTGGCAGTGTGTACAGATGAGTCCCAGGATCATATTGGCATCGATGACATCCAGGAGGATGTAGTGGGCAATTTTGAAGACTTAGTTTCTTTGGGTACAGAGGAGTTGGACAGCAGTGCTACAAATTTTGATACTCTGTATGTTGATATGAGCTTTAGAGTTGATTCACAGGACATGGATGGTAATACTCTAGAGACTAGTAACTTTGAGGATACTCCTTTAGACAGTGCATCAAAGGAGGTTTGTAGGAGACAGTCAAGCCAATGCCATCATGTGTCTAATCAGTTGAGAGCTAGTGACCGAGACATTGCTATCACTTGCCAACATTTTGATGCTGCTCGTCAATTATTAGCAGTTCATGGATGGGGTTCTCCTACTAGTGATGAGCAGGAAGGAAGTTATCTTTCCTTGACAGAGATCCACTCTTTATGGGAGGCTATTCAGATTTTGAGACAGAATTATATGCAGTTGGTAGCTGATAGAGATTATCTTATGGAGTGGGGTAGTACAACATATGATGCATTGTTGGCCAAGGAAGATGAGGTGAGTGAGCTTACTGAGCAGCTTGAGGTGACTTTTGAGATTCTTGAGAGTACACAGTTGGCTTTCAAGGAGTCACAGTTTCATTTGGCTAAGGTGACCATGGAGTTAGAGCGACTACAGTCTTTATCTGATTCTATACAGTCACAAGCTATGGTGTTTGGTGATTCGAGGATGTCCATGACTGAGATTGTCAGAGACAATGGAGATGGGGATACATCCATCCTTGATACTAACATTGGCATATCAGGTTCATTCCCACTAGAGTCAGGTTTAGTTGAGTTGGGTATTGTAGCAGATTATTGTATGCCTGACAGGGTGGTGGCCTCTAGTACTGAAGGCACAGAGACTAGAGATGTATCAAAGGTCATGTGTGATGTTGGTGAGTCGACAGTTGGCATGGTTCCTGATAGTAATACTACTCCCTTGGTGATATCTTTGGAGGTAGTAGTTAGTTCCAACATGGTTGATGATCAATTGCAGTTAGTTTCATCTGGATTACAGTCTGAGCCACTGACTGAGATTGGCGCATTCTATCGGCATTACACTGTGAGGTACGCTCATCAATTTACCTTTGATGACCATGTTGATGAGATTATGATACAGAGATGTACTTTGGTTCCTAGTGCTTATCATCAATTATGGAATAGTTTGATGCCTCGAGATGAGAGTTGTGATGGGCACGACATGGCGACAGGTTTTGTAGTTGATAGCTTGATAATACATGACTTAGAGCAGGAGTTTTGGAGTGATGCTTCAGCAAGTGTTGTTATTGATTCTACTCCTTTGGCTATGACATCTCCTGACTTAGCTAGTGATCAGTCACAGTGGGTTGTATCACTTGTTCATGGTGAGTTGTTGACTGAGGTTGGTTTTTTTAATCAACATTATATTGCAAGGTATGTACATCAGTTAACAATTGATCCTTATGCTGAGGAGTTGATGGCAGGAAAATTTGGTTTGGGTTCCATTTCTTGTTGTTTATCTTGTGATGGCTTTTCACCATCAGGGGTGCATGGGAGTTATGGTTATGAGACAGTGGCCAATGATCTACAGAGTTGTGTTGACTGCAGGAGTTGTATAGTGTGTGGATTCTCCATACTTGGTATAGTTTCATTTGAGAGCATTCACCATTGTTGCAGAGTTGGATTGTACATTCCATATAGGCCAGTGGAATGCATTGATGGTATTTACTATGTTGGTAGTCCACTTTACTTGGGTTTTGATATTCTAAGAGTTTGTGTCTCATGGGTTTTTGACTGTGGTAATGGTGATTTTGGAGTTTGGTTGAGCTA
Source organism: Cupressus sempervirens (assembly GCA_028749045.1). Taxonomy (NCBI): domain Eukaryota; kingdom Viridiplantae; phylum Streptophyta; class Pinopsida; order Cupressales; family Cupressaceae; genus Cupressus; species Cupressus sempervirens. The sequence continues at coordinate 785,285,987 of CM053785.1, read as the reverse complement.
TAATTGCCAGTTTGATTATGGATTCCTCTTGGTCATATTGCAGAGGATCTTGCAGGAGTCTGTGTTAATTGGTAGTAGTATAGTTCATGACTACATTTGGGATCCAGGAGGATTGATTGGTTTATTGTTCAGTCATTGCTTGAGGACAAGCAATGTTTGGGAGGGGAGGACTTGTCATGTCCCCTTTTCAAATAATTAAAAAATAATAATCTTTGCTAAGACAGGCAGGCCCAAGAAAGTGAAGTTTCGGAAAAAGGGAGTTAATCTTTGGAAACCGTTGGACTAATAAATGATAATTATTATTAAAATATGTTTCATTAACCTCTCTTGGACGTGAGTTACAGTTATGCCCTTTTTAAAGAGGTTTGGAGGCATTTTGGGGGGATTCCAGACTTGATTTTCACTCATTCTTTGTTATTCTTCAGAGGCTGCCAAACCTGTGGAGAAGGAGACCCAAGAACGGGAGTTTGCAGGTTTCCAGGGAGACCCAAGAATGGGAGTTTGCAGGTTTCCAGGAAGGCTAAGGACGGGAGTTTGAAGCCATTCCATGTGCATGCTCATACAGAGTTTGCCTTTGTGCTGAACAGTGCAGATTTGTGAGTTTCCGGGTGTATTTTTGTAAGAGTTTGGTGTTTCCGGTTGAGTATTTCATATCAGTTTTGGTTGCTGCTGTATTTTATACTTTAAGCTGTTAAAATAGAGCTGAATATATATATTGGGACGTGATTAAACTTCAGAGATAGATTATTAGTGTTCTTGTGGTGTTTTCGAGCATATTTTGTGCTATTTCGGGAGCCCGATGAGCATAGTTTTGGTCCTACATTTTCGAGCTGTTGTGTAAAGGCTATACGGATCTGGAAATATCAATTTGTAGGCTGTTATGCTGCTGAAAGTTCTGTAAAAATTTCCATTTTCAGATTCATTAATAATTTGTGAAGTTGTGAAGCTTTTAGCACTATTTTCAACATACCCGATTTGGGGTTTCTTAAGGAATTTGGTGGATCTTTGTGATAGCAGTTGTTTGATTTTAAAGATCTGATTAGAGGTTGGAAATATCATGAAAAATCAGAAAAGGGACATTTCACTAGTTACTCTTGACCTTGGTCGGTAGAGTCCATGACCCAACCTTACTCGGTGATAACTAATACTAATCTTTTGTGATCCCCTTGTATCTCAAATATTGATTTGGATCTTTCTTTTTCTTTTCAATTTTGGAATTGTTTAGATGTGGCCATGATAACGCAGTTCCAGTTCTTACTTAAGAAGTTAGTTGGAAATGGTGGAGTCACCCACTTCTTGAGTGACATGACCATCATTTGTTGGACTAGCTTCTTCGGTGGATTTAGGAATCCATTGCTGCCTCATTTTCTTTCTAATGTTATCTACTTTTTCTTTCTTTTCATCTTCAATTCTACCTATATTCATGCAAATTTTTAGCTAGATGACCAAGTTCTATACAAGTGAAACATCTTATGGTGGTATCTTTCTTCCTTGTGTGATGTTTAACACACTTCATGCTAATGGGTCCATACTCTCCACAATAATGACATCTACACCAAGTGTTTTAGTCCCAACCAAATAATGCTTTCACAATTTGCTCTGCTGGATTGAATGACTTGGTTCTGTAGTTTGATGCCTTGTGACCTTGTTTCTTGCATTTGTGATATTTTCCTTCAAATTTTGGTTTCTCTTTGCATTCATTAGCCTTATGAACATGTTGATTTCAATTGAAACATTTACCATTGAATTTTACTTTTCCATTACTCCAACATTTGTTTGATGTATGACCTATCTTACCACAACGATTACAAGTAGGTTTTTTATTCCTTTGAGCATCTTGTTTGGAGGATTCACCTTCTTCTTTGTATCCAATTTCTATTTTATCCTTTTTTCTATAGAGATTCTACTCATTTAATTGATTCAATTGATTAATGTCTGCTTGGGATTTCATCAATCTCTCATTGACTTGCATTTCAGTGTTTAGGTCATTTTTCAATCTTTCACTGATTTGCTTTTCTGAATTTAGATCATTCCTTAATCTTTCATTGATCTATCTTTGACTCATGATTTCTTCATTTGCATTGGAGATTTGATCTATAAAATATTCATGCTGAAGGGATTGGTTATGGATCTCATTGTTTCTTTTATCCATTTCTTATTTCATCTTGTTCCTTTGCTCCAAGATTTCACATAGCCTTACTGACTGAATTTCTTATTCTCTTTTGAGATTTTTATTTCTTCTTGCAGGGAACCATTCTTTTCTAAGAGTTCTTTGATTGCATTATTTGCTTCATTTGAATTGCTTGAAGGGAAGAGATCTTCAATCTTTTCTTCAATGTATTGGTGATCATTCATCTAATTTACAAGTTCCTTCCTTCATTTTAGGGATTGCGAAAGTTGTTCCTTGGCTTTCTTGAGTTGTGCAATGGCCATTTCTAGATCTGGCTTTTCATTGTCAATTGTTTTATCAAGTTTGAAAATCTCCATCGTCCTTGATCTTTGCTAAAGTTGTCAAGCTTTATCCTGAGAACCACAAAGCTCTGATACCGATTGTTGGAAATATTCAATACTATGCTAGATTACTAAGAGGGGAGGAGTGAATCCATAACCCTAAAAACTTTATCAAATTCAGATCTTAATTGCAATAACCCAATAATAATTTAATTCATTAAATTAGATCTAACTGCATGCATGAGAAACTAAAAACATAAACATTTATGGCACATGAACACAATAATTTGATGACCCAGAAACCTTCCAAATAGAAAGTAAAATTGGGGTGGCGATAATACCCACAAAACTTCAATACTACAACATAAAGTTGGCCTGTTAAGGCTTACAATGATCACTTTTGATGATCTGCCCTGTTAGAAGCAATTAGGACTGCTAGGTCCACCTTGTTAGAGGATTTACAAACATACAATGAAGTATGCACTCAATAAAGAGATTTGAAAAAAGATTGTTAAGTCTATCTTGTTAGAGGATTTTCGACTAGTTCACCTATTAGAATGAAATAGTAGATCTCTGACTTACAACTGATTTGCTGATAGAGATTCTTTGAAATACTTATTACCTTAATGTGATAGATATGACTCTATTGCTCCTTTGTTGATATGGTCTTACAATATACTTGTTGTTGATGGTCTTACAATATACTTGTTGTTGATTCACATTCACATGCTTCTTACATATTCTTCATTCTCGCTTTTCATTCATGCATACATACATCTATATGGATATGATACAATACATTACAAATATATCAATCCAATTTACAAAATTACAAAGTTAGCCAATATACAAGCTAACACCAATATTACAAAGTTGGCTCAAATGAAGACAGTCAGATTCTGAAGACTAACTTGGTGAAGTTCTGATACACGACATCCGCTGTCATTACTCAACATCATCATGCATTCAGTAGAAGTGGAAGCTCGGTCCATATTAATCATCTCAGAGTAGTCTCAAACTCAATCTACATTAGCAACTCGGTAGATACTGTGTAACTTGGTAGAAACTGAATTCCACGTTTACCATACCTGAACTTAGTAAACACTAATCATCTCATCACTCGGTTAACACTAACTTCACTTCACATGAATTGATGACTCGGTAGAAACTATGAAGCTTGGTAACCACTAAACTACTGGGTAAGAATTGTAGGACTTCACACTGCATGAATTTACTTGGTAACCGCTGGAATGCTCGGTAGGAACTGTAAAGCTTGGTGGCTACTGAATTACATGGCAAACATTGTAGACTATTTAATGAGCTTGGTAGCCATACAAAATCTGAATAAGTGTTGTCACTAATAACAAACTTGACTTGATGTCAACACCTTCTAATCTTGAGCCTTGTTGTGACTTGTTTGAATCTCCTGGCCCACCAACTGAGCCCTAGAACAACTCATATGAATCTCTTGGCCCATTGGCAAAGCCGTTGACTCCATCGGCATCGCCCCAATAGGATGATTGACATTGACATTCCCCTGGGTAACCCCAGTCGCAATCAAAATGAGGAGCAGATCCTACCAAGTGTCCAAGGCCAAGCCTAGCCCCTTAGGAGCATCCACACTCATCCGAAATTCAAAAAAAGTCACGATCGGGTAAAATAGGAAAAATTTACAGAGTGAAGTTCACATAAAAGATTAAATCAATTTTCTCATCTCATGTTAGAATCTTCTTTCATAGCAGCATAGAAAAATTCATCATCATTACTTTCAGATTCAGTGTAAGTTTCTTCTTCACCAATATAGCAAGACTTCTTACCTTTCTCATCCTTATTTTTCTTATAATCCCATTCATCCCTTCTTCCTTTGTTCTTCCTTTTCTTCCTTTCATCTTTATCTTCTTTCTCAGGACATCTAGTAGCAATACCACCAACCTTGTTGCATGAACTATAAATTATAGGTAATTTATCTTTGTATTTACCTCTACCTCTTCCAATTTTGTTTGCAATAAGTGCTTCAAATTTATCAAGATCATCATCAGAAGTCTCACTATCACTCTTCACATGTTTTACTTTTCTTTTTCTAATAACCAATTGTGACTTGAAAGGAGTTTCAATAGTTGCAGGTGTGTAGTTATCAAAGTTAGACATCTCAAAAGTAGTAAGTCTACCAATTACACCTTCTGAAGTCAAATTGTTACTTGGAGTACATCTCAACTCTTGTATTGTAGAAACTCTAATGAGATATATAGGAAGTAGAGTCCATAATATCTTTCTTATCATTGTTTCATCTTCAATTTTTCCATTTACACCTCAAATGGCATTGATAAATTCCTTGACTCTTGTGCAATATTGTACTATATTTTCACCTTCCATCATTCTCATTTCATCAAATTTTCTTCTTAGGCTCTCTCATTTGGCTCTCAGAACATTGTCATCTCCTCCATATGTGGTCTTTAGTTTGTCCCACATCTTCTTTGCACTATCACATTCTTTTATAAGATCAAACTCGGCATAGCTTAGGGCTAAGAAAATATCAAACATTGCCTTATTGTGTTCTTTCTTTTGATTCATTCATTTAGAAAATTCGTTATCTTAAATTACTCATTGTCCACAAAGTTTAATGCAACATCATTGATACTAGATATATGTTGCCTCATCATTTTTTTCCTTTTAGGAAAGTTCTCCTTGTTAAACTTTGACACCTCCCTTTTGTGACTCATGATCTTTAGCTTTAAGTACCTTCAAACTTCTCTTTGTAAGCACTAATTTGTTATACCAATTGTTAGAGTGTTTAGAATAACTGAGAGGGTGGCATGAATAAATTACTCAAGGTCTGTAAGTACCATTTGAATTTTATATGTGTGTGTGTGTGTGTGTGTATGTGTGTGTGTGTGTGTGTGTGTGTGTGTGTGTGTGTGTGTGTGTGTGCATATGTATATGTATATGTATATGTATATGTATATGTATATATACACACACACACACACATATACATATATATATCTACACACACTCACACACAAAGATATATACATACATACATATATATACATACGTGTGTGTGTGTGTGTGTGTGTAAAAGTATGTATGTATGTATGTATCTGTGGGTGTGTCAAAGAGAGAGAGAGAGAGAGAGAGAGAGAGAGAGAGAGAGAGAGAGATCATGAGTTGTATACACACATATTCTCATATCAACATTACAATATATGTTCCATATAATTTTATAAAGTTTTAATGCACATATCAAGAACCTACACAAAAATAAAGTTGTAGAGACTATGTAAATAATGTCTCCAAAGTTTTCAAAAAGAATTGTGGGATAAATTTTCATGAGAGTTTGTGGTAGATGGAAGAATTGAGATTAAAGAACTCCAATCCCTTATGAAATAACAAGTAAAGAATTGGTGGCTTCCATAAATAATCATTGTGAATATTATAGTATATTGTGTTACTTACTTTAATGGTTGGCTATGCCAATCTAAAGCATTTGAATTTCCATCCACTCTTTGAATCTATACTTTCCCTTGTGTTGGAGAAATATACAATCTTGTTGATTCTATCAGTTAAAATATACATAAAATAATAATTCTTAAAGGATAAACTTATGTTTTTGTTGTTGGTTAGGGTAAAAACATGTTTTGAAGGGGCCCTAAAACCTTTTATAATCATATTTTTATGGTTATCTGGAAACCCACTAAGACAAGTACCTACAATGAATGTTTAGCATTAAAAACTAACAACCAAAAGCTAGGTATGTGTAGGATCATAGTGTGCCAAATTGTGGAGATGTGAAAAAAGTGGAGTTTTAAAATGTCTAAAACCATTTCAAAATCTGCTCTGACTTTTTTCCTCCCATCCTGATACCAAAGAAAAAAGGTTGGGCCAAACCTTATCGAGTATCTGATATGAGATTGGATACTCGAAACCTATGACTAGGAATTTTAAAAAATAAAATCGAGAGCAAAATAGTCATTTGCAGCTGTAGTGTTTTGTTTTCCTCTATTTCAAGTATTAGATCCAAGAATGGGTATATGATTTAGGTAACTAATTTTATTTTTTTAAATTATGATTTTGAATGAATTCCATTTAAAATTAGGTCTTCTAAAATAGAAATTGTTGAAAATTAGGTTTTTTTAATAGAAATTATTGATTTGTTTTATTTTAATTTAAAACATAAAATGTTCTTTTGCAATTTAATAGGTATGGCTGACCCAAATGATATTGATGACACTGAGCGATGAAACAATGTTCCTTGAAACCCTCCACCAAATGATGCAATAATCCCTCAAAACCATCCACCAAAGGATAACCTACCCCCTCAAAAGCCTCCTTGAATTGAAGATTTGATACAAGAAAATCTTACCAAACTGAGGGGTTTGAAAACCACATATAACACTATACCTACATTGGCTGCCATTTTAAAAACCATAGTGGATAATATTCAAGCACTTACCAATGAACAAAATTCTTCTCTTCTCTGGCATGAGCAAATGCATGGAATGTTTGATGATGGGTTGGACTATGATGAGATTGAAGCCCTAAATATAACTAAAGATGATATGGTTAACCTTTTTGCAAACCCAAAAAATGGTAAAATAGTAAATGACAAAAAGCCCAAATTATCAACTAAATGGTGCACAAATGAGGCTATGTGTGTGAAATTTTGGGATGGTTGGTGGATGGTTTTATACAAAGCTCCACACAACAATTTAGAGGTATCATTATATTTCATTAAAAAATTGTATGCCAAATTTGTGTTGGGACTCAAGGTGAACTACTAGAGGGCCCAACATGGATGTAGGAAGAGGAGCTCTTTAGAATAGATCCTTTTCCCAACAGAAGAAAGCTGGAACATTTTTCCCCCTACTAATGTCTCCCCACTTCCTCCAATGTAGCATCTAGATATCATTGTAGAGGCTATCTGTCAGACTATTAGAGCCATCTGTAGATTGAGTAGCCTATTGATATCTTAGGCTAAGTCAATGTTGCCTCCTTGTGTTGATGATGCTGGCATGAGTTCATCATTGATGAGCTCATCACATGTTTGTATGCTCCATACTTGCATAACGTGCAAGAATATTTGTTTGGGTCCCATAGGTGATTTTTCTAAGTATCAGCTTCTATTTGAGGAGGATGATACACCAGATGTGCCTACAAAGACTACATGCCCTGACATGCGAGAGGAGGGGCATGTAGAGGCATGGGATCCTTCTATGACAGTACCTATTTACATTTTTTTTTAACAACATATGTGATTTAAAGTTAATCTTTATAATAGAATAATTTTAACTCATATTGACTTATACATGTAGGTGATCTCCATTCATGTTTAGTTGATGACTAAGGAGGAGCTCAAACAAGTTGATGATGTCACGCTCTCAACTATTTGATTTGGCCTTGACATATGTATGGCACATTATGTTATGTTCTCATTTTTTTTCTATTCGATATTGGAACATATATGGTTTCTAATCTTTCTTTTCTCTTGTAGGTATCACCTGTTAGTGGGGGGTAGAGTATAGGGGGTGAGGCACAACCCATTGACAAGGGAAAGGTAATTAGGTGCTTTTAAAGTGATTAAATATCGATGCATTCTTGTAAAATTTTTGTGCTAATGAAATTTACTTACATTCTTTATTGTATAGGGAGTGGCTATTGGTGATGAGTCCAGGAAGATTGGGCATCACAGACCCTCTGGCATTTCCATTCACAGTGAGAGCCCCATCGTATGTATATGTATCATTTAGTTGTTATTTTCCTTATTTATATAAAGAAATTTAAAACTAATTTCCATGATATTAAAAACTAGGCTTTTGTATCTCATAGGCAACACCTAGTGCACAATAGGTTTGATGTTAGAGTTTTGTATCTTTTCTCAAACAACCATTATATCTAGAGGAGGAGTCGATAGAGGTAAGTTTTAGTTTGAATTGTTGATTATATGCTATAAATTTAGTATGCTATAGATTATAATGTTATAGATTAAGTTGTAGATCCATTTGAAAAACATACCTGAACATATATATGCCATAACCAACCAGGTTCCTAAAATCTTGACATATGAGAGGACTCCTAACTGCTGCAAGAGGTCAACAAGAGAGGAATTTATGATGAAATTTTAATACTATAAATCATTACTAAAAAATGATCATTATGAATTTGAGAAATTGAATATCCAATAAATAGGATCATTTAAATTTAGAAGTCTAACTTTGGGTTTTCTTTCTTCTTTTTTATGTAGGAGGCATCCAATCTACATAGTTCAATGAAGAGACTATATTTTGATGATCCACCAGAAACATAGGATAGTATAGATGTCATAGGATGCATCATGAGACATTTTGAGATGGCATATGCAACATTATATACATAAACATTGATATTATACACATTTTGATGGCATGATCAAATAGATTTTGTATATGGATCTATGTATTTTGATATATACTTGCGTAATTTGTCTATGGATACATGAACATTGATATATATTTGCATAATTCGTCTATGGATACATGTATTTTGATATATATTTTTTTCATTTACGTGCACAATGTTAATCTCAAATTGGTTTTGCCAAGGCAATGACAAAATACTTAGTCATTATTGAACATAATTATAATGCAACCTGAGTGATCATAGTAATTTGAGAAATTAGTGTGAGCTAAGTGATCAATGCATGTCAAGCATTAGTTGCTAGGGAATACATGTTGTGTAATATACATAGTCAGTGTTGAGCACCAATATGTGTCGAGAAGATAGTTAGTGTCGAGTCACTCATAAGCCAAGTAAACAAAGTTTGTTGAGTCATTCAGAAACCAAGTTGCAACATTGAATATATAGTGAATGTTGAGCATTAGAGACTTCAATTGTCGAGTGAAAATTTTTGGACATAGTTGTTTGTAATGGCACAAACTTCTATGTAACCATTTTTGGGCTGACTTAATGTTTTTTTTATGATTCTAGAAGATGTATATAGTTGTATATTACGAGTCCCTATGCAGTACATGAAACCAATCAAATTAAGGGATGTTCTAAGTGGAAAAATGGATCAAACTAAGCTATTGATTTTAACCTAACCCTATCCAACTTGTGTTTACTTAAGGAGACAAACCCTCAACAAATTGTATAGGCATGAAGGAAGACAAGGAGACACAAGAGAGATGAATGCTAAGTGCAAAGAGCATTCATAGTGGCTATGGTGGTTGTGATAATGTTATGAATTGCAAAATCAATTAGAGAAAATAGAGGAAAGAAGAGAGAGGAAAGAGGAGATATATTTGATCAAAAGGATCAAGTACACACTAGGAAGGAGAAGATTCGACATCTAGCAATAGAGTGCTAACCAAATGATCATGGTGTTGAATCATTCTAACAAGTGATGCAGAGAAAATATCCTAATAGAGTAATCTTAACAAGCTTGAGTAAATCTCTTAACCAAGTGGGTTTTTTATTGTAAGTTAAAGTCCTCTAACAAGGAACACTTTTAGTAGGGTGTTTAAATACTTTAATAGGGTGAGAACTAACGATCTTTGTAAGCCCTTAATAGGGTAGACCTTTTACAAGGTTGATCATAGTTTATGGTCAAACTTCTTGTAACCTTACTTGGCTACACCTAACAGCTGTAGTAGTAAAGATTTGTGGGTGTCATCCCCATTCCAATTTTACTTTCTCATTGGAGAGTTTCTAGGTAACAAATTTATTGTGTTATGTGTTATTTTTTTCATGCTATGGATGAACATTTGTAGTTAGCTATTTCTCTTTACATGATAAACTGTGAGACGGTTGTGTGGTGAATGTTTTATGGCTAAAGTTATTGAAGTATTGTTTTATGCCAAGGAAGAGAAGGTCATCATTAAAGATGAAAAAAGAACACTGATCAATAGACTAGAAGAGAAGACATTGTTAGAGAAAAAGGATAATTTCATTTCATTTATTAAATTACCTTTTATCCCTTCTTAAGATTTCACTTTATGCTTATTTTAGCTTTCTCTATTTAATAATTATTAAATAACTTTCACCTTTAGGTTACCCTTTGTAACTTATTAGGTTACCCTTTTTAGGTTTCAATCTCCTTTTATAAGGATTGATCTCTTTGTAATTATTAATCTCTTCAATCTCTTCTTCATCTAAATATACAATTTGTCTGTTCTTAGATCAAACCCTTATCTCTTCTTGTCTTTTTCTTCTCTTTGATAGGTTTTTTACATGCAAATATTCTTAGGTGTTGTGGATTTGATTTTCATATTTGCTCAAATCCTACATGGTATCAGAGCCAAATCTATCGTAGCTTCTTTGATATTTGGAGAAAAAGGAAAAACAAGGGTTTAATAGATCAGATCTAGAGTTTTCAGGTATTTCCTGAGAAAATAGAGGTTCACTAATTTTCAGAGTAGTTTGAGGCTAAACGGACTTCACAGATAGATTCAAAAGGTGTCAACACCCTCATTTTCATATAAAGTTTGTCTATTTTGGACAATATTGATCTAGGAGGCAAAAATTTTATGCCCAATAGGGTCGTACGACCTCTACATGCACTCCAACATAGGGTTTTTTTAAAAATCGCATAAAATAAGTTAAAAATTGTAGTCTTTCACTATGATGGTTAGCTAAGCGCAATAGAACCACGACGGTTACCACTATTGTCACTGCTGCAGTTACTGCTTAGTGGCCCACCAATAGCTCCACAGTGGCTCCCCCGCATCTCTATCGTAGCTCTACTCTGGCTCTGCTGGCAGTGGGGAGTTGTTTGAATTTTTTAATTATTTTTTTATTTAAAAGAATTTTTTATTTTTTTGCATTCCCAGGGGCCCTGTTAGTTTTTCTCCATAACTTGACCATACGGATGTATTTTTTCGATCTAAAAAATGTGCCAAAAAGGTGGTTCTGAGACAAAGACATTGATGTAGGTTTTTTTGGGTTTTGATGCAGTTTCATTGCCTATTTTGGTAGTCAAAGTCAAATGTTTAGTTTTCCACTCGGAAGGGCGTATCTTGAGTGTCCCATCTCTATTTTCTGAAAACATTATTTTTTGGAAAGCTGGTTCTGTCCACTTTCAAAAATTCTATTATTTCTTCCAAATTATGCTCCATGCTCTTTCTATAATATTTTTTGCTCTTTTCTCTGTGGTGGATATCTTGGATATTTCAAGTCCGGAGACCATTTTCATGGCATGGGATCTCTTCTTTTCGGTTGAACTATCTGTTGTATTAGCTCTTTTCCCTTTTTGATTATTTTTTATATCATTTGTAAGAATTTTATGCAAACACACTAAGATAAAGTGTCTCTCCTTGCTTTTTCGAAACTTTTTCATCATTGTGACTTATTGTACTCGCATTATAGTATAAAGTGCTAGGGGGGATAGTTGTTTTCCATTTAGTGCCCTCTTCCTTTGTCAGGTGAGTGTCCCTTCGATGACATTAGCCCCATGATGTGTCGGTGACATGTGCCTTTATAGGTGTCTGTATCTCTTCCTCACTCTTGATGTTCTTGGTTCTTTCTGTTTTGTAGGAGGTTTTTGGCCCACTTTTTCAGTTGCCTATCACCTCACCCTATCTACATTAAGGGGAGTTCTTCTATTATTTCTCATGCTATTGTGGTTCATTGGAGTGAGCTATGTATTCAGTATTTGATCATATGTACTAAACAAGTGCAGTGGCTAGGTATCTATATATTTTGGTGAGATGGTTCATTTACCATATAGACACTCTTCTTTTCATTCCCACTTTGGTTGCAACCTTCCTTGGTTTCATTGATCAGCTCTTCAAGCTTTGGTATTTTATGCCATCTACATTTTTGAGTGTAGTTGTTTGCCTCCTAATTCAATGCAGATTACAATCTTCTCTACTTGGTCAGGATCTATTTTAGTGGAGGTTCTTCAGATCAGCAGTTATTTTTTGATAGAGCTTTGTAGCTTCTACATGATTCAGTGATGTTCTTCATGATCACTCTTTGTTCCTATTTTATGGAACACTCCTCTAGTTGGAGGCTTATGCAATCCTTTACTAGATTTTTTGCTATCTCTTTTTGGACCAAAGTTTTTTCCACTGGGTTTTCTCTATTTCTCTAATTCACAGGGATTTTTTTGTGATTGGGTACCTCATCAGGCCTTGTTGTCAGGACCCAAGTTTGCTTTCAGCATTGCATTGTTGTTCCTTGCTCTTTCTGCATTGTTTGTAGCTACATTGTTGCTCATATTAAGGGGGGGTGTTAGAGAAAAAGGATAATTTAAATTCATTTATTAAATTACCTTTTCTCCCTTCTTAATATTTCACTTTATGCTTTTTTAAGCTTTCTCTATTTAATAATTATTTTATAATTATTAAATAGCTTTCACCTTTAGGTTACCCTTTGTAACTTATTAGGTTACCCTTTTCGGGTTTTGATCTCCTTTTATAAGGATTGATCTCTTTGTAATTATTAATCTCTTTAATCTCTTCTTCATTTGAATATACAATTTGCGTGTTTTCATATCAAACCCTTTCCTCTTCTTGTCTTTTTCTTCTCCATGATAGGTTTTCTGCATGCAGGTATTCTTGGACTTCGTGGATTTGATTTGCATATTTGCTCAAATCCTACAAACATCAGATGTACAAAAGATTGCTAACATACAATTAGATACAATGAATCAATTGACAATTGTCAATCATGAATTGAATAGAAAAGACATTGAGATCACAACCCTAAAGTTACAAAATGAAGAACTGAGGAATAAACTGAGAAAAGAAAAGGAATTTGCTAAAAGTTTCAACAAATCTAGTGAAGCCAACAAATACTTTGAGAAATTGAAGAGATCTCCTAGATCTAACAATGATACTATTGAATTGGGATACACCAGTACTAAGGAAGGAGAATCATCTAAAATTGGTGAACACAAAAACAAAAAAAGGTAAGAACTATAAACCCACTTGTCATCATTGTGGAAAGTTAGGTCATACGACAAATGTTTGCATGAGAAATAATAAAAATTAGAGCTCTAAGAAGAAATTCAAGGGTTAATATCATAAGTGCAACAAGAAAGGACATCAGGCATATGAATACAAGACCAAAACCTTAAGCACACAAAGATTTGAAGGATATTACCACAATTATCAGAGGTATGGACATAAAGCATATGAATGCAGGTCTAATGCTAGCTGGACATCAAACAAGCAGACAAAGGTACAACAAAATGGAAATCCCTACAATTGGGACTACACTACAAAGTATAGTTGTCACTATTGTCAAGAATATGGACATGTTCTTGAGAATTACATTAAAACACATTTCAGAGGTAACTACAATAGATGGTTGTGTGAGACTACATGCTTTACCTATTTGAAGACTGGTCATATCAGCTGAAACTATCCAACTAGATCACCAACACCAAGTAATGGGAAGAATAAAGGAAAAGAAAAGGTCAATGTTAAGAAGGTCAAAGTGAAAATGAACAAGACATTGAAGAAGAAGGAAGATTACATCACATCAAGTTCATATGAGGTCACTTCATCCAATGGATCAGGTCACCACATCACCTCTAACTAGGCAATCAAAAGGTATGTGTGGGACTGATATTTCAATGATATATTTTACATTAGTTCCAAGAATCTAAGTTCTAAAAAGATAATATATGCATAAATTAAGATGCAATGAATTGGTTAGAACTTGGAAGAAATCTACAATTTTGTTAGTTTTCATGTTTTTGTTGAGCATGAAAGGTTTCACAGTTACTACCGAGCATGAATGTAATTTTAGTTCTTACTAAGTAATGAAGGTATGGTAGTACTGACCAAGTTTGCAATGTGAACTGAGCATAGTGGAAACCATGTGTACGCCAAGTGAGTTGAAAACCCTATGATGACTGAGCTTACATCTATGTAAGCATTAAGAATTTATTGCAAAATTTTAAGGGTTATATAGTTGGTTCTCAACTCATTTGCATTCACTAGCAATAAAAGAGAGTAAGAAGAGCACAAAGGTGAATTGCAATAGGAGATTCCTACATTTATAAAATGAATTCAACTACAACTCAACATATTCATAAGATTGGAAAGGTATCTTACTAGTGTTGAGTTTCACTATTTGAAATTTTGTGAGTCCTAAGTATCAAATATGGCAGCTAGACCTTCTGGAAGTGTTAGGAAGGAAAGAAAGGGTGTTTTTAATGTGCAATTAATCAATAGTGATGTAAGACAACCACATTTCCAAGAAATACCTAAAATTTCTTATAAAGGAGACCCGCCTAGTGCATTATCGATGATACCACCAAAAATTCATATGATTCTAGATGGCAGGTATTGTTATACATGTAAAGTTGGAAGCACATTGTGAGATGGAGTCTTAAGGGAAGAGAACAAAATTGTAGTAAAGAAAGGGTGCCCTAGATTTCCCTAATGTATTCAAGATTGAATGGATAAAGATTGTGCTTAGTAGAACACATGATGACTTCATATGGTTGGAAAATGGACCAATTAAGATCACTAAAAGGATCATCAACCAAGTGATAGGGTATCCTACCCTAGATAGACCTAATATCATGTGAGGTGATTCCAAGGAGATAATTGAGAAGAACACAAGTGTAGTATGGAACAAGAGGGGAATGTCTATAGATTCTATCTCAGACCCCTTAATTGTCTTTGTTGTAAGAGTGATAGCTCACAAGTTCTTTCAATCTAGTAGACCAAACAGTTTATCTTGCATGGCAGTAGATTTGGGATACAAAATATTGAAGAGAGACCACACCTAGGACCTTGCCGAGTTGCAACCTCAACAACTATCTAAAAACTTGGAGGCCATAAGGAAAATACATAGTGCATCTTGTAAGTTTGGACCATTACTAGTTTGTATTTTTTTTTATATGCAGAACAAATTTCCTACATTTGGAAAAGTTTATTGGAAGACCAATAGGTCTATTACAATTTAGATTGCATAATTCATAGAGCAACTTGGAGATAACTTTGATTCAGTAATGACTAGTTATTTTGAGGATTTTAAGAAATTCATGAAACAGAGACTAAGGATTCCTATGTTACTAGTGGAGAAATATTACAATAATGTTTTCTTCTTAGTTGATGTAGATTATACATATGTGCAGGCAGTTATTCCTAGGGTCAGATGGCTTAAGCCCTTGCAATATGAGATCAATGTAGATGAGGCATTTGCAAGTATCAAAGCTCTACTTGTAGAAGAAACTGACAAAAGTTTCACCTCATTTGGAACTATGAGGAAGCCAAGTCTAGAATCATAATTGACTTGAAGACAACTTATGTGGTAAGGAAAAAGAACAAACTTGTGAATAAGCTAAAGGAGAGATTTGGCAAAGTGGGAGAAGAAGAGGAAGATGAAAATGACATAAAGAGGATGAACGAGCTCAAGCCCCTTTAGCATTCATTCAAGGACAAGGAGAAGATGAGGAAGTCAATGCTAAAGGTGCTAAGGAAGAAGATGCTGAGGAAGCACCTAAACCAGCTAAGAAGAAGATAAGGTTAAGGAGCCTAAAGTGGACAAAACCAAGACTGCTTGTGAAAATTTCACGACAAAACCCAGAAGTACCTGTTACCATGTCTAGCACAAGGGAAACCACTAAGAAAGCTAAGGTTGTTGATAAACCTAAAGGAAAGAGGACTATTGCCTCAGTAGTGTTGTGCCATCCAGTGAAGAAGACATATGTGAGGAGTAAATACACTCCAATAGACAAGTCAGATGAGGAGAAAACAAAATCTAATGACATGACTCAATTCAAGATGGTAAGCCATAGTCTATCCTCTGACTTAGATAATTTGTGTGACAATATTAAATCAAATGTATATTTATTTGGTTTTGCACACATAGATTTTGATAACTTAGGAAAAGTTGAACAAAATACTATTGAAGAAGCCATATATGTGATGATGGTTACATTAAAAATAACTCCTATTGAGATTTCCCACTCCCTACCTAACAGTCTATATGACCAAGTTGAGTAGAAATGGCAATATAGTTTACAAATAGAGAGACAAACTAGAGAATTCACTCTAGTCCAAGTAATGCCATAATTGGATAAAAGGAAGATTACCAAGGCTATGGAAAAGAACAAGTCTAAATTTGCCCCTAAATATAGAGCTTTCCATATAATGAACAATAATATTGAGGATGTGGTGACCAAGAGTACACAAATTTGGAAAAAAATGTATGGGTCATCCACTCCTACAATAAAAGACAAAGGTGAACAAGAAATGCAAGATCCTAAGCAAGATGAAAAAGAGACTAAAGATACAACACAAGAGGTATCAATAAAGGATGGTAGTGTGGGTGGCACTAAGGAAGAAAAAATAGAAGAAGTTGCAGCTGAAAAGGGGCAACAAGATGAATCGAATGGACAACATGTACAAGTGCCCAACAATAGTCCCCCACATGTAGGCCAAATGAGTCAACAGGACTCAATACAAATAAAGGATGTTCCAAACAATTCTGCTCAAAACATCAATCCTTTGAATGATGATGATGTGAATAAAATCTTGAAGGATTCCACCATGGTAGCATAATTATCCTCAAATCATGTATTGTTGAGAAAAGATGAAATGAAAAAGGAAGTGACAATAGTAGGGGAGAAACAAATCGACACATCTATTGTGCCCTCTACAACTACAAAGATGGAAGAGCAAAGTGCAAGCACTCAACAACTAAGTTCTACTACTACAACACAAGTAGTAGTGCAACTCATTTCAACTAAGCCAACCTTAGTTATAGTTGAAAATGTTGATCACAGATTGGTTTTGACAAGTGAGTGTCAACACACTTAAGTAATTTACTTAGTTCAAGCCAAACTAATAATACATGTCGAGCACAACATGTAAATTTTAGACCATGTTGAGCTATAGTAAGTGTTGAGCCATTCACATTTTGAGTTAGTCATGTGCCGAGTCACTCAAGTGTCGAGAATATATACCATCTCGAGTGATTCAAGAGCTAAGTAAATAGTGGATGTTGAGCAATGCAAGTGCCAAGTCACAGTATTAAGATCAGTGCATGCCGAGTATCAGAGACTTCAAATGCCAAGTGAAACAATTTTGACATATTTATTTGTAATGGCACAAACAACTATGTAAATTGATTGTGAGTTGACTTAAAGGTAAAATATGATATTTTGGAGATAAGGACAAATCTCTATTTGGATTCCCTATCCAATTACATGTAGCCAATCAAAAAAAGGGAAGGTTTAAGTGGCAAAATGGATGAATCTCAATCATAGATTAATACCTAACCCTAAGCAACTAAAGTCTTCTTAAGGAGGATGAAAACCCTAAACTATCTATGAGTGTGTAAGGAATTGAAGGAGTGAAAAGGATAGTTTGTATGCGCAGATAGTACATTCAAGGTGACTTAGAAGTTATGAAGAGAGAGTGAATTGCAAAATTAGTTAGAATAGAACAGAGGATAGAGAAAAGGATACAACATTGATACATCTGATCAATAAAGATCAAAAAGAGATTGTATAGAGGTGATCTGTTATCAAACAATCAAGTGCCAATCATAGGATCTATGCTAAGACATTTTAATAGGTGATTTCAGTCAAATCTCTTAATAGGTTGTATGAAATCCTTTAATAGGTTTCTTACTTAGTGTAAGTTGAAGTCCTCTAACAAGGCACACTTCTAATAGGGTGTTCAAATCCTCTAAAAAGGTGAGACCTAACAATCTTTGTAAGCCTTTAATTGGTAGATCTTTCATAGGGTAGATCATGTTCCATGTTCAAAACATTGTAACTTTCATTGGATACACTCTACTGCTATAGTAGTGAAGATTTGTGGGTGTCATCCTCACCCCAGTACTTGGAGGGTTTCTGGGTAATCATTTCTATTGTTATGTGTGTTCATATGATTTAGATGTATATGTTTTACATGTTATTTCAGTTCACTCATTGATGGATGTGTGGTGAAAGTTTTATGTGTGGTTGATTTAGCAATCAAGATCAAGAGTGTGAAGAAGGTGTTGGAGAATATTTTCTCTCTTTACACCAATTTATGTGATGTGAATCTTTACACACATGAGATTTAGAGGCATGTTGACCAACTAGAGGGATATCTAAAGACTAAAGGTAATACCTTAAAACTATCTCCTAGTCAAAGTTAGTCACATTTTCAGAGACTATTATCCACTCAAAGTAGGCTTGTTGAGATGAAAGCACAAGATGCTAACACTCGAACTCCTTTGATCAGCATCTAATCCATGTTGACCCCACACATGGAATTTTTGCACAAGGAACTAATCTATGCTGAAGAAATGATGGCTTAGTTAACCTTACTGCCAAGTTAGAAATCTAGTATGAATCTCTAGAGGTAGCATGCAACAATTGGGATGTAGCATTGAAAATCATAATGGAGATCTATACATCATTTTTAGATAAACACACTATCAGTGTACCACCCATGACATAAGTGTCAAAAAGGGGGGATAATGACTACAAGGGGGATATAGTACAAAAAGGGGTAGTGAAGTGAAGGTGAGTAATGCAGAAACAAGGTACATCAAATATACTCAATAGGAGTATCAAATTTAGATACATAAAGGAAACATTTACTCAGGGGGAGTAATGGAGAAATGAGATATGATAGTCATCCATTTTGCAAAATTTTGAAGTTTTGAAATTTTGTACGAGAACCAAGTCACAGATATATATTGTCTAAGTTATGCTCATAATAATGATTGTATATGCATGACAACGTGTTTTTGCCACTAATGTCAAAAGGGGGGAATGTTAATCTCAGATTAGTTTTGACAAGGTAGTAACAAAAAACTTAGTCATTATTGAGTAGAATTATAGTGCAAACCAAGTGATCAGAGCAAGATGAGCAATTAGTGGGAGCTGAGTGATCAAGGCATACCAAGCATCAGTTTCCAAGCAATACATGTTGAGTAATATAAATAGTCAGTGTCGAGCACTAGTATGTGACAAGCAGATAGTTAGTGTCGAGTCACTCATAAGCTGAGTAAATCGAGTATGTCAATTCATTCAAGAACTAAGTTACAACATTGAAGATATAGTGAATTTTGAGTATCAGAGACTTCAATTTCTAAGTAAATAATTTTGGGCATAGTTGTTTGTAATGGCACAAACTTCTACGCAACCATTCTTGGGCTGACTTAATGATGGTTTTACAATTCTAGAAGATGTATACAATTGTATATTATGAATCCTTATGCAATACATGTAACCAATAAAATTAAGAGATGTTCTAAGTGGAAAAATGGATCAACCTAGGTTTTTGATTCTAACCTAACCCTAGCCAACTTATTTTTTCTTAAGGAGACAAACCCTAAATAGTTTGTAGAGGTGTGAAGGAAGAGAAGGAGACATAGGATAGATGGATGCTAAGTCCAGAGAGCATTCATGGTGGCTATGGAGGTTGTGATAATGTTATGAATTGCAAAATTAGTTAGAGAGAATAGAGGAAAGCAAAGAGAGGATAGAGGAGATATATTTGATCAAAAGGATCAAGTACACACTAGGAAAAAAAAGATATGAAATCTAGCAATAGAGTGCTAACTAAAGGATAATGGTGTTGAATGATTCTAACAAGTGATGTAGGGAAAATCTCCTAATAGGGTAGTCTTAACAGGCTTGTGTAAATCTATTAACTGAGTGTTTTTTTTATTGCAAGCTGTTAAAGTCCTCTAAATGCACACTTTTAGTAGGGTGTTTAAATTATTTAATAGGATGAGACCTAATGGTCTTTGCAATCTTTTAATAGGGTAGAATTTTTACAAGGTATATCATAGTTTATGGTCAAACTTCTTGTAACCTTAATTGGCTACACATTACAACTTCTATAGTGAATATTTGTGGGTGTCATCCCCACTCCAATTTTACCTTCTTATTGGAGGGTTTCTGAGTAACAAATTTATTGTGTTATGTGTTATTTGTTTCATGCTATGGATGAACATGTGTAGTTAGCTATTTCAATTTACGCGATAAATTGTGAGATGGTTGTGTCGTGAATGTTTTATCGTTAAAGTTTTGAGGTACTGATTCACCCCTCCTCTTAGAGTTTAGTTTCCCATTGTTGTTTCTAGCACACAAGGATATACATATTAATTTAGTATAGTATTGTTCAATTTATTGTGGATTATGTGCATTATTCATTTTTATGGACTATCATTCATTTTGATAATGTTTGTTGTATTTGATTCAAATACAATAATTTGTGAAGAACATTTTAACAACGTTTATTATCAAAATTTGATGCAATGTTTAATTTTAAATTATATCATATATGTTTAATTTTAAATGATCTCTAAAATCCCTTAAGATTTCCACAATTACCCAAATCCATGGCCAATTTGGTCTTAGGAGCCCATCTTTAGTCTTACAAGACATTTTAGTATGTACTAATCACAAATGTTATTGGGGTTATGTGGTCAAAATAGGAGTGTCACTAGGTTATTGTAGACCTTAACATAACCATCATGTAGCATTCCACATTTCACCAATAGCCCCCATGTGATTCAAGTTATGACCCTCGGGATATCGACCTCCAAATGCACTTAGAGCATCTTGGAGAGTCTTTGGTATGGGGTTGTCGTGAATGTTGTAGGATCTCCATAGATTGAACAAGGTTGTCACTAGTATTCGTCTACTCATCTGGAGCTAATGGCATTGATGATTTGATGCTAAGATTAGCAGTTTCAAATTTACACAGTGATGCACTAATGAACTGAGGCACACTTCAAGTTTTGGCATTGAGTGATATCGATGTGTTTTATCCAAATGGAATATGATCTCTCCAAAATGAGATAGGTTATTGTAGAACTTGACATAATTGTGGACTATAGCATTCAATTTTTCACCGATAGCCCCCATGAGCTCTGAGTTACGACCCTTAGAAGATTGACCTCCAAATACAGTTAAAGCATCTTTGAGACTCTTTAGCATGGGGTGGCTACAAATTTTGGAGGCTTTCCACAACCAAAAAAAGGGTTTCACTATGGTTTACTTGCCCATACAAAGCTAATGGCTCTAATGATTTGATGTCAAGATCAGTGATTTCAAAGTTATGTAGTGATGCACCAATGAACTGATGCACACTACAAGTTTTGGCATTGAGTGAGATCATTGTGTTGAATCCAAATAGAATGTGATCTCTCTAAAATGAGATAGGTTATTGTAGAACTTGGCATCACTGTCTTGTATCATTCAATGTTTCACTGATAGCCCCTAGGAGTTCTGATTTACGACCCTTGAAATATCGACCTCCAAATGTACTTAGAGAATCTTTGAGACACTTTGATATAGGGTGGCCACGAATGTTGTAGGATCTCTATGGATAGAACAAGGTTAACACTAGGGTTCACCTACCCATCTAGAGCTAATGGCACTGATGATTCGATGCCAAGATAAGTTGTTTCAATGTTACACAGTGATGAACCAATGAACTAAGGCACACTACAAGTTTTGACATCAAGTGAGATCGATGTGCTAAATCCAAATGGAATATGGTCTATCTAAAGTGTGATAGGCTATTATAGAACTCAACATCACCATCTTGTAGCATTTGATGTTTGACCAATAGCCCCCATGAGCTCTAGGTTATGAACCTCAGAATATCGACCTCCAAATACACTTAGAACATCTTGGAGACTCTTTGGTACGTGGTGGCTGTGAACATTGTAGGTTGTCTATGATTGGAAAAAGGTTGTCACTACTGTTCACCCACCCATCTAGAGCTAATGGTGTTGATGATTTGATGCCAAGATCATCAGTTTCAAAGTTATGCAGTGAGGCACCAATGAACTAAGGCACACTACAAGTTTAGGCAGCGAATGAGATCACTATGCCAAATCTAAACAGAGTGTGATCTCTCTAAAATGAGATAGCTTATTGTAGAACTCAACATCACCATCATATAGTATTTGAAATTTCACCAATATCTCCCACGATCTCTGAGTTATGACCCTTAGAAGATTGACCTCCAA
The DNA here is from genome assembly GCA_028749045.1 of Cupressus sempervirens. Taxonomy (NCBI): domain Eukaryota; kingdom Viridiplantae; phylum Streptophyta; class Pinopsida; order Cupressales; family Cupressaceae; genus Cupressus; species Cupressus sempervirens. The sequence goes on along the minus strand of CM053785.1, from coordinate 785,263,610 downwards.
ACACACTTAGATCATCTTGGAGATGCTTCAGTATAGGGTGGCCACAAATGTTGTATGATCTCCATGGTTGAAAAATGGTTGTCACTAGAGTTCACTCGCCCATCCAGAGCTAATGGAACTAACAATTTGATGCCAGGATCAACAATTTCAAAGTTACGTAGTGATCCACCAATGAATTGAGGCACGCCACAAGGTTTGGCATTGAGTGAGATCGTTGTGCTTAGTCCAAATAGAATGTGATCAATTCAAAATGAGATATGATATAATTTTATATCTCAACATCAATGTCCTATAAATAAGAGGTTTTTCTAATAGCACCCACAAGCTCCATATTATGACCCTCAGAAGATCGACCTCCAAATGCACTTAGAGCATCATGGAGACTCTTTGGTACAGGTTGGCCATGAAATTTGGAGGCTTTTTGCAATTGGAACAAGGGTGTCACTAGGGTTCACCCACTCATTCAAAGCTATTGGTTTTGAGGATTCCATGCCAAGATCATTGGGTTCAAAGTTACATAGTGATGCACCAATGAACTGAGTCACACTACAAGTCTTAGCATCGAGCAAGATCGCAATGTCGAATCCAAATGAACGTGACCTCTCCAAAATGAGATAGGTTATTATAGACCTTGACATCAGTGTCCTGTAGTATTCTATGGTTCACTAATAGCCCCTACGAGCTTCGAGTTATGACTACAAGTTTTCAATGTTATGCAATGATGTACCAATGAAATCAGGCATACTACAAGTTTTGACATCGAGTGAGATCGCTACGCAAAATTCAAATAGAATGTGATATCTCTAAAATGAGATAGGTTAGTTTAGACCTCAACATCACCATCTTGTATCATTTGACATTTCACCAATAGCCTCCATGAGCTCTAAGTTATCACCCTTATAATATTGACCTCCAAATGCACTTAGATCATGTTGGAGACTCTTTGATACAGGGTGGATGCAAATGTTTTATAGGCTCTCTATGATTAAAACAAGGTTGTCACTAGGGTTCACCCACCCATCTAGAGCTAATGATGTTGATGATTCAATTCCAAGATCAATAGTTTCAAAGTTATGTATTGATTCATCAATGAACTGAGGCACACTACAAGTTTTGACATCGAGTGAGATCGTTGTGTTGAATCTAAATGGAATGTGATCTCTCCAAAGTGAGATAATTTATTATACACCTAGACATCACTTTTTGTCTCATTTGAAATTTCATCGATATCCCCCATGAGCTTCAAGTTATGACCCTCGGAAGATTGACCTCCAAATGCACTTAGAGCATCTTGGAGACTCTTCAGTATGAGGTTGTTGCGAATGTTGTCTCTGCAATCAAAACAAGGCTATCACAAGGGGTCACCCACCCATCTAGAGGTAATGGTGTTGACTAATCAATGCCAAGATCAGTGGTTTCAAAGTTATGAAGTGATGTACCAATGAATCGAGGCAAACTACAAGTTTTTCCATCAAGCAAGATTATTGTGTCGAATCCAAATGAAATGTGATCTATCTAAAATGACATAGGTTATTGTAGATCTTGAAATTATTCTCCTATATTATTTGACATTTCATTGATAGCCCTCACGAGCTTTGAGTTACGACAATTAGAATATCAACCTCCAAGCGCACTTATAGCATCTTCAACACTCTTCAGTACGGGGTGGCCGTGAATATTGGAAGCTCTTTGTGGCTAGAAAGAGGGTGTCACTATGGTTAGTATTAAGTAAAAACATTATTTTTTAGCTCCTTTAGGTTTTTGGCATTGGCCATAGTGAAATTTTTTTGTTAGTGTTAAGTATAAACATCATTTTATAGGTCCCTCCACATTAATTAGATTAAGTAAAAACATCCTTGTTTCTTACATCAAATCAACAAGTTTACGTTTACAATATCTCAAGTCTTTCATCATTATAACATCAAGGAAAACATCAATATAATATCTCAATGGCTTTAGTTGTTGGGAGAAAGATTTTTAGTAACATAAAGGAAAACTTTTTTGTGATGAAGGAGGGAGAATTTGAGATAGGAGGTAGGATAAAGGAGAAGGTAAAAGACAGTTCGAGGAAAAGATAGGAAGCCAAGTGGTTCCTTCCCCCTGAAGGTTGGCACATAGCCAAATTCGACGGAGCCTCCAAGGGCAACCCTGGCTCCTCGGGTAGTGGAGGCGTGATAAGGAAAGAAAATGGAGATAGTATTGTGGCTTTTTCTCTCCTGCTGGGATTCCAAACCAATCATTATGCTGAAGCAAATGCCACGTGCAATGCTGTAAAACTGGCTTTTGAAATTGGTGTCACAAATTTATGGCTCAAAGGGGATTCAAATAACATTATAAAGTGCATCATTGGCAACTCACATCCATCATGGACGATTGCAAATCTAATTGATGAGACTCATGAGACCCTCACCAAATTTAATAGAATCCACGTCACTCATATTTTCTGAGAAGCAAACACGGTTGTCGACAGGTTTGCAAACATTGGGGTTGGCGCAGACCAAAAAATAACTTGGCTTCCCAGAATTTGTTTGCCGGTAGACGTTAAAATTTTGATCAACTTGGACAAGATCCATGGAAGTACAGAGAAAATCAAGCTATAATTATGATTATGAAGGTTTTAAGTAATAAGGGTACTTTTCAAAATGGAAGCATGGGAAATCATAACTGTAGTAATTCATTATTGATTAATTGACATGCTTTGTGGGTTTTTTTCACACTCGCTTCTAGAACAATAGCAGGGCTATTTTTCTCTGGTTATTACTAACTCTCAATGGTCACTTTCAATCACAGAGTGAGGAGCACATGAGTAAAGAGGGTGTGCAGTGTGCAGAAATGGTAGGCAAAAGGTGCAGAATGGAGCCGGTGGGAGATTTTGAGAAATGGAGAAGTAGGGAGAAAGTGTTTGAAAAGCTAGAAGAGGGTGGGGTTACCAATTATATCATGAAGCTGCATGGATTCGATCAAGAGGTGACCAAAAGTATGGTGGGGTCCTGGAAGGATGGCAGGGTAAAGGTGAACGGGGTCTACTTCCAGATAATGGAGGAGGTGATTGCGGCTGTCACTGAAATCCCTATTGAGGGTTTTAAAATCTTTAGGGATAAGAAGCTCTTGATCAATGCGGTTGGGGACTTTGTGGAGAGTGAGAAGGAACTGAAGGCGCTGAGAAAGATTGACACCTACTATGTCCCAAACTCCATGAAGAAGCAGTGGAGGTATGTTCTGAGAGCTGTTATCAAGTACATCACATTGGACCTTAGGTTTGATAGAGCTTGTACCCACCACTTTGTTAGTTTGAATCATTTTTGGCATAATGCTAATATTTCCTTTCCATATTATCTGTTAACCTCTATGAGCAAGGTGGTGGACATCTTCAAAAAGAAGCCCACTGCAAACCTAGCTCTACATGAGGGGCTGATGTTGCTTATCCACGAGCACTTCAAGGCTCATACTATAAGCATTTCTCCCCCACAGGAAAAGAAGGTGGAGTCTGGTAGTTCTAGTTACTCCTCTGACTCAGATGAAATTTAGAGCCTTAGCTCTGAGGAAGGAGGGATCTCTTCTTCAAGGAAATTAGTGACTCACCAAGCTAAAAAATTGCCCTCCCCCATAACCCCTAGTAGAAAAAGCCCTAGGGATATTGGGTAGAAGCCTCTTGATAAGGATGAGGAGGGAGTCAGCGATGATGAGGGGGAGTCAGAGTCTGTGGAGGTGGTTAAGGAGATGCAGGAGGAAATTAAGGATGAAAGTGGAAGGAAGAAACACAAGAGGGAGAGTTTGGAGGAAGTGTACTCTCAGTTTGAGGAGGCGTCTGTGCTGCCCCTATCTCCTATCCACCACTAAGCCCAACCTAAGGAATAGAAAGAGGAGAATGTTGGGTATGCGAAAGGGGAAGTGTAGGTCAATGATAGGAGGAAAGCTTGGATAAACTTTAATGTCAATACTTTGAAGATGGGCATCTTCAGGGAGACCATGAATCCCCAAATCCTCGTGGAAAATCAAAAGGAACAATGGCTAGAAGAACTCATTGACCTGGTGATAGTGGTTATTTCGGACAGAGCCAGGGAGACAGGTTGAACCTCTTGAACAGTGCTTGTAATAGTATGATTGATAATTTTAGATCAATCAAATGGCTTTTCCACAAGCTGGAGGAGGTCAAAGAACAGGTGAGACATATTGAGGCAACAAGGAATGGGATGGATGCTAATAGGAGGATGGATTCGGCTGATAGACTTAGTCTGGTGGAAAGAAGGATACACAACTTAGAGAAATACAATCACAACCTTGCGAATCAAATGTTCTCTTTGTTAAGCTCCATTAACAACAACATCATCTCTCTTACGGGATGGATCAAAGATAGAGAAATGCAGGATGATGAGGAAGGAAAAGATATGGATGAAGCCAGAATGGAGGATGACTCTACAAAGGACAACACCATTCCTAATCAGGACCAGGGGGACCAAAGGGTGCAATAGCTAGATGCGAAGGAGAATCAACTAGCCTTTGAGGCTGCTCAGGTTATGCAAGAGCTGGAGTGAAAGAGTGAGGAATAACTCTCACCTGTTCTTTTGTTTTTCTGTGTCTTTTGGCTTTTGGTCTGGCTTTAGGCCGTGGTTTTACTTGTCTTTTTTCTTGTTCTTTTCTTAGAACTCTACTTTTTGGCTGGGCTTTATGCTTATTATCAGCCTCTGAACTTATACTTTTTTGGTTGGGCTTTCACGCTTATTTTTAGCCTTATATGTTTTAACTATTGGGTTTCATGATCCCTATAAAACCTATTTATCTAATCAAAAACATCAATACACAACTACCAAAAATCATAGTGTCAAAAATTTAATATAAAAGATGGAACATATTTTTCTTTTCATTGCTCCTTATTTAGTTTTTATCTTCATGCACGACTACTCTTCATGATGCACCTACATTCCAATGTCCTAACAAAATTCAATTTAAATAATTGTATAAACAAGATAATCATCAGTTCACTGGATCATTATGAACAAAAGAAGATAAGAAGTAAATATACCTAGTCGAGTGTTGTAGGGTCTCCAATAGGGCTTCACGATCAACATCAATAATAGTAAAAAGTTCTTTTACTTTTGGTCTTCATTGATGCTTCAAAAACTTCACATTTGTTACTATAATAAGATGTGAATATATGAGACTTATTTTGTGCTTCTGATAGTCTTTGAATGCGAGAATTCCATTCCTTATAAAGATGTATGTCCACAGTCATGTTCTAGCAACAACAACTAAACTAGTAGGATATGTGAATCCATCATCATCTGTAATCGGTTATGCAAGCTTTTGTTTACCTCTTACACAATGTGCTAACCAATAATCTGATTTCCCATCATTCTCATCTAGTGCAACCAATGTAGAGACATGTCTTGGCTGAAGAAGATCCGATAGATGGTTATGCTCAACTGAACTTTTCATTTCATCATTTCTGATAGAGGGTGTGATAGACAGTGGAGAAAGATAATGTGGAGCCCATGTGTCCACCCACTCACTCAACTCACAGTGATCCCAATCATACTGAAAATAAAATCAAGCTAGTTCTCATGTCCAATGGTCCATATACTAGAATCAAAGCTTTTATTTTTGATGAATCTCTAATAGTAGCACAATCTAATCTATCACCTATGAACCCTTCCTCAACTAACCAAAAGAACCTGTGTACTACTGAATCAAGAGCCCCCCTATGTTAATGCTGAACTACACAATTTAAAAATACTACGAGCATCAAGAAGCTCTACTCCTGAAATCTTCAATTGCTCCTTAACTAGAGCTCTCTTCAGACATGCCTCCGTTCTATCATGTTACCCTTTCCCATGGATGGACTCAAAAAAATTCCAAATATGAGACACCCCCTCTCTACGTACATCCTACACAACCAAAAAAATATGCAAGTATTCTTGAATTGACCTATGCAATTATCTAACCAAATGATATGTCTATCCATAGCAATGTCATGCTCTTATAAGAAATCATAATAGTTCTCAAAACAATGATCCACAAACTTGTGAGAGTGAAATCTATTATCACTCATGTAAAAATGGTACTCTCTAATAACCTTTTGATTATCTTCCACACTATTAGGGGCATGTATATATGTTATGTGGAGGAAAATACCAATATGAACGGAGTTGTAATACTAAGATTGTGTCTTATTCTAGGGCTACAATGTGTAGTTCTCTGCAAATTCAAAAACTGATATAACTGTGCCAATGGGAAAAGTCTCCTTACACATTCTATATTTATGATCTAACCACTGAGACTTGTGACTATGCTTTGCATACTTGTAGAAAATATTTATCATGAAATCTGAAATAAAACTAGCCACATTAATTTCTTTTGCAACCAATTCATATCTAGATCCCTCACTTCAACTCTTCAATGTGTATTTCACCATTTCATATACCATTTTTTTTACTATTGTCCTCCCAAGATCTTGTTCACACCACTCATGGAAACATATGTCAAACTTGGATAAGCCACCACATTCTGAACACTTCTCATTTAAGTAGGCATTTATATAAAAATAGGCAACCATCAACTCTATGACATAAAAATTGATCTAACAAGTCTCTTGATGATTTTGGAAACCCACTAGCAACACATTTCTCCAACATTTCATTACTATGAAAAGTAGAATGGATGGGTTGTAATAGTTCATATTGCATAGAAAATTCCAAATGATATTTGTAACAACGTGTATTTTGAATCTTAAGTGACACATAATAAAATGGCTTCAAGGATTTAAAAGCCCTTTGTGATATATGAAATCTTGGATAACTCAATCTAAATTCTTTGAAAAATATAGTTTGACTTACCTCCAAATAATGTTTAGGATGTGACGTGCGGTCTCTAATGCTAATTCTTAACTTTAACACATCTTTAGCATTGGGTGAGACTCTTGGGCTAGAGTGCTAAAACTATGTAATTTCATGCTTCACATCATCGATTAGCTTCTTATCAAAATGTGGAAGTCTCCCACCAAAAGCCCATGTATCATTTTGAAGAGGATCATCAATTCTCTCTTGTCTAGTAAGTTCTCTTCTCAAAGTAGTATGATTTAGGTTCAAGTCAATACAAGTTTGTCTCACATATCTACTCTTTCTCAAATGATGAATTACCAAAGAGGTTGTAATAACCTTCGAACAACTCTATTATCCTTCTCTTTACAATTTTTCCCAATGCTATTGATAGCACTGAAAAGATTCTTCACAATAATGCCATTTCTTTCCATTTTCTTATTGACATGAATCCTCATTTTCGAAAGTATAACTCTCATCTTTTGCATCTTAATAAGTGCATAAAAAGTTTCCATTGCTCCATCACTATCTTGTTGGAAAAAAACATCTGATATAGTCTTGAAGCCCATAACTAAATGGTTCTTTGTATTTTTTTCCTTCCAAATTACTAATAATCATTTTATCAATTTCAATTATCCATTTTGGTGTTTTAGGACCTTCATTTTGATTATAATTAGGAGATATGTAACATTTGTGTGCATTTTCATTTTTGACATGGTCAATCATGGTATTTACATTAAGCACTAGTAAATTTTCATTCTGCAACTTTTCAATCCTAGTATTGTCATTATCAATTGGTAAATTTTCATTCCCCGACTAAACATATTCATTTTCTGACTCTCAGATTTCACCTTTGATAAATACATCATCAACTTGGTTCACATTTAATATACATTGTCTCTTGCTTCAGTGATTTACCTTGTCTCTTTCCCTATATGTTGCAATGTCTTCATTCAATGCCTTCATTTTACGTCTAGCCTTTCGATGACTAATGCTCCCCTTTCAAAGAATAATACCAGACACCTAATCGAATATTGTAGAAACCTTTTCAAATAATGGACCCAAAAAAAATTGTCTCCAAACCCATGAAAATGCCAAAAATAAAAACATAGATTTTGAGTCTGTAATTACAAAGAATATTTTCGTAAAGTTTTTCCTGTAAAAAGATTCGGGTACTCGATCCCATATCGGATATGGGTATGTATAGGATCAGTGTGCCGAAAAGTGGCGATGTGAAAAATATATAATTTTGAAATGTCTAAAAGCATTTGAAAATGTGCTTTGACTTTTTCCCCACCCATCCTAGTTACAAACCAAAAATGTAATACCTTGCCTTATTGGGTACTCGATTTGAGAATAGGTACTTGATTTGAGAATGGGTATCCAATTTGAGAATGGGTATCCAATTTGAAATCAGTTACCTAACCTATGCACCCAAATCATGGAACCAAATTCAAATTTAAAGGGAGTGGGGACCAATTTTTAAGTTATATTGTCCTGGTATGATATAGTTATAACATAATTTGGGGGGGGAGTGCGCAATTATTATATATAGTTACTAAAATTTATTATATAGTATTAAATAATTATAATTATTATTTACTATATAATTTTTTATATATAGTTAGTACTTACTATATATTATTACATAATTATATATCATATATATTATAATTATATATTATATATATTAGTAACCTAAGTTAATACAAGATATGATGATGTATGTTCCTAGGGGTCCCCTTAGGGACATAAATGTGTTCCAATAAGTCTAAAGGGGTCATGTGATATCCTATGACCCCTTTCGACCCATTATATGACAACATATGTTCCTAAGAGTCATAGGATGCCTAGGGACATATATCTTGTGTTTCAATGGGTAGAAATAGGTTATAGAGTATCCTACGACCCCTTTCAACCTATTACAAGATAACATATATTAGTAAGGTCCTAGGACCCCTACAGACATACATGTTGTGTTCCAATGGGTTGAGATGGGCCATAGAGTATCCTATGACCCTTTTGACCTATTATATGACAACATACATTCCTAGGGGTACAAGGGGTCTTAGGAGTAAAACCCCTTTTGACCCATTGGAACACAACATGTATGGCCCTAGGAGTCTTAGGAGTAAGACCCCTAGGAATATATATTATCGTGTAATGGGTCGAAAGGGGTCATAGGATTTTGACCCATTGGAACACACATAATGATAAGGGTCATAGGAAACATAGGAACATATGTTCTCATGTAATGGGTCGTAAGGGGTCACAGGATAACCTATGGCCCCTTTCTACCAATTGGAATACAAGAGGTATATGTAGATGCTTAAAATCGTCCCAAATGCTATGTTAATTCATTTAATATTTCTTTTGAAATTATAATTAATTAATTATATATTTCATATTCTTCTACTTATTTAATTAAATAAATTCATTTCCCTAAGGTATTTAAATTTAATTTAAATACATCCCCTCTAATGTATTAAATTTATTCAATGCATAGTGCTCCATAAATCCCCCTTTAAATAAATTTTAATTTATTTAATTTCCTCCACTTTATTAAATTCTTAATCCTATGATTAAGTTAAATCCTATTTAATTTAATCATAATCCTAATCCCTTCTTAAAAACCTAGTCTACAACCATCACTCTCATCCTTCTAAGTCTACCCATTAATTAATCTCACTTAACTATCCCAAAAACCTTTCTAAGCACTTTTTAGCTCCTAAGTATGTGCTCACACATGTGTGAGAAGCTCATGATCCAATAAAGCTTCCATTTTATTATTTTATTCACATCTCTTACACCTCTTACACATTTGTCCCCCTTTCCTTTCTCCAAGGTTTCTCACACGTGTGAGAAAACCTTGAGCCATCACTTTCACCCAAAAGGCTTATGTTGACCTTTGCATGGCTTGTCTCTTTAGCCCATGTGTCTCACTTGTGGCATCTATGTGGATGCCACATAGATGCCACCTCCCCAAGGTCTCTCTCAAACCTATAAATAGAGCCCTTGTCTCAAGTATTTTCCATCTCCATATGCATTGTTATCATATTAGTTTAGATTTAGAGCTGTTTAGTGAATTTTAGTGATTTTTATGCATTATTACTAATCCCTTGGTAGTTTCTAGATTTAATTTCATTTGCATTGTTAAATTAGTTTGACTTCTTGCATCCACATCCATATCCTTTCAATGCTATCAAGCATGGTTGCTTTCATAGCCATTTCTTGAAGTATTCTCAATTCATCATAGCATAATCTCATAACACTATATATCATTTATCAATCATTTGGATTCATAGTTGTGTTTGGGGAGAGCACACTCACATCCCTCCAATCTAAAGCACACCAAGAAGGTCTCTTAAGGGTGCCCTTGTTGAGCTGCTTTGAAGTTTCATGAGGATGTTTCTTGTCAGTTGTATTGAGTTATAAAACTCAAGCATAGAATTTAGTTGTAATTTTCCTTTTTTAAGATATTTGATATACATGTGCAACTAACATTTTCTTATTTATGCATGCTCCTGATAGGTTAGGTTTTCTTGCATACAGTTTGGCATGCCTGGTGGGACTCAGGTCCCTATTACACCATCAAATTTCATTAAAAACCTATAACTTGTTGTCAAAACCAATGCATTGTTGCTTATGCTATGACGTAGTATCATCTATGAAGATTCTTTTTCATCCATGTAGATCAGCATCTACAAATGCTAGCATCTGTGCTTACTAGTGTTTTCTACTCTCTTTTTTTAAAAAAATTGGTTAATCTTGCAACCTCACATATTCTATTGTCTGCAATAAATTTTGACGTCTCTAAACATTAGTTTGTCATCTTTGTAGTTTTCCACTTTGTTGTCTATGTTGCAGGTGACTAGAAACTACTTGTTTTATCAACTTGTCATCTCTAACATTTAGCTTGAATTGTTGTCTACATTGTTGGTAGACTAAACCCTAAGTATCATTAGACTGTTATATCCACTACTGACTTTGTTGTCTTTTCCTATAAATACTTCCAAAACTCTATCATGTGCATTTTTTGTTGTTTGAGAAGTTTGGCATCTTTGAGACTAATCTGTCATCTGTGACAATTAATGTGTTAGTAAAAAGTAAACTATACTCTTTTGTGTTCTGTCATTTGCGAGTTTTGTCAGCTCCACTCTTCTATGGTCTACGCTTGATGTCTGTTGTCTGCACTTTTTGACAAATTGACCTATATTTTTTTATGCTTAACTCATTGTTCGATTGATTTACAAGGATTTCTAATCTAATTTTCATTGCAGGAGACAAACTTTGGAATATTTTTAGTGATTTTAATCACTTGGAGATTTGTAGTGATTTTAATCACTTAGAGATTTATACTGATTTTAATCACTTGAAGATTTGTAGTGATTTTAATCACTCGTAGGGTTTAAAATGGTAAATGAACCTGAATGAACTAATCATTTGTCCTTGGAATGCATGTTGTAACTATTATCAAAAGGTCAAATACACTCTTGAATGCATTAAGGTAATATTATACATACTCTTGAATGATTTAAAGAAATTTACACACATTTCATTGGAATGAATGATGTTCAAACACACTCTTGAATTTCTTAATGAATGAACAAACTTTTCATTGGAATGCATGTGTAGAGTAACCTAATACAATCTTGAATGTCTTAAGTAAATTGATATGCTTTCATTGGAATGAATAGTTACATAGTGAATACACTCTTGAATGCCTAAAGTTAAAAAAGAATGTGATGAAACATTTTGATTTTGGGCTTAAAACACTCTCATAAAATCTAGAATGACTAAAGGACAAGGAAGCTTGCTATGAAACATTTGGAATTGGTACTTAAAATGAATACACTCAATCTTGAATGACTTAAGGGAACTGGTTTCATTTTGAGCAATTTGCCTATGTTGAAGATGATCGATTCACTTTTTGTTGACATATAATCGCTTGTCATTATATTGACAATGTTGTTAAGTTCGAAAGAACAATGCATGCTTAAACACGAGTGTCTTCAAGATTAAATAGAAAATCTAATCTTCATTGGAAAAGAACAGGTGTCTTTTAAACCTCAAGACCACTTATATATTCTATCCTCCTGCACCTTCAGGTGATCGTAAGTGCACAAGAAATAAGTAATCTTGTTTATATTTTTTTAGGAGGCCTGATTTGGGATTTCATCACCCCTTGGGATGAACTCAAATCTAGCATTCTTGTAGAGTATAAATATTGGGAGGTGAATAGAAAGACACCTCTCATGGAAGCAAAATTTTTACACTCTTGGCTAAACCCCAAAGAACTTATACCTTTGGGAAGTGAAGGTGGAGATTTGAGTTACCATATCCTCCTAGTTGTGTGGCACTATTTTCTTTCATCTACAGATTTGGGCCTCACATACCTTACATATATTAACGACACCCTCTAGATAATCTTTGTATATCCTAGTGGTAGCCTTATTAGGATTATTGATGTGTTCAGTGTGCTTGAGTGTTTAAACATCCAAAACCAATACCAAACATCAAACAAGTCCAAAAAAAAGTGAAATGGTGAGCTAAATATGTAGTGAGTGAAATGGTTGTAAGTGGGTCCTCTTGACCTATTGTTATTTTTATCAATTCTTATATTTGGTCTAGCATTTGAAACTCATTGGGTCTTTTACTCACAAACTTTTTTGCAAAATTTTCGTGCTTGGTCTTGTAACTAGGTTTGTTTTGTCCCTACCATGATTGACAAAGTCAAACCTAAGAAGGTGAAATTATACAAACCATTTACCTATAAGGAAAGGAAAAACCTAGCACACAGTGATAAACAATTCTGATTTTTGTTTCTAGTGAGAGAAGATTGAGTTATCTGCATAGTGACCATATCACCCTCATTTTTCACATCAATCCATTTTAAAAATTTATAGTCTTCCATTTCTAAAATTTCCTCTAGAGAGCCTAATCATTTGAACCTTAATCTTTTCGTGTAAGAAAATCTTAGTTACAAAGCTTTCGAGATTACGACATTAGACCTTTATCTACAAGCCAACATTTTTCATAGTTACAATCACTCATTTGGGATCACAAGTCCATCTCCAAATAGTGAGTAATCTATTCGGTGTCCTATCTTGCCTAAAGATCACTTGTCCATCTTTGGTAGGACAAAGATACTTTTATCCTATATCACACTTGGTTTGCTAAATCAACAAGGTCTTTTGTTTACATTTAGGTTGTTGGCCCCTTTACCATATAAGGTTCAATTGCTCTCTCACATCTTCCCTTTCTTCCACAATCTTCCACCCATTGACTTGATCACAGTTGTATGGTATAAACATGATCCAAAAAACTCACATTTAACACTATGACTCATTTATTGGAATCATTAAGACAACAAGAGATGGAGAATCCTTTTCCTCCATTATCCACCTCATTCGAGAACACATTTCCCCCTAGTAAAAACTTTGGTATGCCTAGCTTGACATCCACACAAGAACCAAATAATCCTTTTCAAAACACCACTCTAGGGAGTAACTCACATGATGATGAAGAAGTGTACCAAGATGAAGATCCCATTGGAAAAACTAACATCCCTGGTGATGTCCAAACATTTATTGCAAATCCATACAACTTGGAAATGTTGGAAAAATCCATTAGGGAAAACAAGATAGAGATCTTCCTAAACCTAGTTTAAGATGGTGTTAATGTCCCTACAAGTTTTGACAAGAGCACTTTTTTAATACAAATTACCAAGGATGGTGCTCCCATGTTGCCAACTCCAAACATAGCCCAAAAATCTAGCAAGGAAAAAGAGCCTATGGTAAGAACTAGTTCCATACCTACATGAAGTGCTTTGAAACACAACCCACATTGCAATTAAGTGTGAAACATATTCAACAAATTATTAGTGCTATGCCTAACACTACTACACATGCTAGTATTATGCATTCAACCTTGTCAAGTCCAACTGTAGGATACTTAAACATTGGGCAAGTACCTATACAATAGATGGCAATCCCGAGACAACTGATATATTCCTCTTATTTATAAATGCCAACAAGTATGATTAAAATGTATGTGCCAATTCCAAACACTTCATATCAATACATAAGCCAAAGTGGCACACCGCCACCTCCACCACCTCATAATATGTTTGCGAATCCATACAACTTTGGAGGTGGGTTCATCAATTCCCAACAATCACAAATGCAAACAAACCTAGATCTAGCCCAGCAGTTTCATGAACTTCAAAATTTGGTCCATAGCATAAACAACAAAGGGGTGAAGGATTTCTCTTTTAAGGAAATTTCTCCCTTTCCATTTGATAGATCTATTAACATGATACCATTTCCACCAAACTTTGAGATTCCTAAATTCAAAAAATACACAGGAGAAACATATCCCATCACACATCTCAAGGAATCTTCTATCCTATGTCAAGAAGTGGCCTATAGTGAGGATTATCTTAAGAGGCTCTCCACAAGAAGCCTTGGCAGCCCCACACTTGAGTGGCTAATGAACTTACCCAAAGGTTCCATCACCTCTTTCAATGGTTTGACAGGGAAATTTGTACCACAATACTCCTGCAATATTGAACATCATGCTTCCTTGAGTGATTTGTGCAACACGAAACAACAAAATGGGGAAACATTTGCCAACTTTCTACAATGGTGGAGACATCTTGCTAATCACATGCCATACAAAATTGAGGATTCCCACCTTGTCGATATATTCATCAAGAATTTGATACAAGAGATGTATTTCCAAATGAAGATGGCTAGTCCTAAGGACTTTTCCACATTAGTCAAGAAAGGAAAGAACATTGAAAATGGACTCTTAGGCAAGGGTTCCATTAAATATTATAGCTCTTCATCCTCAAACAGTGACACAAACAATAATAGAAAACCCAAATTTTAGTCCAAAAACAAAGGTGTCACCAATGATGGTGTCACTGATGTCAAAAGTGTACAGAACTTCAAGGTGGAAAGGATAACAACAACAACTATCGTAACCAAAACAACAAAAATTCCAATCAGAATCAAAATCAAAACAACAATTAGAACAACCAACAATCTCGTAATCAAATGCATTTTTTTCCTTGCAACAACAACAATACAAACAAAAATTATAACCATGACTTATGATTGAAATAGGAAGTTCACTAACTTTCATGAACCCTTGGATGCCATATTCCAAAAACTAGTCGATCACAATTTGATGTTGTTTCCCAACACACGACCCTTTGATGAAAATCAACCCATCAAAATGGTATAGGGAAAATGAATATTGCAAATGCCACCACATCAAAGGATATCACACAAAAAAGTGTATGAAACTCAAAGTCTTCATGCAAAATCTTGTTGATGATGGGTAAATTGAGGATGAAGGAGGACCACCCTCTTAAAATACCAGATTCAAGATATTTCAAAAGTCGTTCCCCGACCGCAACAATGATAGTAACAACAATGGAAACAATAGTATGAACAATGTAAATTGAGCTTCCACATCAAATGTATTCCAATATGACTATTCTACTAACTACATATTAGGTCTCAACTCCTTGTGAGGTAAAATAGAAACAAATGATATATGTGGTGTTGACTCCATGTGTGACCACATTGAAGAAGTAGACACTCACGTAAATACCCTTGTTCTATAAGTAGCTGATTGCAGTGCCACAACTTGGCAAGGAAGAATTGCTTTACAAGTTGTCACTCCCAACCCCACTAATCCATCAATTGCAAATGCACCTATTGTGCCATCCATTTAACAAAGACATGCTTTTCACTTTGATATATTATCCTAATTAGGGCAGACTCCTGCACAAATATCCATTCTAGAGCTTCTCACCACCTCACCTATCCACAAGGAAATTTTGGAGATTGCTCTTTTAGAGTCTCATGTTCCTGAAGACATTAATGCATCCCAATTCACTACCATGATTGGAAATCTTGCCACACAACAACACCTTGTCTTCACCAAAAAAAGATTTCCAAGGTCCTAATCAATATCACAATTTTTTGCTCCACATTGAAGTCCTTATACAACAACATAAAATAAAATGAGTCCTTATAGATAATGGATTTGGTTTGAACCTTCGTACATTGAAGATGATCTATTTCTTGGGGCTTCCAGAAGACCTCCTAGATATCAGTAAAAGCACAACAATCAAAGCATGTGATGAAAGAGAAAGAGAATCAAAAGGAGTTATCATGCTACTGCTAAAGGTTGGGCTGACTATAATAAATACTGAGTGTCATGTCCTAGATTTGGACTTGCCATATAACATCTTGCTTGGTTGAACCTAGATACATACACTAAAAATAGTCTCATCTACATATCATCAGTGCTTGAAATTTTTGCACCAGGGAAGAGAGGTCACGATTGTAGGCGATCCTTTTCCTTTTGCTTTTGTAAGAGATTGGAAGGTGCCCCAAAAAATTTGTGTCTAGTCAGTGAGTTTGCTAAGGTTATACCTAGATCTATCACCATAATGGAATCACCTTCCACAACAATACTAGAGTTATCCAATATTCATTCCAATTCCCATAAAGGAAAAGAGAAGGTTGAAGATATTAAAGTCAATACTACAGTAAAGAAGGTTATTTTTTCTCACCAAGGAATGGGAGAGTATAAGTTTGAAAATGCCTTGCATGCTGGAAAAACTGCCACTCTCCCCCTGATCCTTTGGAAAACCTTCCAAAATACCACCCTCTATAAATAAGGATATAATGCATGTTAATAAGAAAAGATTTGAACATTGGGGTTTAGTTAGTGATGAGCATATCCAATCTAATATCTTAGATTAGCTATATTTTGACAGAAAAGATGATCCTGTAGAATTCCCTAAAGATAAATTTGTCAAGGCTCCTCCCATTATTGAGAACATGGGATATCATGGTACTGACCTTAGACCTAAAGAAGATGGAATCAAACAACCCCTCGAGGCTAATAAATATCCTAAAGGACACGGTTTGGGCTCCATTAAGCCCAAGGTGTCCTTTGCTAACAACTATTGTACAGTTGAACTCGATTTTGAGATTGAAGAGGAGGAATTCTTCAAAGTACCCTTCCAATACATTGAGGATGACCTAGATAACTATGTTCATCTCATTACCATAACCAACCTTTCATCTACCGACCTACCCATCACAAAACCTGACATGATAGATTGGGACCTTCAAGACATACCGCCATCACTTGATATCTATAACTTTGATGAAGTAGTGATGGCACTCTTTGGCCTTAAGGATCTCCAAGATTACAAACATGAGATCCAATATAGTGAGGAAGCCTACTTTGGTTTCCAAGTCAACTCTCTTAGTTGCAATAATGTAAAAGAAAAAAAAAATTAAAAATAGAAGAAACATCCTCTAGTTAAAACTCTTTTGGAGCACTTTTGGATGAAAAAAAAGACAAAATAAATGATGCATGTTCTGGTGAAATCCTTCTAGAGGCACCAGAAGAGGGAGAGATTGACTTGCCATTCAGATCTTTAGCACCAGAAAAGTCATCTATATTGAATGAGGACACATTCTAGTTAACTTGGGCATGGTAGATAATCCAAAAATCACATACATTATAGCTACCCTAACTCCTGAAGAAGAAAAAGTGATGACTGAGTTCCTACAAAAAGGAAAAATCAATTTCGCATGGATATACAAAGATATGCCTAATTTAGACACAAATTTTGTTGTGCATCACCTAGCTGTAGATCCAAATATTTAACCTATGAAAAAAAAGTTGCGCAATATGCATCCTAAGGTAGCACTTTTGATCAAAGGAAAACTGCAAAAAAATCTTGGAGGTAAAATTCATCTAACCTATTGATTATCCTGAGTGGGTTTCCAAAGTTGTTCCTATAGGTAAAACATCTGGGGGTATTTGCATTTGTTCATATTTTCAAGATTTAAATCTCGCATGTCCTAAGGATGATTTTCCACTTCCTAACATAGACATCATAGTGGATTTGACTATTGGACATGAAATGTTTTCTTTAATGGATGGTTTCCCCAATTATAATCAAATCAAAATTGCTGAATAAGATCAACATAAAACAAATTTACTACCCCATGGGGAACCTTTTGTTACCAAGTCATACCTTTTGACTTGAAAAATGTTGACGCCACCTATCAATGTGCAATGACCACAATTTTTCAAGATATTCTACATGTCATAATGGAGGACTATGTGGATGAAATCCTAGGCAAATCTAAGACATGTGATTCCCACTTTACTATCCTTACCACCATCTTTAAAAGGTTGGAGAAATATAAAGTTTTCCTTAATCCCAAGAAGTGTGTTCTTGGGGTTCAATCAGGAAAGTTGTTAGGATATATAGTGTCAAGAAGAGGCATTGAGGTAGATCTCACAAAAGTGAAAGCCATCATGGAAATGCCTCCAACTAATAGATTGAAATAACTCTACAGCTTTCAAGGGCGATTACAATCTATCAGACAATTTGTGTCCTAGTTAGCAAATGAGGTTCATCTACTCCAACATTTACTTCAAAAAGACACTAACTTTCAATGGGATTGCCTATGTCAGAAAGCATTTGAGCAAGTTAAAGTATACTTGGCTAATCCACCAGTTCTAGTTCCTCCAATTGTAGGACGACCTTTGATTCTCAACATTTTTGTCACTTTAGTTTCCCTACCTGCTCTTTTAGCACAACTAGATGACAAGGGGAATGAGCAAGCTATCTACTATCTTAGTCAGACTTTAGTTGGCTATGAGTTGAACTAAATTGCTATTAAGCAAACTTTTCTGGTAGTAGTCTTTTGTATGCAAAAATTGTACCATTATATGCCTAATCACTCTACACATCTCATTGCCAAGATAGATCCCCTTAAGTATTTGCTATCAAAAGCTTCCCTCACTAGTCGAGCTGCAAAATGGGTCTTGATTTTAATTGAACTCAACATTTTCTATAAAGATCGCAAGGCCATTAAGGGACAAGTAATTTCAAACCAACTTGCTGAAGCTCCTCTTCAAGGAGATCATCCTATTGTAACAAATTTTACAAATGACAAAATTATGACTGTTACCCCTAGTACACCATGGAAACTATATTTTGATGGTTCCTTCACACAAAAGGGAACAGGGGCTAGAATTTTGTTTGTTACACTGCAAGGAGACTTTATTCCTAAGTCTTATAAAATTTCATTCCCTTGCACAAACAACATAGCTGAGTATGAAGGATTAGTAACAGGGCTCCATCAAGCTATTAGATGGAATATTAAGAGCCTACTTGTCTTTGGAGACTCTCAATTGATCATTAGGCAAGTCACAAATGAATACCAGACAAAGGATGAAAAGTTTTTGCCATTATCATTGGATAGTTGAAGATCTTAAACAACACTTCACTGAGATAGTTTTCTAGCACATACCAAGGACTAATAACAAACCAATAGATGCTATGGCCACCATTTCCTCCATGATCACCATGACTAAGTCTAGTCCTAAGTGTGCGCTTCTTGTTGAGAATCTTTTTCTTCCTACTTATGAGCAACATGAATCAAACCTAGCGTGTGAGATAGTTGGTAAAGAAAAACATTCATCTGTCACACTGCCTAATATACTATCCTCGGTGATACACTTTTCCAAAAGCTCTTTGATGGAACCCTCCTCCAATGTCTTAGTTTAGATAAAGCCAAAATGGTGTTAGAAAAGCTTCACCAAGGAATTTGTGGTGCCCATTCTAGTGGCCTTATGTTAGCAAAAAAAGCTTCTCATAATAGGTTACTATTGGCCTACAATGGAGGTTGATGCCTATCATTTTTTGAAACATCATGTTCCTTGTTAGCAATATGGAGACTTCATACATGCTCTCGCCCAAGACCTTCAACCCACCATCACACCATGGCCCTTTTTTTGCTGGGGATTTGATCTTGTTGGTCAAATATATCCAAATTCTACAAATGGCCACAAGTATATTATTGCCACCACTGAGTACGTCACAAAGTAAGTTGAGGCTATGCCATTAACCTACACTACCAAAAAATAGGTTTCAAAGTTTATCTTGAACTACATTATCTATCATTTTGGTATCCCTCAAGACATCATCACTAGTAATGAAACTCCTTTAAAAAATTAGGAAGTTGCCACATTATGTAGGAAATTTAGAATTGCCCAGCATTTTTCCACCAAATACTTCCCCTAGAGAAATGGCCATGTTGAAGCCACCAATAAAACCATTTTAAAAATCCTAAAGAAAATCATTGATGCCGCTAGGCATGACTGGCACCTCCAAATTTCTCCTGTCCTTACGGCCTACCGTACCTCCATTCATACCCCATTCGTACCCCCATAGGAGCCACTCCATTTTCCCTTGTGCATGGTTTTGAAGCTATTTTACTCATCAAAATTGAGCTTCCTTCCCTCAGAATCTTTCTCAAGAATCTGATGTCTAGAGAAGAATACCAAGTTTCCTCCTTGCAAGACCTGCAACTCCTTGATGAAAGATGCCTTAATGCCCTAAACTACATCCACATGTATCAAAATCTCCTTCACCTCTAGTTTCAAAAAAAAGTCAGACCTTCGAAAATTGAGGTGGGTGACTTAGTTTTGTAGCATAACATGAGGAACCTCCAGAACCATAAAAAGAAAGGAAATTTTGAAGCTAATTAGCTTGGTCCTTTATCATTACAACCAAATATGGTTTTGAGGCATATCAGATTGCCACTTCAAAAAAAGATATGATCCCTGAGCCTATAAATATCCAACACCTCAAGCAGTTCTATGCTTGATTTTTGCAGTTCCTATACAGTGTTGTTATGGTTCCACAAAACTCCAAAAAATCAAAAAATCAAAAACTTCAAAAACATTTGTAAAATGTTCCTGAAGAAAAGAGTGAATTTTTTTTTTTTTCTAAAAAAAGTTTGTTGATTCATTATCTATAAGGCTCATCTCACTTCACCACATTCCACCATTTCATCCCACCTTTGTGTAGAAGTCTTATTTGACTTGCACTTTTCAAAAAGACCTCTTGTCTACAAGGCATCCATTCACTTCCATCTTTCAAAAGACCTCTAGTTTGCGAGGTATTTTCCCATCGAGTATTATCCTAAACCCATTACACTAAGCTCTTTCCCACAATAGTGACTACAACAGAACCTAAAAAAATCACCATTGAGACTTAACGAATTGAGAAGATTATTCTTTTCACAACCTTTTCCAACAAACATTTGTAACAACATTAGACATACACATTTTCATAGGATGAATTCTTCCTACACATGGCACAACAACTTTCACTTTTGGGACTTAACATTCTTGACGGGAAGTATGGATTGATTGACTACTTGGTCATGCGGTCTCTTTTGGTTGATTTCATTTTGTGTGTTAGTAGTAGCCTTTTATAGTGTGCCTCGATCTTCCATATTTTGGTATCACTTGAATGGCTACAACTGACTACATGTGTTGGTTTTGGTATGATCTATTTTTTATGCTTTAGTACATTTATGTCAATTTCAAGTTATGGTTACGTATTACTCACTAGGGACAATGAGTTAGCACACTTTCCACCAAAGATCCCTAAAAAGACTTTGGGTGTGCCTAGACCTCTCCAAAATTGTATATGTTATTTGTTCCATCATGACTATGCAAATTATATCTATCATCCTAAAGTATCTATTGTATTGAAATTCTAGTCCATGCAAAGGAATCTTGTCATTTGATGCTTTTATAGCGTATGGTGCATAACTCCTTTTGCAAAATAAAACTAGGGTGTGCTCTCCCATATCAACACAACTGAATCCCTCGGTATCATGTAGTATAGGATTTCATTGCACTCTACTCGATACAAGGGTTCTATTTATTTCCCCCCTCCTATGCTAAGCTACTTGATTCTTACGAGTGAAAAGTTTGACACATGTCCATTCATTAGGTTCATTCATATTACATTTTCATATTTCACACTTACACCTTAAGTTTGAATAATTTCACTTTGTATTCATGATTAGTATGTATTTTTCTATTACTGACATTTTCATTTAGGATACATTCATTGTCATATTAGTACAATCATTGCATTAGGAATTTTATTCATTATTAGATTCCATCATTTGTTCATTAGGCACAGTTATTATAGTCATTACATTTAGTGACATATACATCATGATACATCTCACAACACATATAGTAAATCCATACATATCACATCACAAAATGCATAAATCTCATATATCACTATAGGACCTGCATCATCCACACATTAGTCATCATATATGCATCATAGGAAACATAACATCACACACATCCTCATCATAATGTCAGTAACAACATCAGAAACATCACATGCATAAGAGACCATCATCCATATACATATAGGATCATCAAATCATGTTATACATATCAAATGAATAAGTTTCCATGTACAGTTCATATACAAAAAATCATGTAGTATATCATGCATAATGCATCATCAAAAACTTGTTGCATCTGCATCACTCTGTCAAAACTACTCACTATGAAGATCATGAAGCTGGAAATGAGGGCCCTACCCCTCCTTGTGGAGGCTAGCCCTACCCAACTGATAGCTCTAACCCCTGATGGCCCCCTATGGTCCATGAGCTAGCTGCCTCATGGAACTCTGGCTGTCAATGCTTTGTCGGAATGGCATCATGATACAATGCCTTGTAGTAGGTCACCTCTCACACTACTCATTCCTCATGTCAACGTGTAGTCAAGGCATCCTGCATCACCATCCATCCCCCCAGCCTATACCATCTATCCGACAATATCTCACTGGCCACAATACTTGTCCACCTGCCTCTGGTGAGTCTCCCTCTTTGCTCGTAGGGTGGTCACCTCTTGCCAAAGAGTGTATATCTCGGCCAACTCATCCATTTCAGCCTTTATAGTAAAGTCATTGGACTTTCTTGCACCTATCCTAACTTGTAGTGCTGCCAAGGCCTCTTGGACACTATCTACCCTCACTCACTCTACTTGTACCTCATCCTATAGCTAGGCAACCTTAGTCTGGAGGCTGTCCTGCTTAGCTCTCCCTATATTTGCATCTTCTTGTGGAGGTGACCCCTATGATGCTTGTACCTGTGGCCCTAGCTATGGCCCCTACACTAATAGTGGCCATGCTGGTACTGGTCCTCTCCTCTGATGGACTCTACACCCTTCAGGAGCCTTTTGTGCTCCCTGCCCTAGTGGTGGCACCACTACTGCCTCTCCCCCATCTCCTGCCCCATCTCCCTCACCATGTGCCTACTCTGTTGTTGGTAGCACTTCTGGTACTGTGAATCATACTGGCTGATGGGTCATCCACCACTATGTAGGCAGGTGTCATCCCTACATCTCCATGATTCTATCTGTGCACCCATGGTATTGGCTACATCCCTCGCCATGACATCCTCGCTAGCCTCAGAGTGGTCCCATGTCCCCATAATCTCCCATACTCTTAGGATACCACTAGATATATAAATCTATTAGGCATAGCATCCTAAACCTGCCTAAATTGTCATTGTAACCTAGAGGGCATATATCACATAGCAATGTGAATGGTTTGACTAATCAACCAACAATCTCTCTATGTATATGGGAGGTAGAGTTGATCCTTGCTATCATCCTCTCCCCCTACTGGTAGTGTAGGCCCCCATAGCTCACCATGATCATATGGTGTCCAGTCAAACATAGTAATCTCATCCACACATCTCCAAAATTTGACTAACTCGGTCGAGGTGTACTAGATTGGTGGCCTATATTGACATGCATAAGGCTCACCTGGTTGTCAAGTCTCTCATCTCGTAATAGGGTGTGTCACACCTATGTGCTCCTATGACCACACCATAAACAATGTCAATCTTGGACCTATGATCCACTATATCTTGTAGACACACATGTGTAGATCATGATATAACTCAGCCAAGATAGTTTGACCCCAACAAAAGGTTGTGCCATCATCCTATAAAAAAGTGCTTAGCACTCATGTCTAGCTGATCAGAAACCCATGCCCAGCATGGTTGGGCACTATCCTCCATATGAGTGAGGCAAGGTAAAGATAAAGATGTGGCAACCTCTGCTCCAATGCATCCCTCTAGGTCAACCATGATCTCCATATAGGTAGCCTCTATCACTGCTGCCTAAAGCACTCTTGAAGATAGGGATCTACACCCTCTAGTACATACTCTAGATAACTCCCATAGATTGGCACTCACAGAATTGACCACACATCGAGAAGAGTCACTGTTGCCTCTCTAGTAGGTAGATGGAAGCTCAAGGTCGGTGTATGTCACCACTCTGTCAATGTTGAAAGCAGCACAGAGTGTGCCCTTAGATTAGGCCATTCGTGGATGTGCTCCAAACTACGTAGTCTCACATGACCTCACTCTACCTTCATAAATATATCTCCTAACACCATTGTCACTGGGTAGTGCTCCCATGACCGAAACATCACCATCACCATCAACAACATAGACATGCAATGGCCAGTATATCATTTATTTTCTTGCTTTTTTACTTTTCTAAGCATGGGGCATCCTACCTTGTTCACCCACCCTAGTCATCCCCATCACTCAATTTTGTCAATTCATCCTAATCAATGAAGATGCTAATCCATGAAGACATGGATTGATGGAGATGACAAACTATGGAGACATGAATTTGGCATCTCTAGCGATTATCATCCTAATTAATTTGGCATCTCTAGCGATTATCATCCTATTTAATTTAATCCTAATCCTAATCCCTTCTTAAAAACCTAGTCTACACCCATCACTTTCATCCTTCTAAGCCCACCCATTAATTAATCTCACTTAACTATTCTAAACACTTTTTAGCTCCTAAGTATGTGCTCACACATGTGTGAGAAGTTCATGATCTAATAAATCTTCCCTTTTAATATTCTATTCACACCTCTTACACATCTTGCACATTTGTCCCCCTTTCCTTTCTCCAAGGTTTCTCACACGTGTGAGTAAACATTGAGCCATCACTTTCACCCAAAAGGCTTATGTTGACCTTTGCATGGCTTGTCTCCTTAGCCCATGTGTCTCCCTTGTGGCACCTATGTGGATGCCACATAGATGCCACCACCCCAAGGTCTCCCTAAAACCTATAAATAGAGCCCTTGTCTCGAGCATTTTTCATCTCCTCCATAAGCATTGTTATCATGCTATTTTACACTTAGAGCTCTTTAGTGAATTTTAGTAATTTTTATGCATTGTTACTAGCCCCTTGGTAGTTGCTAGATTTCATTTCATTTGTATTGTTAACTTAGTTTGATTTCTTGCATTCACATCCATATCCTTTGAATGCTTTCAAGCATGGTTGCTTCCATAGTCATTTCTTGAAATATTCTCCATTCATCTTTGCATAATCTCATATCATTGTATTATATGTATCAATAATTGGGATTCATAGTTGTGTTTGGGGAGAGAACACTCACATCCCTCCAATCTAAAGCACACCAACAAGGCCTCTTATGGGCGTCGTTGTTGAGCTACTTTGAGGTTGCATGAGGATGTTCCTTGTCAGTTGTATTGAGTTGTAAAACTCAAACATACAGTTTGGTTATATTTTTCTTTCTTTTGGATATTTGATATACATGTACAACTAATATTTGTTGATTTATGTGTGCTCCCGACAGGTTAAGTTTTCTTGCATACAATATGTCCCTAGGGGTCCTAGGAACCCTAGGAATATATGTTTTCACATAATTGGTCCAAAGGGTTCATAAAATACCCTATGACACCTTTCTATGCATTGGAACACAAAATGTATGTCCCTAGGGGCTCTAGGACCCATAGGAACATAAGTTGTCATATATTCGATAGAAACAGGTCATAGGATATCATATGAACCCTATCAACCCATTTGAACACAATATGTTTCTACCTAGGAGTCCTAAGACCCACAAGAATATATTTTGTCATGTAATGGGTCAAAAAGCTTCATAGAATATCCTTTAACCTCCTTTGATCCATTGGAACATATGTATGTCCCTAGGAGTCCTAGGGGTCCTAGGAACCCTATGAACATATTTTGTCATGTAATGGATCAAAATGTGTCATGGCGTGCCCTATGACCCCTTTAACCCATTAAACGATAACATATGTTCATAGGAGTCCTAAGACCCCTAGGAAAATGTATCATATGTTAAAATGATTTGAAAGAGGTCATAGAGTACCCCATGACCCCTTTCAAAACATTATATGAAAACATATGTTCCTAGGAGTCCTAGACATAAATCATGTGTTTAAATAGGTTGAAAGGGGTCATAGGTTACCTATGACCCCTTTTGACCCATTAAATGATAACATATGTTCCTAAGAGTCCTAAGACCCCTAGGAACATATATCATGTATTTGAATGAGTCAAAAGGGATCATAGAATACCCTATGACCCCTTTTGACACATTTTATGATAACATATGTCTTTAGGGGTACTAGGACCCCTAGAGACCTATTTTATTTGTTCGAATGGGTTGAAAGGGGTTATACGATAACCTATGACCCCTTTCGATATATTTTATGAACACATATGTATTTAGGGGTCCTAGGACCCCTAGGGACCTATTTCATTTGTTTGAATGGGTTGAAAGAGGTCAATAAGATAACTTATGACCCCTTTTGATGTATTTCATCACAACATATGTCCTTAGGGATCCTAGGTCCCATACAGACCTATTCTTTATTCAAATGGGTCAAAAGGGGGCATAGGATAGCCTATGACTATTTTCAACACATTTCACGCTAACATTTGTCTCTAGGGGTCCTAGGACCTCTAGGGACCTAATTCATTTGTTTGAATGGGTTGAAAGAGGTCATAAGATAACCTATAACCCTTTTTGACATATTTCATAACAACATAGGTCTATAGGGGTTCTATGACCCCTAGGGACCTATTTTATTTATTTGAATGGGTCGAAAGGGGTCATAGGATAACTTATGACCCCTTTCGACATGTTTCATGACAACATATGTCTTTAGGGGTCATAGGACGCCTAGGGACATATTACAATCATTTATATGGGTCAAAAGGGGTCACAGGATGATCTATGACCCTTTTGGGTGCATTTCATGACAACATATGTCCCTAGGGATCTTGGGACCATTGGAGACCTATTTCATTTGTTCGAATGGGTCAAAAGGGGTTGCAGAATAACCTATGACACCTTTTGACACATTTCATGACAACATATGTTCCTAAGGTCCTTAAGAACACTAGGAACCTATTTTATTTTTTTCAATGGCTTGAAAGTTCAACATAATTCATGATAACATATAACCCTAGGGGTCTTAGGACATATTATAATTGTTCATATGATTCGAAAGGGGTCATAGAATACTCTAGGACAACTTTTGACCCATTAAATGAGAACGTATGTTCTTAAGGGTCATAGAGTACTCTAGGCCCCCTTTCAACCCATTATATGACAACATGTGTTCCTAGGGGTACTAGGACCCCTAGGGACATACATGATGTGTTTGAATGAATCAAAAGGGGTCATAGGGTACAGTATGACCCCTCTGAACCTATTATATGACAACATATGTTCTTAGGGGTCCTAGGGCCCCTAGGGACATACATCATGTATTTGAATGGGTCAAATGGGGTCATAAGGCACCCATTGAATGAGAACATATGTTCCTAAGGGTCCTAGGACCCCTTAGAATATATATCATGTGTTCAAATAAGTCAGAAAGGGTCAAAGAGTACCCTATAACCTATTTCGACTAATTATGTGACAACACTTGTTCCTAGAGCTCCTAGGACCACTAGGGACATACATCATGTGTTTGAATGAGTTGAATCAGGTTATATGGTGCCCTATAACCCCTTTTGACTCATTAAATGAGAACATATGTTCTTAATGGTCCTAGAACTCTTTGGAACATATATCACATGTTGAAATGAGATGAAAGAGGTCAAAGAGTACCCTATAACCCATTTCAACTAATTATATGACAACACATGTTCCTAGGGCTCCTAGGACCACTAGAGACATACATCATGTGTTTGAATGAGTTGAATTAGGTTATATGGTGCCCTATGACCCCCGTTGACTCATTAAATTAGAACATATGTTCCTAGGGGTCCTATGACCCCTAATATATCGTGTGTTTAAATGAGTCAAAAAGGGTCGTAGAGTACCCTAGGACCCTTTTTGACCCATTATATGAAAACCCATGTTCTTAGGGGTACTAGGACCCCTAGGGACATACATCATGTCTTTGAATGTATCTAAAGGGGTTAGATGGTATGCCTTGACCACTCTTGACTCATTATATGACAACATATCTTCCTAGGGGTTCTAGGACCCCTAAGGACATACATCATATGTTTGAATGGGTTGAATGGGGTCCTAGGGTGCCCTATGACCCCTTTTGACCCATTAAATGAGAACATATGTTGATATTTTATGTGTTTGAATGATTCAAAAGGGGTTATAGGGTACCCTATAACCCGTTTCAAGCCATTATATGATAACATATCTTCCTAAGGCTCTTAGGACCCCTAGGGACATACATTATGTAATTGAACGGGTCAAAAGGGGTCATATGGTACCCTATGACCCCTTTGACCCCTTTTCACCTATTTAATGATAACATATGTTCCTAGGGGTCCTAGGACATCAAGGAACATATATCATATGTTTGAATGAGTCGAAAGGGGTCAAAGATTACCTTATAACCCCGTTCAACCTATTATATGACAAAATATGTTGAATGGATACAAAGGGGTCATAAGGTACCCTATGATCCCTTTCGACCCATTATATGACAACATATGTTCCTATGGGTACTAGAACCCCTAGGGACATAAATCATGTGTTCAAATGGATCAAAATGGATCATAGGGTACATTGTGACCCCTCTTGACCCATTATATGACAATGCATGCTTCTAGGGGATCCTAGGACCCCTAGGGAGATACATCATGTGTTTGAATGGGTCGAATGTGGTCATAGGGTGCCCTATGACCCCTTTTGACCCATTAAATGATATCATGTGTTCAGGAACATTTATCATATGTTAAAATGACTCAATAGGGGTTGTAGAATATCCTATTACCCCTTTTGGTTCATTATGTATCAAGATATATTCCTAGGGGTACTAGGGCCCCTAGTGACATATATCATGTGTCTGGTTTGGCCTAATTGGGTCATAGGGTGCCTTATTGGTGCAGGGAGCCCTGACAAAGTCATGGAAAAGGGATCATTTGAATGTCTCTTGAAGAATGATCATAAATATTATAGGATCTAAAAGATCAAAACATGAATATATCAATGTAATTGGGCTTATGGTCCATTTTTTGAATTCGATGGAATGTCATGTAATAAGCCTAAATCTATAAAGGCATGAGTTGATGTAATAGGAGTTAGATAGTATAGGAGGCCTAGAAGGCTAAAGGATAAGTCTTAAATAATGAATTTAAAGTTGTGTCAAGATCCTACATGGAAAAAACTTTGAAGTCCTAAAGTCTACAAAGTTATTTGAATAAGTTTTAAATATTTGAAAGGTAACGGTCAAATGTGTTTTAGAGGGAAATTACCAAATAAGGATTAGTTGCTTTGTTAGAGGATTCAACTACTTTGGATCAATTAAGGGAGTTATTTTAAATATATGTACGCCTCAGAAGGCATGGGAGTAGGGTGTGGAAGTTGGAGTTTTAGATTGTACAAACTGTGTCCATATTGGAAGTAATAACAGTTACTTTCTTGCAAATTGGAAGTCTTTTGATGTTGTATTAATCTATCAACTTGGAGATAGATGTGTAATGATTTTTCTAAATGCCATTAAATCTAGTTCCAAGTGATTTTTAATATTGATTCAATCACTAAGATTCACTATTCTGTAGAAATCTCTAAATTTTGTTTTAGTGCCACTCATGGATTCATGAGATCCATCCCCTTTCTCTATACATTGTTTCTTGGGGATGGATCCACACTTGTAATATAATTTCCTAACAACGATTATGAAGGAATGAACTCCATTTGCAAGAGAATAAGAGAAGTTGGTTGTGTTGGAGGGTAGAAAAGTGACTGGACAGTCACAGGAGGAAGGAATGCTTGTCTCAGTAAATTACAGTTCAGTGCGGGGGTCATTTCTCCTAAGTTAACTGTTGGATCTTGTTGAATTTTTGATATGTTGGAGAGAGTCAAATTGCGCCAAATATCAATGGTTGGATTGAGAAAATAAGGTCTGGTTCAAAAGTTATAGGCATCTTTATATAGGTCCATGTAGAGGACGGCAACAGGGAAAATTTTCTTTGATTTACTTCATGAATATGTTGGAGAGTTTTATGAAAGGATTTGGTGTCATGTGGGGTATGTGGAAAAGATTATGAAATGGTATTAGAATATTTAATGTGTTTGAATATTTGTTTGGACTATGCAAGCAGGGACAGTTTAGTGCAAGGAGAAAGGTTGGCCACTAGAGTGAGTCTAGATGTTGGGGGGTGGATGGTTTGAGTGTATTGGAGTCCTTAGAGGGGATAGGATCACCATCTTAAAAAATGGTTGATGGTTATTGTTGTAGAAAAACATTAGTGGAAGTCTGTTTGACATGGAATGTGGAACATGATTGATAGGTTTGAAGAAGTGAAAGGGAATACAATGTGTGGAGTCTAGTGGAGTTAGGATGATGGATACTGACCACTGATAGGTCTATGGAATGGAATGGGTCCAAGCATTATCTTAGAATGAAGATTGGAGAAGGCAATAAACCATGAAAGAAATGTAATCTATCACTTGCCTCTGCATCAAGTGGTATCAAAGCCTAGAAGATGCCTTTGGGAGAAGAATGGGAGAAGACAATCTGAGATTTTGAAGACCTAGAACCCCTTGTTGAACCCTTAAAGTTGAATTATCCTTTAAAAAGCATTCCAAGGTGGTGATTCAAAGTTGGATGGATCTTAGTTTGTAAAGGAAGTCAAATTGAAGGGTAAAATAAGTTGAAGCCATCATGAATACAGATTTTGAGACTCATGGATACTCACAATTCATAACACAATGTAGATGTATGGGTAACGTTTGCAAAATGGACATTTCTAGCGGTTCATTTTTCAATTTTGTTTCAATTGAGATGGTTGAGAAGTTGAACCTACAACAACTAGTGCATAGAAGACCTTACATGGTACAAGGATTGCATGATAGACATCAAGTTGAGGTTAGAAGGCAAGTATATGTTCCTTTCAGCATTGGAGCCTATGAGGATTCTGTTTTATGTGATGTTATTCCATTGGTAGGATGCCATTTGATCCTTGGGAGGGCATGGCAAGCAACAAAACATACATTATATGATGGAGAGTTGAATAGTTACACCTTCAAGCGTGGTGGAAGTCGAGTCATACTGAGATATTTGAAGGAAGATGTAGCATCATGGAGGATGCCAACAAATTTTTTGTTTGAAAGAGTGGGATTCCTAGGACAAAGGGAACAAGAAGAAGATAAGGTGGACGGAAATATAGTAATTGATTTTGTACATCAAGCCTATGATAAGGCACAAGGAGTTGTGGATCAAATAAAGATCCTAGAGGAGAGAGTAGTGGATGAGCAAGGTTCATGTGAAGAGCCAAGAAAGCAAGCAGAGAAGCCTATGAAGGTGAACCAAGAGTAATCAGGGTATGAAGATGATAGGACAGTGAAGATGGTGATAGGTGGGCCACAAAAGGAAGAGGCTCAAAAAGATGAAAAGATAGGGATAGAGGTGAATATTTTAGAAGATGCTGAGGTAATGAGTGAATGTCTTGGTGGAGATATCCAAGTTGGTACAGTCATGTGTTCCTTATATGCTGCTATCAAAAACATAGAAGACAGGGCTATTAAACAAGCCATAGATGATATGTTTGAGTACTAAGAAGGATGGCATAGGGAAGATGAATTGAAGAAGGTCTCAAGGATGACAGGTACGTTAAGGGATGAAGAATTCAAACTCTTGGAAACAAGTTGGCATATGAAGATGACAAGAAAGATTGTTTGGCCCATTAAGAGGCTGACTGAGAAGAGGAAGTTGTTGAGGGAACCTACTGAGATAAAGGTTCTAGAGGATGATTGTGAGGTAAAACATTGTGTTGAAGATGGTGGAGCAGCAAGTCTACAAGGACTTGATAAAGAGACAAATTTGTGGGATGAGATGAATGCCATAGTTGAGGAATGGCAAGAGAAAGGTGGAGTGATGAGAGAATGCCTAGAATAGGGGCATGAAGAGGTAGAAGTATATGGTCATGAAGAGACCTTAGAGTCAGGGTTGTCTACAGGGACAAGGAACTCACAAGAAGTGTGGGAGAAGACAGGGGAAGTGCTGAAAGCAATAGATGAAGGAGTGCAGCACCAAGCCTTTCATTGGGTGCATATGAAGGATTTGTTTGATTTTCTGTCTAACATATTTCTAACAGGTTTGTAGGAGATCTATATTGTTCATCACACAAGTGATGATGTTGTAGATATTTATGATATGAAGAATGAAAGAATGGGTCCTTGGCACATGATGATTATTTGTAGGTACAGGAGGTACATTTGTATGCCAGGTCCTCAACAAGAAGTGGAAAAAGACTGGAGGAAGCGGCAGAAAACTACCCAATCCAAGGGACTTGGATTGATTTGATCCTTGGGAGTATGGTGCAGGGCACCCTGACAAAGTCATGGAAAAGGGGTCATTTGAATGGCTCTTGAAGAATGATCATAAATATTATAGGATCTAAAAGATCAAAACATGAATATATCAATTTAATTGGGCTTATGATCCATTTTGTGAATTTGATGGAATGTCATGTAATAAGCCTAAATCTATAAAGGCATGAGTTGATGTAATAGGAGTTAGATAGTATAGGAGGCCTAGAAGGCTAAAGGATAAGTCTTAGATAATGGATTTAAAGTTGTGTCAAGATCCTACATGGAAAAAACTTTGAAGTCCTAAAGTCTACAAAGTTATTTGAATAAGTTTTAAATATTTGAAAGGTAATGGTCAAATGTGTTTTAGAGGGAAATTACCAAATAAGGATTAGTTGTTGTGTTAGAGGATTCAACTACTTTGGATTAGTTAAGGGAGTTATTTTCAGTATATGTATGCCTCAGAAGGCATGGGGGTAGGGTGTGGACGTTGGAGTTTTAGATTGTACAGACTGTGTCCATATTGGAAGTAATAACAGTTACTTTCTTGCAAATTGGAAGTCTTTTGATGTTGTATTAATCTATCGACTTGGAGATAGATGTGTAATGATTTTTCTAAATGCCATTAAATCTAGTTCCAAGTGATTTTTAATACTGATTCAATCACTAAGATTCGTTGTTCTGTAGAAATGTCTAAATTTTGTTTTAGTGTCAGTCATGGATTCATGAGATCCATCCCCTTTCTCTATACATTGTTTCTTGGGGATGAATCCACACTTGGAATATAATTTCCTAACAATGATTATGGAGGAATGAACCACATTTGTAGGAGAATAAGAGAATTTGGTCGTGTTGGAGGGTGGAAAAGTGACTGGACAGTCACAGGAGGAAGGAATGCTTGTCTCAGTAAATTACAGTTCAGTGTGGGGGTCATTTCTCCTAAGCTAACTGTTGGATCTTGTTGAATTTTTGATATGTTGGAGAGAGCCAAATAGCGCCAAATATCAATGGTTAGATTGAGAAAATAAGGTCTGGTTCAAAAGTTATAGGCATCTGTATACAGGTCCATGTAGAGGACAGCAACAGAGCAGATTTTCTTGGATTTACTTCATGAATATGTTGGAGAGTTTTATGAAAGGATTTGGTGTCGTGTGGGGTATGTGGACAAGATTATAAAATTGTATTAGAATATTTAATGTGTTTGAATATTTGTTTGGGAAAATATTTAAAAACCCTCACCGTTGTACCATAAGGACTATGCAAGCAGGGACAATTTAGTGCAAGGAGAAAGGTTGGCCACTAGAGTGAGTCTAGATGTTGGGGAGTGGATGGTTTGAGTGTATTGGAGTCCTTGGAGGGGATAGGATCACCATCTGAAAAAATGGTTGATGGTTATTGTTGTAGAAACACATTGGTGGAAGTGTGTTTGACATGGAATGTGGAACATGATTGATAGGTTTGAAGAAGTGAAAGGGAATACAATGTGTGGAGTCTAGTGGAGTTAGGATGATGGATACTGACCACTGATAGGTCTATGGAATGGAATGGGTCCAAGAGTTATCTTAGAATGAAGATTGAAGAAGGCAATAAACCATGAAAGAAATGTAATCTATCACAAGCCTCTACATCACTTATGACCCCTTTTGACCCATTAAATGAGAACATATGTTCCTAGTGGTCTTAGGACCCCTCTAAACATATATCATGTACTTGAATGAGTTGAAAAGGGTCATAGAGTACCTTGTGACACCTTTTTATGCATTATAGGACAACATATGTTGCTAGAGCTCCTATGACCCCTAAGGATATACATTATGTGTTTGAATGGGTTGAATGGGGTCATAAAGGCCCTTATGACCCCTTTTGACCCACTAAACAAAAATATACATTCCTAGGGGTCCTAGGAACATATATCATGCATTTGAGTGAGTTGAATGAGGTAATAGAGTACCCTATGACCCCTAAGCATACTTAATGTCATTGAATGGGTCAAAAGGGGTGATGGGGTATTTTAGGACCCCTTTTGAGACATTAGATAACATCATTTATGTGGCTCGGGGTCTTAGGAGCCATAAGCATACATATTGTGATTCAATGGGTCAAAGAGTGTCAAACGATATTATTATGGTTAAGGGTCCTAAATCGTTTTAAAAACATGGTAAGGATCCTAAAAAGGGGTCATACTATTATAAAAAAAAGTTGAAAAAAAAAATTTAATTAAAAAGATAAAAATAAAAATAAAAAATTTAAATTTTTTTTTAGGGTGGGGGGGGCGAGAATCAAGTATCCATTTTGAGAACAGGTATCTAATTTGGGAATGCGTATTTGATTTTGGAACCGATTAGGCTTGGTTTTTCTAAAGATGCCAACCCTCCATGGTCAACACCATAAATATCCCAAAAGTGTGATTTTAGCCTGTTATTGTCTATTTCTGACTTCGATCATGTAGCTGATGATGCTTTTTCATCCAAATTTGATGAAATGAAAAGGGTTTCTTGAGAACATTTTTAGCTTTCCATTGATATAATTTTTATTAAATTGTGAATTTAGTGAGTAATTATTACTTATTTTCTAATGGAGTTAGCTATAAAGTGTTGATTGACACACTAATTAAAAATAGTTATAACATTCAAACCATATAATATTTTTGAAATTCTAAAGATACGTCACATTCTATGCTTCAACTACTATAAGGGGAAAAAAATGAAAATATTAATTTTGAATTTTTTTGAATTAGTTAAGGTGGTCAGACACAAAAGTTTTTTAATTTTGAAAATGGTATAGTAGAAAATTCATAATTAAATTTTTTTTTTGGAATAAAAATACCGAAAACTATGTATCACTTCCAAGAATGAGTGTAATTCTTATATCTAGAGTCTTATTAAACAATATTATCATTTGATTTTGATTAAGGTGGTTAGACATACACCTACTTCTTATTTTTGTCCTGAAACTTTTGTACTACTACATTATAATCCAAAATTTTGGTGATTTTCTTTTCTTTTCTTCAGATAAGACCTAGTATTTAAGAAACTTTATTCAATTTCCTACAAATTCTTTTCTTACAACTTTTTGATATAAAGTACATAACTACTTTAAAATTACTTGTGAAGTTGACATAACCCTGAATTGTTGGTTTTCCACTACCACTTAAGGGCATAGTTTGATTGACCATGATCTTGCACATACCCGTGTCTAATATTATCAAGTATATGATTCAAGATCGGATACCCGATATGATATCAAGTGTCCAAAATCATCGCCCAAAATTTGGAGTGAAAATAACTGGAAAAGTGTGGGAAATTGTAATGTCTCGTTTCAGGACATTAGTTATTTCCCTTTTAATTTGCATGAGTTTTATAATTTCCTATGATATCCTCTTCAATATTTGATATATATACATATGTATATATATGTATACATATATATGTATGTATATATATGTATATATCTAATATTTCATAGGGATGTGTCTTTTCATCAATATTAATTATATTTAATAAGGTAGTTATATTATATATTATTATATTAATTATATATGATTATATATTATATATGAATCATTTTAATTATTTGTAACAATATTATTTTAATATATAACAAAGATATAATATCATATTCTATTGTCAAACAAGCATATATTAATTATCTATGGCATATAAATATCTAATTATATATAAATATATTATAATCTTCATATGTGTGTGTGTAATTAATATTTACAATTATATATAACAATTTATATTTTTACTTTAGTATAATTATAATATTTTATATAAATTATCACATATTAATGTTATTCTCTTTATGTATAATACTTATGTATTAGTTAATTTATATGCTGAAATGGGGATATCACAGACCTCCCTTCTCGAATTTGCTTGTCCTCAAGCAAAATCATTCGTACACAAACTCCTTCATAGATACAAAACATGTTTGCATACAAAAGTCCTAAAAGATTTATAAAATATACATCTTAATGAATGAAAACACAAAGCAAAGACGGTGCAGATAGATGAAAACACAAAGAAAACACGATGCAGAGAAATGAAGACACATGTTATGCAATTGCTTGATTGTGAACCTGCAACCACAAAATACTATTAGTGCATATTTATATATAAACTCTCCTTTTTAGGATTTCCTTATATCAACCCCCTTACAAGATATTTATGGTCTCAATTTAGTGACTTGTCAATCAAAAGTATAGTTCATTTATTAAATCATCATTTCCTGAGTATGGGAGGAGAAACTATAATAGGGTGCCCTATTACCCAATCATGGGCCTCATCGTTCTCCCTCATTATTGTTATCTCTCTTCGACCATCATCTCCAAGGTAGTGCATGTGTATGATGTACCCTGAGGTATTCACTCCACCATAGGCCTTACCTAGTACCCTTGGATGATGCAGCTCAATGTCCATCTCACTGCATGCCTTACCTAGTACCTTTGAGTGGTGTCACCCAGCCCATTCCACCGCATGCCTTATCTTATCTCACAAGATGATGACCTTATTGATTTTACTTAATAATATTATTTGTGATAATGTTTGGAAACTAATCTCACTTAGATTGAAAATGTATATTCAATCATTATTTAATGGTAAATATCTCAATTCGATATTTATTTGATCATTACATATCAACTTAAGAATCAATTTCATTTCACTGTAACTAGTTAATTAAAATCATTGATAGGAGGTATTAGACTATTCAATATTCATCACAATAATAAAATATGTCAATAATAAAAAAGTTACTAATAATAATACTTTATATGCTAATAGCAACATTTCATATTAATAAAATTTTCAAAATAACAATATAAAGAAAATATATAACTTACCTCATACCTTGTGTGATGGGGTGATGATGTAGGAGTGCGTGATGGTCTTGCTCTCTCATTCTACATTAAGGTGTTTATCCTTTAATCATATACATTTTTTCCATCGTTGATATTAATATGACTTTGATTACTTCACAATGATTATATGATGTCCCAAATAGGATCTTCTCTTGGTTTACTTCTCGCTCTCAATTTAATAGATAATTTAGAAATATATTTGAAATTTCTCCTTCTTTATGCATGTGATATCATCTTTGTCTATCCTTACTAACTTATTTATATTTTTCTAATTCTATATACTAATTATTCCCCTTGGTACTCCACGTGTTATAAGAAAACGTATCATCCTTCTCTTTCAAGGGACACCTATGGAATTTGAATGTATGTCATACCACATCTAACATAAAAGGCTCGTACCAATAGGTATCGCCCTTCCCAATATCACCTTTTTTAATTGTAATCTTTTCATCGAATCTTTTGCTTAGTGAGTATAATTATTTGATTGATTTTTTCTAAGTAGTTATATGCTTCTCGTGCGAACCATATTCTATCAAATATTTTTTGCTTGGTTGATGATGGGAGCCTCCTACGCACGTGGTGTACAAGTGGTGGAGGACTGGTTCAAAACACGTTTATTTCCTTTCCATAAACCACTTGTTTTAGCAAAATGGTGGCCCACGATATTCTCTCTATCATCACCATGCATTTCCAATGGAAGCATCTCCTAAATAGAGAGGAGATTACCGAGAATCCATCATGGTTGCCAAAGAGTGGGTGGACTACGGTAAAGTGATATAAAAAATTTCATGTTTTTTATGCTAAGGTATTCGATTTAATTTCAACTCTGTAATTCTAAAGTTACAACATTCATACTATTAAGATGGTCTGACATATAATGAAATTGAATTGTTTTGCTTATCTGAAAATCTTTAGTTTTATATCTATGATCGCTTTGAACGGTTCTTTCCATCCAAGCCAAGGGTGATGAAGTACTTGGAATCGGGATCACCGCTGAAAAGGGCAAAGCATAAGGATAATCTATCTAAAAAACTTAAGATGTTGGTTAGGTTTTAATAAATGCATTATCTAATAGCTAAAGCAATGATTTTATGAAGTCCGCTGCATAAGGGGACAAATTTCACCGGCAGAACCAAAATAATACTTGGAAAGGAAGGAACATTAAAGTTTCATTTATTTTTCCATTTAGTTTTATTTGTGTCCATTTCCTGCTTATTAGGTTATCATTGTGTTGTAGGAAAATCAAATAAAAGAGCAAAACCTGATGATGTGTTCCTTGGTCAATTTCATTGAATGAATTTTGTGTAACTTAGCCGAGATATTATTTGACTTGCTGAATATTTTATTCTCCCCCCTTTATACTTTTATTGCTCTTGCATATATGGAGTTTGTCGTTTGATGGAGAATCTCATTGTTCTATACACCCTTCCAATTGTGAAGGTCTCTATTGTGTTAGTTGAATTTTGCATCTGTGAATTCTCTCCATGTTTGAGCCTCTGTATCCATTAGAAAAAAATTGTGTTGAGTTCTTTTGTATTATTTATCCAACAATGCTATGGATGGAGAGGCAGACTTATAGCAAGTGTAGAACAACTATCATCTTCTTTTTGCATATGAATGAAATTAATAGATTTTATTCATCTTTGATCTTCCCTAAATGAGGACTTCATATTTTCTTCTATGTATCTTCAAAAGGATAAGATAATATTTGTATACTTAATCTCATGTTTGTAGCCTATGTTACTTCTTTCTTCTTTCTTAATGAAAAATATGGCATTTTGATTTTTCTATCTTTCAGGTTGACAAGCGATTCATAGTCTTGAATGAGACAATCTTAATATTGCTATCTCCTTTTGTTGTATTGGTTAATTTGTCCACTGAATAGTTTCCATAGGATGGCAGGAAAGATAATATACTCTGATACCACTTGTAATGTCCCGTTTCAGGGCATTAGTTATTTCCCTTTTAATTTGCATGAGTTACAATTTCTATGATATCCTCTTCAATGTTTGATATATATATATATATATATATATATATATATATATATATATATATATATATATATAGTTTCCACTGAATAGTTTGCACAGGATGACAAGAAAGATACTCTGATACCACTTGTAATGTCCCGTTTCAAGACATTAGTTATTTCCCTTTTAATTTGCATGAGTTTTACAATTTCCTATGATATCCTCTTCAATGTTTGCTATTATAAATATAGTATTTCACAGGAACATATCTTTTCATTAATATTAACTATATTTAATAAGGTAGTTATATTATATATGAATCATTTTTTTTATTTATAACAATATTATTTTAATATATAACAAAGATATAATATCATATACTATTGTCATACAAGTATATATTAATTATCTATGGCATATAAATATCTAATTATATATAAATATATAATAATATTCATATATATATATGTGTGTGTGTGTGTGTGTGTGTGTGTGTGTGTGTAATTAATATTTATAATTATATATAACAATTTATATTTGTATCTTAGTATAATTATAATATTTTATATAAATTATGGATTATTAATATTATACTTTTTATGTATAATACTTATTTATTAGTTAATTTATACGGCAAAATGGAGATATCACAGAAATCAATTAGTATTATATAATAATAGTCTTATTATTATGTAATATAATAATAATATATTATTATTATATAATATAGTAATGTATTTTATTATTATTATTATTATTATTATTATAATATAGTAATGTATTTTTTATTTTTTATTATTATTATTATATAATATAGTCACGTATTATTATTATTATATTGATCAATAAAAGGCATTTTCCCATTTCATTACATTAAAAATTATTTTGATATTTACAGCAACCCCATTCAAGTGCAGGCACTAAGGGAAAAGAATGAGGTCAAGAAAAACCCCCAGAATGGCCTGAGATTGTAGTCTTGTATGCTTACATTATCCATTTATGGGATTTTTAGAAGGACGTCCCTTTCTTTATAGTAATAGTGAATATGCAAAGACTTATTCTTTAAAGGTTGTCCATATGTATTTTAGAGAAGAGTGTATAATCAATCTGAAACTACTTGTCCACAAAAGTCTGCTATCTTTGAGGTCTTGGCATTCCTGCAATTAGTCTAGTTTAGAGTATAAAAGCTATCCTTTTACCTTTTCTTCCCTATTCCAGAGTGCCATGAACTTTCCCTATAGGTTAGAGAAAACCAAGGAAACAAATCTAACAAAAGTGTAAATTTTCAGAACAATCAAGCCATCTTAAGTGAAGGGTTAAATATATATTCTCCTAAAGAATATAAATTACTAATATTTATTATTCTTTACAAATCTCTCTCTCTCTCTCTCTCTCTCTCTCTCTCACACACACACACACACACACACAGTCATCATATAATAATATATATGAATGTGAAGAAGAGATTAGTTTTACCTTAATGGAATCAATGATTAAGTCTTGTTAGGGGAACCTTGAATTTGACACCTCCCACATGCAAGTACCTTATCTTCTTTTGAGCATGCCTTGGCAAGTTTTATATGAGTAGTTTTCATCTTCCTTGACTCGAAGAACTCTATCGTCCTTCTCCTTAAAGTATTGATTCCAACATGCATGCTTTCAATATGAATTTAAATAAGTGTAGTAAGTGTAGGTTCTTTTCAATATCTTTCTACATCAGTCTTGTGTATTGCTTAGTTTTGTCATCCCCTGTGTGTATGGTAACCTAGTCAAGTAATTCTTTGGGGGTCAACTTGTATCCTTCAAAATCTATAAACTTGCCATGGTGGAAGAAATTATTACTTTTATTTTGCTTAATGGGTTTAATGTCAAAGAGTTTGACAAGTTTTGAAAATCAGTCTTCCTTCTTGGTGGAAATGCTCATTCTCCCATAAGAAGTGTAAAGTAAAACCTTAGCCACACACATTACAATATGAACAAGATATTGTGGAGATCTTGGAAGAGAAGCTCGGAGCATTAAAGAGGAGAGACATCCTCTTTTTACTTGAGAACAACCTCCACATATTGATCACAACTACAAATAAATCACATGTGCAATAGAGAAGAAACACTCATCCAATGATTCTCTTAGAGAAATATTTCTAGCCATGCTTTGGGCTTTCACTGATATCTGCAATATTCAATCACTTCATTAGGGCTAGTTTAAGCATTTCATTACAATATGTATTTCTGTTGTTTCATTTCCATATTGGCTCTGATACCATGTTGAGTTTATGGATTGTTGCAAATGTAGTTGTTGTAGTGCCTACCCCTAGGTCGCATTTTTGTTATCATTGTCGAGCAGTTTTAGGGCTAGTTCTATGTTGATGGTTAGCAGCATTGTTTTGAGACTATCAAATATTGTGCTATGGATTCAGTTTATTATGTGATGAGATCACTTAGACTTTATATTTCATGTATGCATTATGATCATTACATTGCTTTCAATTATTGATGATGATTAGTTGGTTTATTGTCACATGTGTTTTCTTATGGATACTCACCCCATACTTGCATGTGTATGGTGTGCGTGTTTGCTCTTACATATGGCGTGTCTGATGTGGTTAAGGAAGGGAGTCGTAGTCACCTGTTGGTCGGGATCTACACGATGCACCACTTCCTGACATTGCTTCTTTAGTTTAGTATATATTGTGTTTGTACATGCATAGTTTTTATGCAGGTTGCAGGTACCGGGTATCGACTTCCCTGAATTGCCAGGATGAGCATACCCTATCACATCATCTCAGTGATAAGAGAGGGGAGATAAATTCTCAAGTCCAAATCCCAACCCTTTAAGCCATTTGTCCTAATTGAAAATTAGGACAAGTATCTGAGTTGAGTACCCTCTGAATGCATTAGATGATGTAATTTGTGATATCCTCTTCAATGTTTGATATATATATATATATATATATATATATATATATATATATATATATATAATTTCCACAGGATGGCAGGAAAGATACTTTGATACCACTTGTAATGTCCCGTTTCAAGACATTAGTTATTTCCCTTTTAATTTGCATGAGTTTTACAATTTCCTATGATATCCTCTTCAATGTTTGCTATTATAAATATAGTATTTCACAGAGACATATCTTTTCATTAATATTAACTATATTTAATAAGGTAGTTATATTATATATGAATCATTTTTATTTTTTATAACAATATTATTTTAATATATAACAAAGATATAATATCATATACTATTGTCATACAAGTATATATTAATTATCTATGGCATATAAATATCTAATTATATTTAAATATATAATAATATACATACATACATACATATATATATATATATATATATATATATATATATATATATATATATATATATATATATATATATATATAATTTAAAAGGAAAAAAATAAAAACCATGGTTGATAGCAAACTGAGTGTATATACACATATATGTATATTTGTGTAAATCGCACCTTATAAACCAAATCGCAACGTTTTTGGAAAAACGTTTTAAAGAAATTTGTTATAAATGTTATAACGCATTTGCAAACGTTTTATAAAACAAAAATTATATATATAAGGGAGGCGAGGAGGGATGAATCCGGTACCCCCACCCCTTCTCGCGGCACTTAAGAGCTGGTAGCTCTGCTGTCGTAGGCACTGCAGCAGCAGTGCTGTTGCAGGCCTGCGTCAGCAAGCTGTTACGGCAATTGACGTCCCGTGTACGCTCTGCAATCCGCACGCAAATAAATGCCGACAGCGATTTTTAAATTGCTTAAAAATTCAAAGCGCCCTTACTTTAATATGTTATAAAGTTTGAATTTTGATTTAATTATGATTGAAGTTATTAAATATATATATATATACATACATATATGTATGTATATATACATACATATATGTATATGTATAATATTATATTGTAATTCGATTTTGTAAATATAATAAAATATTGTATATTAATCATTTTATATATATATAATTAAATAGTGATAATAGATGAGTTTAAATATTTAAGTTATTTATTATTTTCGGGGTTCTTAATCGACTTATTGAAAATGATAAATGTTAAATGATTGATAATAATTTGTGA
The DNA here is from genome assembly GCA_028749045.1 of Cupressus sempervirens. Classification (NCBI taxonomy): domain Eukaryota; kingdom Viridiplantae; phylum Streptophyta; class Pinopsida; order Cupressales; family Cupressaceae; genus Cupressus; species Cupressus sempervirens. The sequence goes on along the minus strand of CM053785.1, from coordinate 785,220,307 downwards.
ATTATTATTAAGAAATTTTAATATAATTTTTATAGTGGACTTTTTATATTTATTTAATATTTTACCACGAAGATGATTTAAATTAAGAGACTCAAATTTTAACGATATTGGACAATGGGTCATTATTACATTTTGACCTTGTTATAACATAGCTACGATTTGAATTATTATATTGATTACTACATTATAAATTATTGATATACCTTAAAGGTTAGTTAAATATTAACTAATGGGGTTTATGGAAATAATAGTTTGATGAGTTTATTATTTATTAATGTTTGTTGGGTTTAACAAACTATTAATAAATAATGGTTTAAATAGTTATCAATAAATCTGATTAGAGTTAATCTAATGGAGATTATCTTATGATTAAAATTTTGTAAAAGATATTAATTTTTGGATTTGAAGTATAATTGATTTTTTAATCAATTGATATTCATTGAGTTGTCACTATAATTATATTATGCGATATCGTTTTAACTTGAAATGATTATCATTAATATGAGTATGTTAAGAAATATTAGTATGACGAATGTGGTCATTATGGATAAGTTTTCCAAAATAACTTGTTATTATTATTATTGAAATATGAATATTTGTGTATTGGATTAAGGCTGATTTTTAGTTATCAGCCAACTAATATTCATTGGGTGATGGTATGGTTGTGTAATTATTAATTAAATCAATTAACTAGAGTTAATTGGATTTAATTAATAATTATGTTATGTAATAGAGATTTTATTGATATAATTCTTTTAACGAGATTGTAAAATATTTATATCAAAGTTGATAAATCTTATTCTGATGACTTGAATAATGCCCTTAGATATTTTAATTGTGAGACTTAGTAATATTTAATTGAGTTTTAATTAAGTATTATTAGAATGATAAGTCATGGATTGTGCACTTATGAGAATTGATTCATTTAATTGATCATTTCGATAAAGTTATAATCTTCTTATTCAAAGATTCATAATTGGCCCTCTTATAATATAACGAATAATGATCATCTGATTAAGTTGAAGTAACATTGAAGAAGAGTTAATCAATTAGAATAGGGATCATAGTTAAATAAAGAGAACAATTTAATTAAAGGTCAATGATGATTAGTTTAATGAGAAAATATTTATCCTTAAGCTATTCTTAGAATATTATTTTAATGATGGAAAAAATAATGCTATCGAGGAACAAACGGGTTGACTTGTAGGTCAAATGATTAAACTTAGACACGTGAAGTATACTCGAAACAAAAACTGAAGCTCTACACTTAATTCAACTATGTGATTTTAGTAAACCAAAACATGTGTTTGCATTGTGTATTCTCTATGCTATCTGTTTTGGGTTTTGGGTTGACTAGTGTTGACTAGTCTTAGGTTATTACCAAAGGCTCGGGGGATTATGAGATGTGATGGCATGTTGATCTTATTTGTTCTCGATCTTTATAAACCCAACCATGGTAATGTGATCGTATGCTCTATGAAATGTTTGAATTGTTATTGCTTTTCAGTCTTCATGTGTGTGAAGCTAAGATGTATGTGTATGAGACACTTGAGCTAATCATTTTTGAGTCATCAATCAATTATCCTTGGATTACTTTCTAGTCGCCATGATGAAACTGAAATGTGGATTTATTTCTTGATGATGTCATGTTGTGACATGTTTGACTCAACCATTTTGGAGTCTTCGATCAGTATGATTTTGAGATATTCTTGGTTGCTTGTTGAGAACCAATGGATAGTGTGATTCATTTTGAGATATATTTTGGTTGTTGAGAACCAACGAATATGGTGATTTATTTTGAGATATATTTTGATTATTGAGAACCAATGGATACTTATGATTATCAGTGACGTCTTCAGTTGCCAATAGAGAACTGTTGTGGTCATGATTTTCTATGGATGCTTTTCAGATGCTCATAGAGATTTGATGATTCTTAAAATGGATATTTGATGCTTATACTGTGGATATTTGATGATTCTTTTTGTGGATTATCTTTTGGTATTTCTTTCCAGTCACTTGTATAGGACTGGGGTGATTTTATGATTCCATGAGCTTAGGGTAGGTAATCTACTTGTAGTGTTAGGAAGTGGCTTGCAATGGGGGTTGGGGCCCTAAGTGGCTGCCAGAGTAACTCATTGTAAGTTTGGTTAATAAGTGATAACATTTACACACTAAATGGGGATTAAATGAACCTAAAAAGATAATTGTTTTGATGTTCTCGCCCATGCCTTGAGTGCTTGTACAGACTAGGATGGGAGTAGAGAGAACGAATGGTTGCGACCTTGTATTCTGTAGTATGCCTCGTTAGTATGAGAGGATACTAGTGGCCGCATGAGATCAGTATGGACCCATGGAGTTTAGCTAACTGCCAAGGTAACTTGTACGTGATAAATGCGATGACACTTTCCCGCTTGCAGAGTAGGTTTCCTACATGTCAATGTGTGCCTCTGGGAATTAGATGTCGGTTTTGTGATGGAACCTTTGAGTTAGTATACTTTTAGGATTCCTGGACTTGTAAAGATTTATGCTACATGTTTGGATAGCCTATTTGGGACTTGAGATTATCTCCTCAGCACGGTGGGAGTGGACCACTTAGGTACCACATGGTCGGGTGGTAGTGTTTTTCCACTCTTATCATTTGAGATCCGTCCGAGACACCGTGGCTGGAGCATTCTTGGTTGGTATTTATTTTCATTATGTTCTTGGAGCATTATGATAGATAATGTAGCTTATGACGGATGTATTTACTGGTATGTTTCTTACATTGATGATTTACATATGTTAGTTGATGATATATTATGCTTTACTTTGCATGTTAGTAGGATGTTTTTAGGAGTGACATTCCTACTATGTTAATACTGATGATCTCTTCGGTACTTTGGAATGTTACGCACGGAGGGATAGCTAGGATCCACGATGGTCTAATGATGCTATTTACGGTTGAGAGGAACCGTGCACTTAGTTATTTATGTTTGTAATATATGGTTGTCCTTTATGATGGATGTTTATATCTCTTGTGATGATGTATCATGTATGATATGTGGTTTCATTATGTTATTTCATTATGGATGTTTATTCTTTTAAGCTTTCATACTTTGTAACATGTACAGTGGATGATTGAGCTAAAATGTAGTTACAAAAAGGACACTTGTAGGTTGTTTAAGAATGTTGGATGTATCATTGTCATTTCATAAGAATGTGATGTTAGATGAATAGTTAATTTAGATGTGATTCAACGTTAAGGGATCCTTAAATAATGTAACTTGTTATGTATGTTATGTTTACTTTTATTTGAATTGTTGCTATTGCTTCCGTTACTATGTATAAATGTTATGAATGGTTTACTTTCATGATTAAAAAAAAAAATTGTTTGGCAAACTTAGTGAAATTCTTTGGATCCCTTGGCGGGGCATTACAGTTGCATTGCCTTTTTTAGGTACATGTTTTACAAATGCATCAAGCTCCTCTTATATGTATTGTAAATGACACATGGAGAGACATGTATCCTCATGAGACATGTTTATCCATTATAATTAATAAAATAATAAATATATATAATATCTCATATATTAAATACACACACACACACATATATTTATTATTACTAGTCTCATAGGTTTAACTAACTAAAGCTACCAAATATTAACAAGATTCTCTATTAGTAACACTCCCAACCAAGTCTTCATAAACTATATTTTTTGTTCTGCATAGACATGAAGTTTTCTTCATTTGATATTTTTATGCATTTAATAAATCAATTCTATTAAATACAACAATCCCTACCTAATTATTCTTTATAATTAAATCACTTTTTGTCATTTTCTACATTTCCTTGAAATGTTTGCTGTTTGCAAATCTTATCATTTTTATATATTATTACATGACAAAATTATTTTATACATGTCCTTATTGTAGCTTTTTTTCTTGTTAAAAACTATAAATATCTCTTAATTTTTGTTCACTGATCGACCTAATTTGGGCTTATGAATTTTTGTCTTTATTAAGTGGTTTGAATATGAATGAACTTCATGTTTCCACCTATCCTCTTGTCGAGCCATTGTATTTACAATTAATATGGTGTTTATCTAATCTATGTTGAAAGCCTTCTTATGTGCATGATAACTTTCCTATAGCATATGCATTTTTGTCATAAAATTTTTTTGTACTATATGCAAGTTCATCATATTACTTGACAACTAATTGCTTCCTATCATATGCATTTTATTTACTTGACAACTAATTACAAAGCGTAGATCAACAACTTGGGGTATCATGGTAATTGTAGTAATTGTACCTTTCTTGAGTAGTTGTAGACTAGCAACTATTGGTGATAAAATTATGTCATTATGTCTCATATGAATCTTTTTTGCTACAACTGTTATTCTCTAGTTGATGTTTGGGTGTCACAAGATCGATTCCTATTAAATTATTATTATTATATGTTAATCAAACTTGTAAGTTGTTACAAGGGTCTTCTCAATGTTCCTAGCATTCTATAGCTATCTATTTTCATAAATGTAATTGGCAAACTATTGTTTTTTTTTTTTTTGCTAATTCTCTATTTGTTCATTATTTATATAAAGTTCAATGACTTTGGTAACTTTGTTGATGTGTGTATGTGGTGTTGGCCCTATTTCAATGAAGACCTCATGCACTGAGAATAATCCTAGGCGTAAATTTTTATGTTGTTCAAATAAATGAAAGTTTGTTACTACTTTTTAATAAATTTAATTTTGATTTAATATCAAAATTATTGTGACAAGCTAATGTAGTTTTTGAATATAGGGTGACAACAGCTGTAGATACTTTAAGTGGGTTGATGATGGCCCATCTACATCAACCACATAAAAAATCTAGAGAAGATGAAATGAACAATTGCAAGATGTGCATGGTTTGAGAGATTGCTATCAGTGAGACTATTTCCATGGTGAAAGACGAAATCATGTTTCACCATAGACATAATTGTGTTCTAATTGTTATAATTGTACTATTGGTTATGTTGGTTATAATTTTAGTAATGAAATGATCATTTTGTTGTTTTGTACTTCATTATGATCATGGAGACTAATTTTTTTATGTTTTTGTATATAAATGATGAACAAATTTTACTATTTTCACAAGTATTTTATTACGTATAACATTTTTATGTTTATATCTATCTGTTTAAACATATTCTATTAAAATAAATTCCTTATCAATTTCAATGAACAAAAAACTTAACCAATTAATGCAATAATATGAACTAATATTTAGAAACAATATATTGGAAAACGGCGAGCATAGCGAAAAGAAGAAAAGAAAAAAATGCAAAAACTTTCCATTCAAAAGAAGAGTATCAATATAATCGCATACAGGAAAATTCCAAAAAATTAGGGCTTTCAAATTTATGCCTTGAGTTGCTACCAGCCAACATATTGAAGAATATCATACTTGGAAGCAAGCAGGTGCTGGTACCTTTGGTAGAAAATCTTAAAACAACTCAAATCTTTGTAGTAAAGACCTTGAACTCTTTCAACACATTAGACTGGTCACAGGATGCGGACGTAAGCAATGTTCAGGATTGTGTCACTAATTAGGAAGATAATGCTCGTGGCAGACTCATCCATTCTCATCAATTCCCCGGCAATGGTTTTCCTTATCCATTATACTTTTAGCTTAGATAAGAAAATTTATTTTTTAACATAACTAAATATGCAAATTCCAACCTCAACCCTATCTATATCCAACAAATTTTTCCATGAAACCATCTACTGGTCAATCCCTCCCTGTTCAGGGATCCCTTTCTTCTAACACTTCGGAAACTTATATCCCTCCTCATTGCAGGGAGTCACTTTTTCACCCCTCTCCTTAGACTTCAACTTCTTCCCTTCTACCAGATAGCCCCCCTCCATTAGATCTAAGAGATGAGGTTTTAATTATAACCGACCAAGACCACAAAGATTGTTGGAAGGAATTCTAGGATGTCAGATTGTTTGCTTTCTAGAATGGCCCTAAAGCAGAGTTGCATAATCTGATTGGCTGGTTACAGGACTACTGTAGCTATCAGGTAGGTATTTCTCACTATACTGATAGAGTAGTTTGTATTCATTGCAATGAGGAGGCTATGAAAAAAGACTTTCTTTACAATTATGATTGCTTTTTCAAAGGTCATGCAGTTAAATTCTTTGAATGGATACCTAATTGTAATGAAGATAACTTGAAATTTTTAGTACCTACCTGGTTTTCAATAAACCCTATCCCCTCGGAGTTAAAACAAATAGTTATTATCAAAAGGATAGTATGCTCAATAGGAGATTTGATTGGATTAGATACCTATTTTAAGTGTTGTAATAACAGTAAACTCTTAATCAAATGTAAAGCAAATAATATGATTCTCAAACCAATCAAAATTATAACCAGTAGATCGATCTACAAACTAAACTTTCAGAGATATGAAGGAAAAATCTCATGAATTATCAGGCTAGTTGATGAGAGGAAAATATCCTTTAAGATGATACAAGCTACATTAGATCTCAATGCCACCTTCCCCATGATCAGAATTAGGCATAAAAGAATGAAGCAAAAGGATAGTATATCTGAGGAAAATGTTTTCAAGAGTGCAAGAGATAAATTAGGTAGAAAGGATTCAGAAAAGACCTATTTAGGAAATGAAAGTAGCCTAATACTCCAAGAGAAGAATTATCAGAAGGGAAAGTTCATAAAGCTCAAGGAAAACACCAAAGGAAGCCTTCCACTCAAGAATATACATGAAGATCCAATCACAGATAAGAGAAAGGACAATTTGGATTCACCAAATATGATAGGGCAAGAAGACCTTAAACTCAGCTAGGAGAATCCCACCAAAGCAGTCAAATAGAGCAAAGAAACCCCAAGCAAAGCAATGAATGATACTTTCCACTAAGGATGTCAAGAGTCAAGTTAACCCACTTAGCAAGACAAAAGAGTTGGAAAATTCACTCTTATTTGGAGAAGATTCAACTAATGGAAATATTATACAGATAGAGGGCAAATTGAAGACACTCATGCAGTAGCCTAGAGAACCTTCATTGATTACCAAAACATCTAACAAGAAGTCTCTGAAGAAGCTAACCAAGTTCTGGCAAAACCCCCTCCCCCCATAGGGACAAATTTGCCTGAAATCACACCCAAAGTAAGTAATCTTGGAGGAAAGAGGTCAAAAGATATTCCAATACAAGACTTTCAGGATTTTTTGAAAAGAGAGCTGCAGGAGAATGAAGACATGGGCACAAAGATTCTAAAAGAGAATGAAAAGAAAAAATAGAAAAGCTCTTAGAGGACCTCATCCGAGTATTTGACTTTGAAAATATAGACAATAGAAGCATCTCATAGAAGGAAGAACTCATGTAGCAAGTATTACAATTGGGAGGAGATGACTACACTTTTGAAGAGCTCAAAAGAGATCTATTATCCTTTGAAAAATATCACAAGCTAAACAAGGATGCAAAGGACATGATAGCCAGAAGGACACTAGAGGAGAAGGGAGCGGATTTAAAGGAATACCAAAGGATAGAAAAGCAAATACTACAAGAACTAGGAAGCGAAGAAAGGGAAGACAAGGAAAGTAAGCTATCTGAGACTATTAAAAGTGCACAAGAAAATCTAGAACAGCTGGGTATAAAAATGAATCAAGAAGGTGTGAAATCTCTCAATTTTAGTAGGGTAAAATCTAAAAGAGGAAGAAGATCCCTCAAGGAACTTAGAGAAGCAAATGGTCAGGCCCGAGAGCAGCAAAAAATTAGTTAGCTCTTTAACAAGGAAGCTACTTCCCAAGGAGCCATGAAGATCACCACATGGAATCCTAGGGGCCTAAATGCCCCTAGAAAAAAGAGATTATTAAAACAAAATATAAAATTATTTAAATATGATACAATTTTAATACAAGAAACTAAGTTGAATAAGGAAGAAGGAACTAGGTTAGAAAATAGGCTAGGTAGTTGGAATAACATATTACATGAATCTAGGGGGGCTTCTAGACGTTTGGTCATCATTTGGAACCCTAGAAAAGTCAACTTAGAACTTCTAGCATCCAATTATAACTATCTAAGTTGTAGAGTTAAAAGCTTTAACCTTAACCTTCAATTCATACTGATAAATATATATGGTCCTACATACAATATAGATAAGAAAAAATTATGAAATGAAATAACTTTTTTCCTTAAAAGCCACAAGAAAGAGTTAATCCTCCTAGAAGGAGATTTTAACACAATTCTACATATGGGGGAAAAATCAAGAGGTATACAATGAGTCTCCCAAGCTTCCAAAGAATTCAAACTATGGTACGAATCCAACAAATTGATTGACATCTTGATCAATAATAGAAATTTTACATGGAACAACAAAAGGAAGGACTTCTGCTATATAACCAAAAAGTTGGATAGGTTTTTACTTAAAGGGGATTTAAGTCAAACCAACCTCGATTTCCACTCATCAATCCTGCCTATTGCTGGTTTAGACCATTTTCTGGTCAAAATGATCTTTTTAGAACCCTCTAAACCAGTAAAAATAGGGCTCTCAAATTTAGGGACTAAGTCGCTACCAGCCAACAGATTACAGAATACCATACTCAAAAGCAAGCAGGTGCTAGTACCTTTGGTAGACAATCTTTAAACAACTCCAATCTTTGTAGTAAAGACCTTGAACTCTTTCAACACATTAGACTGCTCGTAGGATGCAGAGGTAAGCAATGTTCAGGAATGTGTCGCTAATCGGGAAGACAATGCTTGTGGTAGACTCATCCATTCTCATCAATTACCGAGCAAAGGTTTTCTTTTGATCCATTCTACTTTCAGCTTAGATAAGAAAATTTACTTTTTAACCTAACTAAATATGCAAATTCCAACCTTAACCCTATCTATATCCAATAGACAGATTTTCCCATTAAATCATCTACTAGTCAATCCCTCCCTGTTTAGGGATCCCTTTCTTCTAACACTTTGGAAACTTATGTCCCTCCTCATTGCAAGGAGTCACTTTTTTCCCCCTCTCCTTAGCCTTCGACTTCTTCCCTTCTACCGCATAGCCCCCCTCCATCAGATCTAGCAGATGAGGTTTTAATTATAAGTGACCAAGACAACGAATATTTTTGGCAGGAATGCCAGGAGGTTAAATTGTTTACTTTCTGGAATGGCCCTAAAGTACAGTTGCATAATCTAATTGGCTGGTTGCAGGACTACTCTGGCTATTAGGTAGGTATTTCTCACTATACTAATAGAGTAGTTTATATTCATTGCAATGACGAGGCTGTGAAAAAAGACTTTTTTTACAATTCTGATTGCTTTTTCAAAGGTCATGCAGTTAAATTCTTTGAATGGATACCTAATTGTAATGAAGATAACTTGGAATTTTTAATACCTACCTGGTTTTCAATAAACTCTATCCCCCTTGAGTTAAAACAAATAGGTATTATCAAAAGGATAGGATGCTCAATAGGAGACCTGATTGGATTAGATGCCTCCTTTGAGTGTTGTAATAACATTAAACTCTTAATCAAATGTAAAACAAATAATATGATTCTCAAACCAATCAAAATTATAACCAACAGATCGATTTACAAACTAAAATTTCAAAGATATGAAGTAAAATTTCAAAGATATGAAGGAAAAATCTCATGAATTGTCAGGCTAGATGATGAGAGGAAAATCTCTCTTAAGACGCTACAAGCTACATTAGATCTCAATGTCGCCTTCCCCATGATCAAAATTAGGCATGAAAGAATGAAGCAAAAGGAGAGTATATCTGAGGAAAATGTTTTCAAGAGTGCAAGAGATAGATCAAGTAGAGAGGATTTAGAAAAGACCTATTTAAGAAATGAAAGCAGCCTAATACTCCAAGAGAAGAATTATCACAAGGGAAAGTTCATAAAGCTCAAGGAAAACACCAAAGGAAGCCTTCCACTCAAGAAAATACATGAAGATCAAATCACGGATAAGAGAAAGGACAATTTGGATTCACCAAATATTATAGGGCAAGAAGACATTAAACTTAGTTGGGAGGATCCCACCAAAGCAGTCAAACAAAGCAGAGAAACCCCAAGCAAAGCAACGAATGATTATATCCAAAATAGAGGCACAACCAGATTACAAAGCATAATAGTTTGCAATGGAAAACTCAACAAGAAAAAAAAGAGATCTAAGGAAAGGAAGGACTCCATAAAGATTAAAAAAAATAGACTTCAGAGGCACCAAAACTTTCCACTGAGGATGTTAAGAGTCAGGTTAAACCACTCAGAAAAATAGAAAAGTTGGAAGATTCACTCTTATTTGGAGAAGATTTAGCTAATGGAAATATTATATAAACAGAGGAAAAATTGAAGACACTAATGCAACAGCCAAGAGAACCTTTATTGATTACCAAAACATTTGACAAGAAGTCTCTGAAGAAGCTAACCAAGTTCTGGCAAACCCCCCTCCCCCCATAGGGAGAAGTTCACCTAAAATCACACCCAGAGCAAGTAATCCTGGAGAAAACAGGTCAAAAGATATTCCAGTACATGTCTTTAAGGATTTTTTGAATAGAGAGTTGGAGGAGAATGAAGACATTGGCACAAAGATTTTAAAAGAGGATGAAAAGAAAAAAGTCGAAAAGCTCTCAAAGGACCTCATCCAAGTATTTGACTTTGAAAATATAGACAATAGTAGCTTCTCACAGAAGGAAGAACTCATGCAACAAGTATTATAGCTAGGAGGAGATGATTACACTTTTGAAGACCTCAAAACAGATCTATTATCCTTTCAAAAAGATCACAAGCTAAACAAGGATGCAGAGGACATGATAGCCAAAAGGACACTAGAGAAGGCTGGGGATTTAAAGGAACACCAAAGGATAGTAGAGAAAATACTACAAGAACAAGCTATCTGAGACTGTCAAAAGTGCACAAGAAAATCCGAAATAGCTAGGTATAAAAATGAATCAGGAAGGTGTGAAATCTCCCAATTTTGGTAGGGTAAAATCTAAAAGAGGACGAAGATCCCTCAAGGAACTTAGAGAAGCAGATGGTCAGGCTCGAGAGCAGCAAAAAAATAATTAGCTCTTTAACATAGGGAAGGGGAAGCACCTTCCCAAGGAGCCATGAAGATCATCACATGAAATGCTAGGGGCCTAAATGCCCCTAAAAAAAAGAGTTTATTAAAGCAAAATATAAAATTATTTGAATTTGATATAATTTTAATACAAGAAACTAAGCTAAATAAGGAAGAAGGAATTAGGTTAAAAAATAGGCTAGGTAGCTAGCATAACATATTACAGGAATCTAGGGGGGGCTTCTAGAGGTTTGGGCATTGTAAGGTCCCTCCTCACATGTACTTATCAAATATGAATTTTTCTGTTAAATCTGTTGTAGGAGGTTAAAATGGATATGAAGTAATGTTTTATGTTGTGAAGGTCCTAATGAAAATTACGATCAGTTGATACATCCGTGTTTTAATACTCAATGATTTGAGAACTACTACATTATCTCGATTGTTTAAACATTAAAATTTCACTAACAATGATACGAGGCATTTTCACCTGATGATAAGGGTGTTGATTTTGGTACCTCGATGATTAAGTTTTTATGCTTTCAAATAGTTCAATATTTATTAATTAGGTGGTGTTTATCATGTTAGGTATATGTATGCCTAATGATGATTATTCTAATATTTTAATCTAAATTAATGAATAAGTTATGTTATATTGATTATGTGATTTCTAATGATTAAATGTCAGTAGAAATGAATTAAACCATTAGTTATATGAAAGATTCATATTTTAATTTATGTGATATTCCCTATTTTATATATGTGTGTGTGTGTGTGTGTGTGTATATATATATATATGTGTGTATATATATGTATATGTATATATATGTATATATATATATATATATGTATATATATATATATATATGTATATATATATATATATCTATATGTATATATATCTATATATCTATATGTATATACACATATGTGTATATATATATACATATATGTGTATATATATATACATATATGTATATATGTATATACATATATACATATATATATATATATATATATATATATATATATATCTATTATATACATTTACATATATATATATATACATTTACATATATATGTGTGTGTGTGTGTGTGTGTGTGTGTGTGTGTGTGTGTGTGTGTGTAAATAGATATATATGTGTATATATGTATATGTATATATATGTATATGTATACACACACACACGCACACACACACGCACACACACACACACACACACATGAGATTTTTTTGAGCTACGGATGTGTGCAATGAGTGTGCAAGATATTTTAGCTAGAAAATCTAATGGAGAAACAGAACTGAACCCTATGTACCGATTGTGGAAACTAGGGTTGAATCTAACAAAAGATTCAAACTCCGTTGTTCATATTTTATTAGTATTGTGAGTTGAATGAATGTATCATTTTGTAATCAATAAATGATAATGTTTTGTAACAATGTTTTTATAGTGTCGCTTGACACTTGTGAATTGTATATGCATTCCAACAAGTTAGTTAGGGGTAACCAAGTAACCTAAAGATTTAAGTCAAACTAAGTGACCTTTTTGCTAATCAGTTAGTAATCGAGGTTAATTACCCTAATCAAGATTAGTGTTTAATTTGCATTTTGAGGGTTGTTAGAAAGTCTTAAAATTTCCTAGCTTTTGATAGGTCCTTAATTAATCCTCAAGGCCAAAAATCATGAAATCTAAGTACCCAAGGGGTATGGGTATGGGTTGGGAGCATTTTCCACCCCCTTAGCCCCTTTTGTTGACTTTTATGGTCACTCAAAAATCTCATTTTTGCTTTATTGCGAAAATTGATTGTTTCCATCATGAGTTGGGTAATTTTAACTCCACCTTGAAGTAAGACTTAGGTCTGGTTGAGTTAGAAACCTCTAGAACTTTAGGCAAGTGGGGAAGTTATTGCTTTTTAGAGTGGTTTAGTTTAGGATCTTATTTAAAGGCAATTTTGAGAGGGTTTGGGTGTTCACCCAACCTCTAGTTTTAGAGTGGAATTCATAATTGAAGGAGAAAGAGAGGAAAACAAGCTCATCTCAAATTTGTTCATTTGCCATAACCTGATTTTTGAAGGTAGGAATACTTCACCCCATTTTGTTCATGTTGTGCTTCATGTTTCAGTTTTATTGCTTATGTATGTTTGTGTGTGTTGAGTATGTTGGGAGGGATTGAAATTGGTTTTCTTAAATGTCTTTCCTTTGAGTTTTGTTTTGAATTTCAAAGGGATTGTATGAATGTATTGGCATTACTCACCCTCAAACAGGGCAAAAGTGGCCATGTACAGGGGATGGTGTTTAGTGGGACTCTGACAAGGTAGGGTGTTATAGGCCCCTACTCATCAGCACAAACCATGTATGAGTTTTGGAATGTAAGAATGGAAGAACAAAAGTTCTTGAGTTTTAGCCCCGAAAGGGCACTTGTTTTGGTGTTGTGTCTGACGTCTCCTGTTGGAAAAATCCACTTTCTCCCTAGTCTGGTTCAATGTCGAACCTGTTGTGCAAACTCGAGATGAGAGTGAATATCTGATTTTGTCTTCATATTATGATTGATTGTCTCCCAATCAGTATTTGTTCTCTCCATGATCACCGAGATGTATTGTACAATTCGAAATGGATCCCTTGTAAAGGGCCAAAAAGGAAATTCAAATTGTTAATGATATTCAATTATGTTGGGAGATTTCTCCTCGGGATTGAAATCCTGTGTAAAAATGTTATAGTTAACTTATTGTGGAAATGGCAACGATGTCAAGTTTTCTTCTTGGTTATTTCTTCACGGAGCCTTTGAATCAAGTGGTTTAAAAAAACAAATGATTGAGTAATATACTTGTCTATGAGTTTTCTAGTATTTCAATTTTTCTTTGCATATGTTTACTTCAAATTTGATGTGATGATGTTTTACCTTATTGTGGCATTATACACTTTGAAATTTCATTCATTTGATTTATGCTAATTAGATAAAATGATGGTATATAATTAAGCAGTTTAAATTCAAATTATGTCAAGTAAATTTGAAGTTGCATGAATGAAGATCACATCTCGAATTTTCCTATTTGGCTAGTATTTAAATTTCGTAATCATTCGTAAGGATGAGGAAGATTAAATAATGTTATTCGAATTCTATGGAATTACATTTAACTCTATGTTATAAATCTAATTAAAAATAATAATAATAATACACCCCCTTGTCAAAAAAATAGTTACATTCAAAAAAACTAACACTTAGAAAAATTTGGCCTTCAAAAAAAATTACCACTCCCAAGAGCAAAAATGTTCACTGCATTTTGTATGGGAAAAATGGATTATTCCCTTCCTGAAACAGAGAATATTCTAGATTTATTCTCTTAGAAAATTTGATTTCCAAATTTAATAAATAACAAAAAAGATTGATAAACAAATAAATAAATACAAAAATTAAAATATCCTAATATTCTAAGCCTATCCTATCTCTACCAAATAAGCGTTGGAGGAGATCATGGTATCCATCACACCATGGATGTCGTCTCTCTGCGCATTAGCAAAAGTCAAATTGGAAATTAAGGAGAAATTTAGGATGGGACAAGTTTGTTTTTAAAAAAAGGAGGCTTATACCCATTCCTTTAAGCCTTATTCTGCCTCCACATTAATGTTCTGGCCACCCACCCTTGTTGCATTATGTTTTTTGCAATCTTGGGTCTACGTGGGGGGGCCTTGGGCCTTGTGCCCACGTGGGAGGGAGAGTATTTATGCGTGAGTGGAGATTTGTTATGAATGTGGGCAGCTAGGTTAAGGGTTAAGGGGGTGTTGGTTAGAATGGTTAAGGGTTTTAGTTTATTTAGGATTTGTTCATGTTAGTTTGTTTTAAATTTTAGTGTTTGTTTATGTTTTAAGTAATTTTATTAGTATATGTTAAATTTTGAATTTATTTTATGTGTTATGTTAATTGTAGTCAGTGCTTGTTAAAGTAGGATAGTTAGTGTATAGGTTAGTTTTAGATTTTGCTTTAGTTAGTAAATTAGTATTTTATAAAGTGGTGTTAGTATATGTTGATTTTCAAATTTTATTTTAATTGTTAGTTGAATGTAGTTATTTGTTAACATATGTTATTTTTAATATTAATAAAGTTAGTAGTAGAATTTGTTTAAGTTTGTTAGTTTTGTTTAAGTGATTAGTATGCTTATTAATCATTAGTATAAAAAATTAATGTTAGAATTTATTTTAGTACTTTATAAAGTTGAATAGTTAGTGTTAATTTAAATATGACAAATTAGTATAAGTTAGTTTTAGTTGAAGTGATATTATCAGGAGTTAAGTTAAATGTCGAAGGTGGGTTTGTTAGCTAGTGAAGGTTAATTGTTTGATAAGTGTTAAGATAGTATTATATACTAGTTTTGAAATTAGTTTGTATTAAATTTGTTACTATGTTTAGAGTGTTAGGATTATAATTGGTAAGTAGAATTAATAAAGTTTCATGATTTTATGAGATGTTAAGATTAGATAGTTATTGTTCTTGAAATAGATTTTAGTATTGGTTTAAGATTAATTTACTTTAAGTTATCGATACATTTTATCTTTGAAGGTTCAATTAAAGTTTATTTGTTTATAATATTATTGTAATTGCAATGAAGACGTCTTAGGGTTAGTAAGTGTTATGTTATTGTGCAAGGGTTTTATAGGTTAGATTGTTTGATGACTTGATACTTGTTTAGGATTTATGTTCAAAGATAAATTGTTTGACATAAATGATTTGTTGAAGAATATTTAATGTTCTAATGAATTCTAATAAGTTATGCTAATAACTAGAATCAAGTGTTAAGGTGATAGGTCAACTTCTAATTGAAGGTGTAGAACTAGCTCACCTAGGAGATTCAACCTGCACACCGATTCAATATGAGATAGCTTGAATAAACTAACATAACTTATGAAATTTTAAAAACTTAATAATGTGATATACAAAATGGTCAAAGTAAGGTTGACTCAGTCCTCAATTAGGATTTGAACCCAAACGTACCCTAGTAAAGGGTGTAATCTTCAAGATTATGTTCGAACAAGATGTATTTGTAGTATCTTGGCTTAACTGTTTGAATCTATGTAGTTTGGTTGAAGGGTCAACCCTGCATCTAACTAAAATGAAATCAAACTCTCTTAAAACCCTTGGTCAACCTTCTATAACTTTTGAGGTATCATGTTTTAAACATAGTGGTTATTTAACTTTTTAAAAAAAAAATTGGTGTGTTTTTGCCTCGAATTTTGGGCATGACAGGCATCATTTGGAACCCTAGGAAAGTCAACTTAGAACTTCTAGCATCCAATTATAACTAGCTAAGTTGTAGAGTTAAAAAGCTTTAAACTTAACCTTTAGTTCATACTGATAAATATATATGGTCCTACACACAATACAGATAAGAAAATTTTATGGAATGAAATAACTTTTTTCTTTAATAACCACAAGAAAGTGTTAATCCTCCTAGGAGGAGATTGTAACACAATTCTACATATGGGGTAAAAATCAGGAGGTATACAACGAGTCTCCTAAGCTTCCAAAGAATTCAAACTATGGTACAAATCCAACAAATTGATTGACATCCCGATCAGTAATAGAAATTTTACATGGAACAACAAAAGGAAGGACCTCTACTATATAGCCAAAAAGCTAGAGAGGTTTTTACTTAAAGGGGATTTAAGTGAAACCAACCTCAATTTCCACTCATCAATCCTGCTTATTGCTGGTTCAGACTATTTTTCGATCAAAATGGTCTTTTCAGAACCCTCCAAACCAGTAAGAAATCCATTCAAATGTGAAAAGATGTGGTTTTGTGATCCTAAATTTTTAGAATGTATAAAAGATTGGTCGAAACAAGGGTCTTTCAAAGGCTCCAAAATGTATATTATTTGTCTCAATTATGAAAATGCTAAAAGAGAATATTCTAAAGAGGAATAAAGAACACTTTAATAATATATTTGCAGAAAAACTAGAAATCAAAAAGAGGCTGAAGGAACTAAACTTAGAAGTTATTAAAAATGGAATGAATAATAATAGCTACCTTTTGGAAAAAGAATTGCTCGCCTACAAATAAAGTATTTTGGCTAAGGAAGAAATTTCTTGGAAACAAAAATCTCAAGAAAAATGGTTAGAAGATGGAGATCACAACACTTAGTTCTTCCATCATTCTACCCTCCACAATAGAGCAAAAAGCAAAATAGTTAAAATAAAGATTCATCAAATGCTATCACTGAACATCTGGTGAAAATTTATAAAATTCTAGTTAACCATTTTCAAAATATTTTAAATAATTATTGTTAGTGTAGTTTTTTATTTTTTCTATTTTGCTAGGTTTTTTCAACACTTTTAATAATCTCGCTTAGGTTAATAAAGCATGTCTTATTAGGTGAATGGTTGTGAGGTGTCACCTTCCTACATGTGAGCATCCATTAGCTATCTTGGGAAGATACTTTGCTATCTTTAGTCCGATAGATGGTTGCTCCTCATTGGTTGGTGTTGCCACCTCCTCCCTCTTCCTAGCCTATATAAGCATGCTACCTGGCTTGTATTTGAATCTCTTATTTTTGCATCCTCTTAATGCTATTTTGATTCCAGCATTTGTATTACTCTCTTGGAGACTAACTCTATGATGCTATTTTGATTTTGTATCATTTGCATTCATAGTTTAGATATTTACTCTTTGCACTAGTTTTTTGGGTTATTAATCTTTTCAGATTCTAACATGGTATCAGAGCTTTTCTATGTGCAAGAGTAGATTTTAGTTTCCTTAGTTGAGAGATTCGGGGGGGGGGGGCAAAAAAACTTTATTGTAGTTTTTTGAAAAATGAAGTATGCTCTTCTCTTGCATCTTTGGATGATCCTGAGAATCAGAAAAGTTTTGTCAAAAACAGTTTTTCTCTAGGGTTTCAATCTCAAATCTGACAACCAACTTGCATATTTGGAGTTTTCAATCAGTTTTGCAGGTTCCAGCATGCCATTGATGGACTTAAGAAGCTGATCCAGCATTTGCATGTCATATTTTGGTTGCTGGGGTCGTTTTTTGATTTTTGGAGCCGTTTTTTACTGTTAAAGGCGTCTAATTTACACTACAGCAACATCTTCTGTACATCAGCAAGAAAAACGCTTTCTAGGTTTTGTTTACAGCCCCAAAAAACCATCTGGGTATCTTTTAGATTTTGCATGCAAGCTGTATATTTTGCAGAATCGAGCATGCAAAGCTACAGCCATACCCCTCTCCATTGGCAGTCGCAGATTTGAATGCAGTTTTCAAATGTCTCGTTCTTGCTCATACGGACTCCGATTTTGATGATTCTTGTTATGAACTTGGCTATTTTTTTGTGCTCTATCCACTAGTGGAGTTGTTTTTTGATTTTCATGCATGAATTCTTTAGAAATTGCAGATTCTCAATCGTGACTGTGCACAGTTCTTGTTTTGGAAACTTCGAAGGATCATAACTTTCTCATGTGACCTCGTATCGAGGCGATTCTTTTTTTGAAAGTGCATGGCTTTTTGAGTAGATTGCAGTGGTGCTATTTGTTTCCTTGATTATTGTGCCCAAGTTTCACTTTTAGCATATGCTCTTCATGAGGAGGCCTTGTTGGTTTTTTCATCGTAACTTGAGCATACGAACATATTTTTTTGATCTAAAAAATGCATCCAAAAGCTGGTTCCGAGACAAAGATGATGGTACAAGTTTTTTTTATTTTTGCTATAGTTTGGTTGCCTGTTTTGGTAGTCAAAGCCAGATGTTCTATTTTGCCTTTCGGGAGCCATATCTCGCTCATTCGGACTCTTTTCTGGGCTCGCCAGATATCGTTGGAAAGCTGGTTCTATGAGTTATTCAGTTGCAGAGGTCTTTTATCCAGATCCTGCTCCAGGTTCTTTCTCCTTCGAGTTTTGCACTTTCGCACTCTGGTGAATTACTTGGATTCTACAGGTCCTGGAATCTCTTCTTCTATTCTTTTGGCTCACTCTTCTTTCTGACTTCTAAGCATTGTATGCTTCTATTCTGTTGCATTGCTTTTTCTGTAAACGCACTAAGATAAAGTGCCTACTTTTGCATATCTAAGATCTTGTACACCTTGTGTTTGTTTATACTCGCACTTAGTTATAAAGTGCCATGGGGGGTCATGATGTTTTGCCATTTTGTGCTCATCCACCTTTGTCAAGTGAATTTTTCTTCCACGACATTAGCCCATGCAGTGTGTCGGTGACACCGCCCTTTATCTTGTGCTTGTACTTCTATTGCACTGTTGGTGTTCCTGATTCTTCTTCTTGCAAATGTTTTTGGCATTGCATTTCAGTGTTCCTGTCACCTCTCTCCTTGTTCAGCATTATGGGGGGGGTTCACCTGTTGGCTCTTTTGCTTCCTTGGTTCGGTTGAGTGATCTACGTATTCAATTTTTGTTCCTATGTACTAGGCGGATGCAATGGGTAGGCACCTATGCATTTCGGTGAGATGGTTAATCTACTATATAGACACTCATTCATTCCTACTTTTGGAGGTCACCTCTTCGATTGATCGCTCTTCAGACTTTGTCTTCTCTACTTAGTCATGCACTATTTCAGTGGGGGTTCCAACAGTTTCTTCTTACAGTGTTTGCAGCTTCATGCTTCAGAGATGCTTCATGCTCTTTTTTGTTCCTCTCTTTGGGACATTTCCTAGATTGGAGGCTTAGTTTCCTTCATCTAGTTCTTTTTCTTGTATTGGGTACCTGATCAGGCCTTATTGCCGGGACCCATTTTCCTGCTCTCATAGCTATGCTAGGTTAGCATCCACCTAAGCTTCGCTTATGGGGGGTGTTAGTGTAGTTTTTTATTTTTTCTATTTTGCTAGGTTTTTTCTACACTTTTAATAATCTCGCTTAGGTTAATAAAGCATGTCTTATTAGGTGAATGGTTGTGAGGTGTCACCTTCCTACATATGAGCATCCATTAGCTATCTTGGGAAGATACTTTGCTATCTTTAGTCCGATAGATGGTTGCTCCTCATTGGTTGGTGTTGTCACCTCCTCCCTCTTCCTAGCCTATATAAGCATGCTACCTGGCTTGTATTTGAATCTCTTATTTTTGCATCCTCTTAATGCTATTTTGCTTCCAGCATTTGCATTACTCTCTTGGAGACTAACTCTATGATGCTATTTTGATTTTGTATCATTTGCATTCATAGTTTAGATATTTACTCTTTGCACTAGTTTTCTGGGTTATTAATCTTTTCATATTCTAACAATTATGACCATTCCAACAAAAAAGCCCAAACACGTATGTTGGAAGTCATCCCTAAAATAATCACAAAAGATGACAATAGAGAATTGAATAAGCCTATCTCAACGTTGGAAGAAGTCAAATTGGCAGTCTTTGAATTGCATCCTAACAAGTCCCTAGGCCCAAACAGCTTCCAAACCTTCTTTTATCAAAAAGGTTGGGATATTTTGGGAGAAGACCTTTGGAAAGCCATTGAACCTTCCAAAAATGGTGGTTTGATTTTTTCAAAAATCAATCATACTTTTCTTTCTCTAATTCCCAAAAAAGAAGATCTGAATAACCCTAGTGATTTTAGGCCTATTGCCTTATGCAACACCATTTACAATTTTTTTCCAAAAATCCTAGCAAACAGACTCAAACATATTCAGCCTAAAATCATTTTGGAAGAACAAATTGGTTTTGTTCCAAGCAAATCTATTTTAGATGGCATACTAATCATCCAGGAAACAATTCACTTAGCGATCAAAAACAAAAGGGCAAGCATGTTCACGAAATTAGATATTCAAAAAGCTTACAATATGGTGGAGTGGAGATTCCTCTGTAAGACCCTCGAAGCATTTAGATTTTTTTGCCAATGGATTGACCTCATCTTTCAATGTATATCAACCACAAAGATTTCAATTTTGGTTAATGGGACACTAGAAGGTTTTTTCGACACTTCAAGAGGGATTAGACAAGGCGACCCCCTTTCTCCATTTTTATTTATCATTATGGCAGAACTCTTTGGTAGAGCTTTCACCAAAGCTCAAAAAAGAGGGAATATCACAGGTATAACAATCATGAATAACACCCCCAACATCACTTGCCAACAATTCGCAGATGATACAATTCTGCCCAATGAAAGCTCTATCAAAGAAGTCGATAACATTAAGTCTATCATACAATTATATTCGGCAGCATCAAGCCAAAAAGTCAACACATCAAAATTGGAAATCTTCTTCATCAACATCAAACTAGAGGTAGAAAAGAAGATTTGCCAAATTATGGGCTATAAGAAGGGTATTTTCCCTTGTAAGTACCTAGGTATAGACCTAGAAAAAGCAAGTAATTCTTGTAAAGTTTGGCAAAATGTCACAGACAAAGTAGATTCTAGACTAGGTGGATGGAAGGATAGATGGCTCTCAAAAGCAGGGAAAGTAGTCAAGATCAAATCCATTTTGTCTACAATTCCTGACTACCCTCTATCTTGTCTCCCGCTTCCCAAGTACATCAACAAGAAGATTAAGTCAAAATTTAGAAACTTTTTTTGGGACAATGGGGGGGAATCCAATAGTCTACCCCTCACAAGTTGGGAAAATATTTGCAAACCCAATATATTGGGTGGATTAGGAGTTAAGAATCTAAGCTAGAAAAATGAAGCATTTGGAGCCAAATTAATTTGGCACCTCTTTGAAAACAGTAACAAAGAAATCTTATACAGTAAATATCTTGATCCTAAGGACCCCTATTCTATATTTAGGATGAAGGCTCTACCTAAAGGATTAGAAAGTTGGAATTTCATGGTCAAATGTAGAGCTCTCATCAGTAAATTCCTCACTGGGATACTGGCAAAGGAGATAAAGCATTATTTTGGAATGACTCATGGGATGGGCTCCCTCCTATAGACAGCCCAAAAATCCCTATGGATCTCAAAGAGACATTGATCTCTTAATGGGGTAGTAAGTTCAACGATTATAAGACCAAGGACCCTATTGATAGTACCTCTAGTTGGGTATGGAATATTGTGGATGACTTAGACCTGGAACCCTCTTCAAAAGAGTGGTATCAAAAGATCATAAAAGCAAGGAAGATTAAGCAATCAGAGTTAGAAGATAGGCTAGTGTGGGCTACTTCTAAAGATGGAAGGTATAATGTTAGAAGCAGTTATAAGAATCTCATAAAACCCCAAAATAGAAGGGAAGAGACCCTGCCATCTTCTTTGTTTTGGGATCCATCATGTTTGCCTAAGGCAGGACTCTTCCTATGGTTGGCATACCGTAATAAGATCCTCACAACTAAGAGATTCCCCAAACTGGGATTTGAAGGACCCTCCAGATATGTTATGTAAACAAAGCAGTGAAGATGCTAATCACATCCTATTTAATTGTCCTTACACCCTTCATTGCTGGGAGTGGCTCAGATACATGTTGGGATGGTACGGTCCCTTTCCTTTTTCTTTTGTAGACCTACTCAAAAACTGACCATCCAACTTGTGCAGAGGTATATATAGCAGCTTATGGAATATTAGCCCTTCCATTCTTGCATGGGAAATATGGAAAGAAAGGAATAGGAGACTATTCTGGGAAAAGGAGATGTAGCCAGAGGAGATCATCAAGAAGATTGAAGCAAGCATAATCGAAACATTGAACTCACATCTCAGAAAGTCCCAAAAAGAAGAAGGATCCTTCTCTAATTGGGATGGTTTCATCAAGAACAAGTGGAATAATCTTGTCAACCCTCCGCTCACCTATAAAAAGAAAAATCGAGAAGCAAGGGCATCTTGTAGATGGAAACCTCCTCCCTATGGTTGGTCAAAACTAAATTTTGATGGGGCCTCATGAGGCAACCTAGGTAAGGCAAGCATTGGTTGCATAATTAATGAGTCAGGTATTTTGATAGCTAAAAGGGCCAAATCTATCTAACCATCCACAAACAACTTAGCAGAACAAAAAGCTCTGCAAGAGGGGTTGCTGATATGTTTAAAACTAGGTCTCTCCAAAATTATCATTGAAGGAGATTCTCAGATCGTATTAAATGATATAATAAAAAGAGCTACGCCCAACTAGACTCTGAACGCAAAATTATCAGAGGTCCTCACCATTCTTGATAGGTTTAAAGAAACTTAGATATATCATATCTATCGAGAAGGAAATAAGAAGGCGGACGTATTGGCAAATGAAGGGGCTAATGGTGAATCTTATCTAATCATTAGAGATAACTAGTTCTTTAACTGCTGGCATTAGTGCCTAGTAGAGGTAGTTTTTTTTTTAACTTTTTTTCATTTTTTTAGATTAGTATCTTTCGCAATCTTCTCAAACTTGATTAGTTTTATTCTATCCTTTTTCTCCTTTCTATTTCAAGCTTTCTTGTTTCTTGACAACCTTCCAACTTTAGTCTTAGCTTGTCATAATCATATCTTTGTAAATGTTTCCCACCAGTTATATCCATCATTTCGCCATCATATTCCCCTAATGCCTCTGATCATGTTAGTGGCATCACTTGATGACATCAGGACAAAAAGGGCTTCTAGGACTTTCTTCCTGCTCCCACCTTTTAATCTCTAGTTGTCATTTTCTTTCACAATCTTTGGGCTCTTTCATATTGCGGTTATGGATTCCAACATTAGTCTGTTTCACACCTTGGAAATTTGAACCATGGCATTCCAGGGCAAGGTAAAACCAGAGAGATGGAGCAGAATCCTTAAGTTCGTCAATGACATGACATGGTTAGCAGTCAACAAAGCCATAGGTGAGCGAGTTTTCGATTATGGGTACACCTGGCAAACAAATAGTGATATTATAGGCACTTTTATCGATTGTATGGCAAGAGCTAGGGTGAATCCGTGGCCATTATCTGCCTCTATTGCAACATTTTCGACCATAGATGGAGGAAAGGTTTAGAGAAAGTTGTCAGAAGCATCGATGATAATCTTTGCATCCCTCTTGCAAAGAAGTAAATGACACTCCCTCTAGGCTCCCCAAACTTAGAGGTAGCCTTTCATCATCCTTCCCTAGTGATTTGTGAAAATTTGGCCTTTTACCTGAGTTGCCCAAGATGGAGGCTAGTGTACATTTCCTTCTCCGATGGAGGAGGACAGTTGAGGATGAAAACAGAGAATGGCTTATCAACTATCTCAACGTGTTCAAAGCATACATCCAACTTTGGGTGGTCTTTGACAACCAAGAAGCTTTAAATTTCTGCACACCTAACACAGAAAAAACCAGCAAGATGAAATTCGACTTTGAATTTCTACTCGATTGCCAGTTGGAGAATCCAAATGACATATCAGAAGTCATCATGATCTATTGGAAGTCGGCAGCTCTCAAGTGCTCTGCTAGGTTTTCACTTTTGCTCTTGGTTAGATGATAGGGTATTCTTTGTTTTAGGTCTTTGCTGTCTCATATTATCGATGTGTCCGTCCTTTGATGCACTCTATTTTTGGGCAACTATATGGATCTTTTAACTAAGATTTTGGTCTCTTTTTGGATGTGTGTTCTTGTTTAGTCCTCACTTAGATAGCCCTTCTCACCCGATCTTGGTTTTTGATCGGGTTCATATATCAATATTAGAATATGGGCTACTTGTATCTCTTTCCTCTTCGCTCTGCACATATGTAAATCTTCCTTTTAATAGACAATAGTAACTATTACTGCTATTATATACATATTTCTTAGTTTCTACTGCTTTCAGAGGATTTTGGAACATAATGCTCCCCATTGTTATGGTTGAAGCTTTTCCCTTATCTGGTTGGTTTATTAGTTTTAGGAGTAGCTTAATTGATGATTACTTGATGTAGTTGCAACTTCCTATAATTCGAAAGGGATGGAAACACAAATTTATATGGTTGTCAAGTATTAAAGCTAAAAATTAAGACTTTGCAAAGTATCTCTTAATCTAGATATAGTCTTATTCATTTTTTAGTAATTTAAGCCCACTTCCTCACCCTTGCCGATTTACTCATGAATTATTCTGAGTTAGGAAGTTGGATTTCTATCTAAAGAAACTGACTGAGAAAGTAAAAATCAGCTTGCAATAAGAACTAATCATTTAGCTTTGACTCTCGGTCACTTGGAGTTTCTTAGACTGGTTCTTCTATCTTTATTCGAGTAGTCTAAGGAGGTAATTTCAGATATTAGATATGACTTTTCTTAGCTCAGACTGTAGAGCTTATCTGGGGTATGCGAAACTGATTGTTAGATATTGAAGTGTTGTACTCTCCCAAGGCAAACAGAATAGTGGATCTTTAGTATCGAGACTGGTTAGGTTTTCTATAATTCTAAGTATTTCAAATTAAAATTTCACTAACCTTATTAGGTGGAGTTAGCTATAGACCAAATGGTACTATAACATTCGGTACTCTTGCCATTTTTCATTTTTCCTAATTTATACAGTATTTGAACCAAAGTACCAGTTATAATTTGGCAGGGGAAGATTAACTTCATAGTCTGTAGAATAAGAACTAAAGTTTAATAAAATCTGAGAAGGCCCATTAATCGATTTAACATATGGAAGATAACTACCTCATATTTCTAAATTTAAGAAATAAAAACTAAGGAAGACACTTCCTATTATGAATTATAGTATGATTAGATAAAAGATCAAATCTTGGGTGAGTTAATCAACTTTAATATACTATTTTGGATTACCATTTGGTATTCTACTCATCTTAGCATGCTTTGTTTGGCCTTGAAACTCATTTTGCTCAGTATATTATGGGAATTATTTAGGATCCTCTCAACATACTATGATGGGTTTAAGTTAGTTCTGTACTGAATAATAACTTTAAATATTGAGTTAGTCAATTAAGGTTCTATTTTTCCATTTTGGATGTCATTATTAAGAATTTTGATAATATGTTGTACGAACCCACCAATGGGGTATGGTAATCTATTTATTTCTATATTAGAATGTTGGCCTTGAGTATTTAAGGTTGGATGAAGCAACAAATTGTATAGTCAAATAGGACCAGTGTTTTATTTTTATATGACCAGGAAGTTAACCTATATGTTAGTACTAATCTCTAATTGCTAGTTAAAAGGCATTGTTGTTTTCAAATCTCAGCAAAGGACAGAAGTAGAAAATATTGGTTGGTGTTCCCTTGACAAGAGGATAAATTTTGGTAACAGATAAAGTGTATTTGCAGAACCAAGACCTACTAATTGTAACAATCAAAATTTGTAAAATTCTACTGGGGTATGCCCCTTTTATGTTGTAATAATATAGGACCATGGTCCCGGGCTAGACTGGAGGTTTTCTTCTCTGTTCTTTCCAACCAATGCTCGTTTGAACGGAGGTACTCTAATGTATGTTCTTTAATTAATTAATTTAATCAAGGCTCTGACCATTTACCGATTTTTAAAAAAAAACTTAACCAATTAAAATATTCAAAATAAAATTTTAAAAAATAATAATCTTATTCCAATTTTGTACAATCAAATAAGGGATCAACATATTGCCAATCGAATTCCAAGTGAACCAAACAAGATTGGGATTACCATTTTCCATTCCCATTCCCCATTTCCATTCCTATTCCAATTTTCTACTCTAATTTTCAATTCCAATGCCTGCAACCAAACAAGCCCTATAGGAAAGCAAATACATGATAGTTAAAAGTATGTTTAAATATTTTGAGTGCACTTTATGTATATTTGTATAGTTAAATTTTTAATAATTAGTTGAAAGAGGTTTGCATTTTTTGGACATCTATAAAATATTGATATTATTATGATATTTATACATAACTATGAATCAAAATAGTTACGTAACAAATATGTATTGAATCAAAACTTAATCATGGTTTATACGTGATTATACACTACTACATAATAGGGCGTTTAAAGACATTAGTTTTAGACAAAATTATAATTTCGTCTTAATAACATGTTTAATATTTAAAAATATATTTTTAATTTTTAAGCGCCTCAAGTTTAGATATTTTCCAAAAGTAGGTTTTAAAGATAACCTTTCTTTAATTACCTCCTCTCAATATACTCATCGTTTCCTCCATTGCAGACTGTGAAATGACCGAAATGGATCTATCAGTGGCAACAATAGTCATGCAGAGCATGGCGGGAAGTGATCTTTCGCTGTTTATATATCGTGAAATAGTGTTGGCTCTTGTATATGGCCATGAATCAATATCTCACATTTTTCTCATAAGCCTTCGCACTTCAGGAGCAACCACTTCACATTCGGCTAAGGATAGGGCTCAGGGGAAAAGCTTGGATTAGGGCTCTAGGGTGTTCTGTTTGGTGATTATCAATGTTTACATGCCCATGATTTTCATGGTTCATTAGGTCTATCAAACAACTCTTATGAAAGTGAAACCCTATTAATTGGGAGCACAATAGCAAGACCCATTTGGAGCATCCCCCTGTTCATTTGTTCGCCCTAAAAAATGTGCGTAGATTGAGTTGATTTTTGGTATTGGTTCAGCATGTAGAACATCAAGCATCATCTGTCATGGCTAGACGGTTGCATCACCCGTGTTGCATGATTATTGCTTTTAACAAGGTTAATCTGAATGTCGCAATATCAATCGTGCCCTAAACGCCTTCTTCAACTATTCTACCTACTAATTCTTCAAGGGCCCATTTGTTTCGCGAAATTAGCCTGGAATTGGTATACGCGAAACCTAGTTTTAACAAACTAGGTCTTTGGGGGCGAAATTTTGAAAACGGAATTAGAATTCCAGTATTCTAATTTTTGGTCAAAATGAGGTTTGTAGTCTTCCATCTCAATAGGTGGAATTAAGAATTCAATTCGAGGTTTTGTTTTTTAGGATTAGATGAAAAGTGACATGAAATTTGTTTTTACATCCGTGAAAACTGGCCACAGCTATCTTATTAGGTGTTTTATCTTACCATGTTTTTTTATCTTACCATGTCAACGAGATTGTGACTGTGACTGCATTTTGTTTGTGACATGAAGTAATTCTCGACTCCATTGTTCACCTCTGGTTAGCGTTATAACGGGTATTTTTTGCTTGGCATTGTTGATTTTAACTAGTATTTGAAGGGTGTTATTATTTTTTTTGCAGGTATTTGTTGGGTATTTACAGTCTCTTTCCTGAAATTTACCAGCCATTCTTCGTCGTTCTCTGGAGCATTACAAGTACTCGGTCTTCCTTTTCAATTTGGGCAGTTTTCCACAAATTTGGGTAGTTTTTATTAGGCTATTTTATTTATTTGCATAAGGTTTTACTACACAGTGGAAACATAGTTCATGGGCAGCTTTTGTTAGGCTATTCTCCTTTTCAAAAAGTCCCAATATGCTAGGGTTGAGTGCCATGATGGGATAAGCTTTTCAGTGCAAACTCAACCCAGTCCTCAATATCCGGCCTGATTTCTTCCAAGGCCCAAAATGGTAGTTGGTTTTCCATCTTGAGCATATCCTTCACAATATCTGTCATCAGAGGATGATATCGTTTCCAATTAAGAGGACGCTCTATGGAAGCTGTCTCTTGCCACTTTCGACTTGAGGGATTCCGTCTGGATAGACGATCCCTCCTTAACTTTGAAATGGTAAAGACCCAAGAATAGGACTTGAGGATGATATAACTCCTGAGACGTGTCTTCCCTCAACAAAGATTCTGGAAACCTGTAAATCAGACCAGAGGGGGATTCGTCTTGAGGCCCTAATGCAGCTCCATTAGATCTTTTCCCATAGGTAGATCTGATGTTTGTTTTTCTTTCTAAGATTGTTCATTGTTTATGAATACGGGTGAGATGATTTCCTTTTGTTTGGATTCGAGATTTCTTTCAGGTGTGTGGGAGATTATGAGAACAAACACCGAGACAAAATTAAATAAATATAAATGTAAAAAAATTCTCTGTGATTTTCTGAGATGAAATTGAATACGTCAAGTTCAGCAGTCTTTAAAGAGGAATGGGGCTGGTGTAGAGAAATGTGTTACAGTGATTATGGTACCAAAAAAGTTGGACATTATATCGATACAATAATGAGACAGTAAATCAAATATTTTGACTTTCTTGTCTTTGTTTTTGGGTTTACATATTTTAACTTTCTTGTCTTTGTTTTTTGGTTTACAATAATGAGACAATAAATCAAATATTTTGACATTCTTGTCTTTCTGATTTATAATGGAAATATAAAATTGATATTTATTGCTTATAGAACTCTGCGATATCTGATATATCTATAACATTATGCAATGGAAAGTAATTGATTAGAACATAGAAGCAATTAGTGTTGTGTCTTGCATCGATGAATGTTTGTACTTCAAGGGATGCTTTCTCTATATACAATTTGACTGTATCATCCCTTAGATGCCATATAAAGGTATATATTTGATGCTTAAATCCTTACAGAAGAGTGACATAGATTTAGGGCCCGTAGAAGTTAAGGTTTGAATTCCTAGTGCTAAGAAATAAAAATTGATTGTCTCTCAGTACTTTACTTATTTGGTTCGGTTCCCTCTTAATAACCATGAACCTTTGTTTTATCACTTGTAGTATATATATGTACACTTTATTTTACTCTTCCTTCAAATATTATACACCTTTCTCTTGCTATCTAGGAGGTGATTACGTATCGGTCTTGTTATCCTCTGCAACTGTATATTCTCTCTGGCACGATTAGTGTATAGAATCTTTTATTATGGTTATTAGTCTATTTCTTTCTCTGGTTTCATCTATGATGAAATTTCTACTTTCTGAATTTATGTATTGCCTTGTTGGTATGTATTAATTGCCACAATCGAACATAAATGTATTTTCAGCAACTGCATTAAAAATAGATTTTTCTAGTACCGTCTAGCACTGTCCAGACCTACAAACATTAATATTATTCACGCATTAATGCTATTCACATACATAGTGATTGTATTACTAAAGATTTTTAAATTATTCTAAGCCCTCTAGAAATAGAGGCATTCTGTAAGGATTTAAGCATCAAATATATACCAATTTCCATTAAGGGAAGGTACAAATAGAATGTTCAGTGTCATTCTAGTATGCACAGGGAATATGAGGAGGATACATATCTGGTCTACTTAAATTGGTCCTGCATAAAGACATTCGCTATGAACTCATAATAACATCAAAAAGATAACTTCAATAGATGTTGTTCCGAGCAATGTAGAAATGATATTGAGAAGAAATGTTCTCTGTCGTCCACTGTATACAGAGAATATATTCAGGGGATACAATTGTAATATGGGCAACTTGGTCCAACTTAATTACATCCACCATGAATTCATAATAACTTCTATTTTCATAATAACATCTGTAGGATAACTTCAATAGATACTGTTTTAAGATATGTAGAAATAGTATCAAGACGTTCCCATTATGTACTGATGTATTTTGTGTATTATTATAACAAGTACTTTGATGCTCAATGAATAGTTCCCATTACGTACTGATGTATTTTGTGTATTATTATAATATATTACTGTGAGAAATATTTTTCACAATGTTAGGGTTTTGTCAAAGATTTATTTGTTAGTCTATCAGTTTGTTACACTTTGTAAACAGTAGCTGGTGACTTCTTTCAATTGCAGATTTTGTAGTTCTTGTAACATTAACAGTGACGTCCTTTCAACATCTGTATCAGTGACATTGTTGTATCTTGCAGACACTATCTGCTGCTATTTTTTCCTTATTTTAAAGCTGTATCAAATGTTTTCAATCATCCAGATATTCAGGGAATACAATTATAAATAGGGCAACTTGATCCATCATAAAGACACCCAAAATGAATTCATAATAGTATTTATGGGATAACTTGATTAGATGTTGTTCTGAGCAATGTACCATTAATTCAAGTTCTACCTGTTTACCATTATCGATCATTGTAGGAATTTTGATTAATCAATGACGTAGTTTTTGACATGTTAGGTTTCAAAGTTGTCATCTAAGTTTCTGACATGGAAATATAAATTGGTACCAGGTAGAGATTAATTCATTGGCCTGATAAGCATTAACTTCTCCATAAATAATTATTGTTGTTGTGGGAAACTTAATATTACTCCGTAGTTCATATAGTCACTTGACATTTATATGTGGTTGATGCTTTTTTAATGGATTTTGATTGTTATATTAGTTAAATATTACTCTGTGATAATTAATCTTTCCTTGGTGATACATTCAAGAATATATTTGATAACTCCTTTCTTTGTTGAGTCATCAAATGAGATTCCTTTGATGGGAACACTTGTAACTGTACATTTGATAACTCCCATCTTTGTTGAGTCATCAAATGAGATTCTTTTGATAGGAACACTTGTAATTGTACATGGAGCCTAAGAAGTTTCAATCTTCAATTACATCTTATCAAATTGGTTACCGATTTAGGTTCCAAGTTTAGAGACTTTTCCTTGTCTCTAATGAAAAAGTACAATGCTGCATTTTAAACCTCCAAAAATAGATGTTTTCTTAACCATGCGCGTGGCTCATAAATCCAACTAACATAAATTTATAAAATAACTCTTTAATCCTTAGTTTCTGTATGGGTGATGTTGATCCCTTTGGGCAGCTGTAAGCTAAGTCATCCTAATTTTCCTAAACTGTGAGCAGTTTAAGTGTCTCTGATATCATTTGTTGCTTATTTTCAAGTTATTGATGGCTCCTATTAAAGATATACGAATCCAAGCAGTCATTGTTAGGAAGACTAGGCTTATTCGTGTTCTTGTTGCTATTCTTGCCTACCTTGCAGTAGTCATAGCAAAATCTGCACAAGAAGGTAGAAGAGAGGCGTAAGCGCCAAAGAGATGAAATTCCTTTTTATAAGAGAATTGTCCACTCCAATGAGACAGATTGTCATGATCAAATTCATATGAGCAAAGGAGCTTTCTTTAAACTAGCCAATATTCTAAGGCAAAAAGGAAGCATTGAAGATACACTAAACATAACGGTAGAGGAACAACTAGTAATGTTACTCCATACCCTTGGCCAAAATTTGAGGAATCGTAAGATAGCTCACAACTTTGGTCACTCAGGAGAGACAGTTAGTCAATATTTCCATAGAGTGTTGAAAGGTATCTTAAGTCTCCATGTTGATTATCTGGTTCCCCCTGGTCCTAACACTCCTACAGAGATTTTTGGGAGGGATCGTTTTGATCCGTACTTCAAGGTAAATTGCCTAGTGCCACAGATTTGTTTGTTTTACATTTAATCATATTGTTGCACATTTGAACATCCTAGTGGTTATTATAGGATTACATTGGAGCAATTGATGGATCCTATATACCCGTTACTGTTGATGTGGATATACAAGCTAAATATCGTGATAGAAAAGGTCACTTGTCACAAAATGTTTTGGGTGTGTGTTCATTTGATTATAAGTTCCAATAAGTTCTTGCTGATTGGGAAGGGTCTGTTGCAAATAGTCATGTTCTTGCTTCAGCTCTATCAAGAGCAAATCTGCTAGTAGTTCCCCCCAGTATGTCAAATCATCTTGTAAATGGTTATAAAGTCACATTTATGATAAATGAGGTAATGATTATAAAAGTAACCCAACTTGTGCATTTTTGTAGGAAAATTTTATTTGGCAGATGTTGGATATCCAAATGTACCAGGATTTCTTGCCCCTTTTTCGGTCTACACGTTATCATTTGAAGGAGTTTTCTAGAGAAAACCCAATAAACACTCCACAGGAGTTATATAACCACCGGCACTCCTCGCTTAGGAATATAATTGAGCGTACATTTGGGATTTTGAAGCAGGGTTTTCCTATCTTGAGGCATGCAATATCTTATCAAATCATGACACAAACTAGGATTGTTTTAGCATGTTGCATTCTACACAACTACATTACAATAGAGGATTGTGTTCCACTTGAAATCGAAATTGATGAGCATGATGATCGCAATGCGATAAATGTACCAATACTTGAGACGTATGGAATGACTCAGTGAGATAGAGATGATTGGGGAAAATTTCGAGATGAGATAGCACGAAGAATGTGGGAAGACTACAGACCTCATGCATAGTTTTGTCAAAGAAAACATGAACATTGCACTTTGTTAGTGAACGTTTTAGATCAAACATTGCTACATGAATTGGGTGGCCATTTATTTTCTTGTCAATTGTAGTATGACTTTGTGGTCTTCTTGGCTTGATATGTTTTAAATATAACTTGTATAATGCAATGATGTTTTAAAGGTAACTTCTATAATACTATTTTAAATCTTGTGTCCTACTGTTTTTGTCCTGATGATGGATCAGTAATGGTTTTTTTTTTCAACAACTATTCACATGTAAGTGATTTGTGTCTTGTTCTATTTGTCCTGTTGTTCACATGTACTTAGTAATCTCAATTTTTTCACATGTATTCATCCTGTTGTTCACATATATTTGTCCTGTTGTTCACATGTAGTGTCCTGCTATTCTACTATAGATGTTAACGTACAAAACAGGAAGGCTTTCTGTGATATCTTAAAATTGTGTTTTTCACATGTATTTGTCCTGTTGTTTACATGTATTTGTCTTGTTGTTCTACTATAGATGCTAACATACAAAATAGGAAGGCTTTCAATGATATCTTGAAATTGTGTTGTTCACATGTATTTGTCCTGCTATTTACATGTATTTGCCCTACTGTTCTACTATAGATGTTAACATACAAAATAGGAAGGCTTTCAGTGATATCTTGAAATTTTGTTGTTCACATGTAGAGATGAGAGATTTAAAGGATGTGTGTGTGTTGTTCCATATTTGAAATTGCGATATTTAGAAGTAACATGTTTTAATGATGTCAAGCAACAGGGTTTATGTGATATCTTGAAATTGTGTTGTTCACATGTAGTGTCCATAATAAGTTCTTGGCATTGTTCACATGTTTTTGTGATATCTCGAAATCAAATTGTAAGTTCTTTATATAGCTCTTCATCCGATCAGCACCAACCAATGCTTTTTATAGACTAATGACAAAACAATAGATCTTATATTCTTCCATCTTCTAACTTGTGCAATCTAACGGACAGGTTTATTAAGAGTAGGTTTATTATATGTTATTTGACTTAATAGAGGAAACCAATTCAGTCTTCCCATAATTCAATGTCTATATTAGTTTACTTTTTTGGCCATTGTGCATTCCCTTTTTAATCTATGGTGTAAGAAAGATTTCCTATTAAAATGATTTTATTCATATTTACTTTCTTATTTTTCATTGGCTATGAGCCTTATTCCCAGTAGTCTTTTTATATGTTCTGCTACAAACATACTGTGACAAGAAACCTTGTAAGTTTGGTGTACTGTCTTTTTATATGGTTTATGGTCGGCTTTGTTGTTTTAGGACTTGTGCATTTGGAAGTAAAATATGACTGAGATTGCAATTTTTTTAATGCAATTTTGACTCATTATTCGAAGTTGTAATTTTGGTCAATAGCATGGATGGAGAAATTCATTCAACCCATGTACCTTCTTGTTCAAGGAAGGTATTGTGGACACGGGAAATGGAACACAAATATTTGGAATTATTGCAAGAGCAAGTCCACCTTGGTAGAAAAGGAGAGGGTGGATTTAGAAAAGATGCATGGACTGCTATCAAAAGGAAGTTCAATGTAGAATTGAACCTTCATCTATCAAAAGATAACTTCAAAAATAAGTTGAAAACATGGAAGCTTGCCTACAGAGTTATGAAAGAATTAAAAAATACAAGTGGCTTCGCATGGAACGAGGCCACTCAATGTATGGATGCTGATGAAAGTGTCTGGGATGAGCTTCTCAAGGTAATATGTTATTTCAAATTCTTATGATTTAAAGTATAAGTTATCTTATATAGTATTTACTCAAAAACTAATTCATTGATTATGCCAACATGCAGTGAAAAGATTTCAAAAATGTGAAAGTTTATAAGAGGCAGCCATTTCAGTATTTCAATGAGTTAGCCTGCATTGTGGGCAATGACATAGTTGAAGGGATAGCAGCTGCAACAGCGCATGACAATGAAGAAGGGAACCTTTTTATGGATGAGGTGGCTGATTTAGATGATGATGGGGACTTTAATGCAGCAATGAATAATACGACAATGGATAATGCTACGGATTTGGACAATGACATGAAGACTTCTAATCAATCTAGTGCAACCGGCAAACAATTTGTGTCACCAACAACATCAAGGAAGGCAAAGAGAAAAAAGGCCAGCATGGTTGGTTCCATGGATGTTATATCTGATGCTATCAATTGTTTAAATGCTGGTCTAAAGGAAACTCAAAATATCAGAATGGATGAAGGACACTTAGATTCACTTTATGATAAAGTGTATGATGCCCTCAAAGTTATACCCGATCTCAGTGAAGATATCATGCTACAGGCTTTTGATAGCTTTTTGCATGAAAGCGCAAGAGCCAAAGGATTCCTAAGAATGACTGAAGGGGAGAGAGCGAGATATGTACAGCTGAAGTTTGGGGGACTATAGATTGAGCATGGATTAAAACTCTTGAGACTATTCTAACATTTCATGTGATTATTTTTGACATGACAGCACTACATTCACTATCACAAAAAAAAAAATTTTGATGTTTTAATAGTCGTATTTTTGACATGACAGCACTACATTCACTGTCACAAAACAGCAGTATTTGTGATTATTTTTGACATGACAGCACTACATTCACTATCACAAAACAGCAGTATTTGTGATTATTTTTGACATGACAGCACTACATCCACAACAACATTTATGTGTTGTTGTCTTTAACAATATCAATTTCTTACATGGTTATTTATTTCGTCTATGAATGTGCTTTTCATTTTATAGTTGGTTGGATTGTGCTTGAGTTTCATTTCGTATGATGGTATATCCATTTTAGTTGGTATCTCATGTGCTTTTATTTTGTCTATGAATGTGCACAATCTGCCCTTTTTAATCATCTCTTTCATTTGGCTTTATTTTTTGATTATTGTGTTAACATGATGAACATATATTCAATGTTTTATGTTGCATGTTATTTTTCATTGTTAATGCAGTCCGTTTTTTTGGATGTATCTCTATCTAGTTGTATATTTTTTCAATGGTTTCTTGTATGAGATTTATATACATGAATATAATGCACTACTAAAGTTTCACATCTCCATATCTTATGCTATTTGAAATAGCTTAGTTGGGTTATAAGTTCGTCTGTAATATGCCAAATGTTAAATCTTTAATATGTGTATGTGTATTATATTGATGCTTCCCTCATAATATTCATATATCTAATGTAATATTTGAAATTGCAATAATTATAATAGGTTGATGGCTATGTTGACTGTGCCAAAGTGTCGTTGTGGTGTCCCATGCTTATTAAAAACATCAAACACCCCAACTAATCTCGGACGTCAATTTTGGTGTTGTTCAAATTGAAAAAAGGTGGTTAATGTATTTTTGTTTAAAAATATTGTGTCAAGTTTAATATTATTGTAAGCACTAATGCAGATTTGATATTGTAGGGGAATAATGGATGCGGATACTTTGACTAGGTCAAGGGCGCACCAGTCAAGGATGAACCAGCTACAACTGTACCACATATCGAGGAATTTGAGTGCAAGTTACGTAAGGCTCAAGAGGTGGATAGGGCCATGGTTGCTTCTATGACGAAGGCAGAAATTGTCTTTCTACGATGCTTTCTTTGTATTATGTTTGGACTTCTTTGTTGGGATCATATGCAAAAATGCACATAAACTTATGATTTTGTGTAGAGATTGACTTCTTCGTTTGAACCATAATTCGATCGTATGTGGATAAATGTTAAAATATGACTCCTATTGAAACCTGTTTATGGGTTCTGTCACATTGGACAAATGTTTTGTAATGTGTCGTATGTGGATAACTGTTAAAATATGACTTCTATTGAAACTTGTTTATGGGTTCCATCACATTGGACAAATGTTTCGTAATTTGTTTTTGTATGGTAAATATTAAAGATAAAATTAATATACTATTTCACTTATAACTTGTTTTTGTATGATCAATATAACATTTTTTAGTTTTTTGGAGTTTTTGTTTGATAAAGTGTCAAAGAATAAATTAATATAACATTTTTTAACTTTTATTTATAACTTGGAAAAATTAACCTTATTCATAAATAAAATAAAAAATTAATATTTAATAAATTAAAAAAATTAATAAATAGAAAAAAATTAAAAATTAAATAAAAAATTCAAACTTAATAAATAAAAAATTTAAAATTTATGAAAAAAAGGAAAAAAATTCTAATTCAAATTCCAATTTTATGAACCAAACGCAGAAGATGCATCTTCCCACTCATCTTCCAGGTTAACCAAACAGGACAATTTTTTTTTTCAAAACCTGGTTTTGACAAAACCAGGGTTTGAATCAAAACCCAATTTTGCTAATTCCGCAAAACAAACGAGCCCCAAGAGAAGTCTAGATGTGGTGCAGTGGAAACAAGAAAGGAATTTCTCATTCTAATTAGGGTTTTTCATAAATATATCATATTTGTATATTGACATGTGGGTCTATAACCACTACAATATGAAGGGGGGTTATAAGACAATATATGCAACAATTTCAAGTGTCAGACCTCAACATGAAATGTTACTAACCATACACTACACTTTTATCTTGTTTTTTGCTTGTTTAACATTACAATGTTGTTAGTTAACAATCTTAGTTCCAAATGTTCCACTTTGTCATGTCTCTACAATGGAAAAATACCTAATGGCTGGTTCATTTTCATAAGTTAGTCAGGAATCAATTTTAGATCTCTCAAGCAATTGACTTTGTTATCAAGCTCAGATTACTTTCAAACGAAGTACACCATCTCTTTTTTAAGCTTTTCTTCCACTAACTTTGTTCCTGGACAGTCTTTCTTTCCCAATCAATCATCCTTTTCTAATCGTGAGTAATTTTCCCAAAAAAGGGTTATTCACTGATCCCCAAAGAAAGACAAATATATCTAGGTGCATATAAAAAGAAAATTGGGTCCTCCAAATTTGATTCTCCTCACCCAGAATGTATCAAAGATGGTTTTAGTTCTTTGCAATATTGTTGATGCCATCTACACTTTCATGAGTAAACTGGGAGTGCAATCCTTATAAGAATGCTCTATAGAGCAATTGTTGAATTTTCCAAAGAAAACAATGACGAGTGTTTAGATTCCATTTGGCCCTATCTATCATGAGGGTTTATTCCCCAAATTTAAGATTTTTGAAATATGCCACTCAAGGTCACCTTCAAAGCCACTATTTGGCCTTAGAGGAGGTGGTTCCTATGAAATCCCCAACCAATACCAATAGTGGTTAAAGTCTGTAGAATTGGACTAACTTTTATATTCAGAAACAGAACATCTTGATGACAGATGAGAAGTATGAAGCGAACAAGAGAAAGCTTCTCTTATATTTAGGCTGAACGAGCCTCTCTACCTCCTAAATCTCTTCTCTGAGTCAGCTCATTCAACAACTTGAGCAACACTTCAATGCTCAAATTCAAATCTTATATACTAATCTGCATTATGATTGCCATCATGCCAAAAAACACCATGAAGCATGGTGGAAGAAAAAAACATGCTATATTCAAGTTGTTACATCAAACCTTTCTAAGCTCACAGTTCAGCTCAACACAAACAAGCAGAAGATTTCTGAAGTACAGAAGACCACAAGAACCATTGAAGGCTATAGTACTTCACTAAAATCTGGGTGTAACACTATCAACATAGACCCAAGTACTATCAATAATCAGATTGTGGAAGTATTAGAAACAAAAATCTGGTAGTTCACTAGAACTGGGTGTAACACCATCAACATAGACCCAAGTACTTACAGTAATCAAACTATGAAAGTATTAGAAACAGAAAAGAAAATTGAATTTTTTTGTGAAGGTCAAAAGGTTCAGTCTCCCTTTTTCCTGACTTTCTTAAAAGCTGGTTCAGTTGGCATTACATCTGCTAAAAAACAACCAGTGAAATGTAGGAGTTGACTCGTTCACAACCATTGCTAAAACCTTTAAGAGAAAAAATCCATAATCCAGAAACTGTTACCTTTGAGGTAAGAATCGTTGAGACAAAGTATAACGTGAAGAAACAGATATAAACTCTTTAAGAGTTTCCTAGGAACTAATATATAGAGTCAAAATCCATATCCATTAGTAATTGTTTTGTTTAATTGTATATACCAAGTTTCAATTCTTGTAAATATTGTCGGATGCAAATTTCAACATTCAAGTTTTGCCTACAGGATAATTAATGACCTAAAGTAATATAATTAGCCTCCATTATTGTGATAATATTGTGCTACATAATTTATGTGGATATTATGTAGAGAATCAGAGAAAAACTAGTAGAGGAATCGAGTACTTCAAATTATTTTTTTACCTCAAGTACCTGTACTGTATGTCAAAAAAAAGTCCCATGCCAAATGGATTGTGGATTGTGGAAATCTGATAATGTTAAAAATCATTTACTGATTCCCTGTTTCACACTTGTCTAGATACCTTAAAATTATATGATATAAGTGCTTTCAATATTGTATTTAATCAGTGATCTTTATTTATTAGTTTTGTAGGATGGAGATGACATTGTGCAGACATGCTCCCTTTCTCAACAATTTTATAAGGGTGTCAATATTCTGCAGTCATTAATAGCAAGATTTGTGGGAACAAAGACAATCAACATCTGGGTAAGTTCACTAATGCATTTCCAAGCCCTGTAAATGGTTATATCATCGATCTAAAGCATTAAACATTTTAGCCCCAGAGGAATCTCTTCAAACTTGTTAAGCTTTGGGGTTTAGGCATTCTCCATTTGCACTAAAGGACCAAAATAGAATAGGAGCTATCACATAGTGGTACATGTATGATCACCCTTTCAAGCATCTTCAACCTCTTGCAATCAAGGTCCTATCATAAATTTGTTTTTTATTTTGTTTTATAAATTTGTTTTAAATTTTTTAAGTTGTATGTTTACACTTGCATTCTAGAATTTAGTGTTTCACACATTATTTAACGTTCATTTGTATGTTTTGTGACAACTATCTAGGTTGCTAGCTCTTCTACTACTCAAAGGATTTGGAGTATGGACTACATACTCCTTTATCCATTCGGTGAAATTGAATTGGTTGGGCTTCAAGAAAGCTGAGGACTTGGTCTTTGTCCACACCAACTTGCGTCTTTTGCCACGTAAGAATGATCATTACAAAGAAGGGGCAACAACGCTTTGGGATGTAGCCCCTGAGTGTGCAAATTTGGTTATCACTTCATGATCTTATTACAGTTGGAGATGGTGATGATGATAATGTGGCATGTGGTGCATCTAGCATAAGTGGAACCATATTTTGGTTCAAATGATCTTTCAGCAGTTGGAGATGATGATGACAATTTGGATTTTCTTACGAATCTCTATGATTCAAAGTCAAACTCTAATGCTAGTTGATTGAATCTTCAATCATTAACAAAGTTTTTATTTTGTTGGAATCTTGAACATGACCTATTTGAACTTATTGTCTAAGACTAAACTCTAATGTTGGACAAGCACATATTGATATATCATATGAATTTTGAAATATCTTGAATTTTGATAAAGGGTTTATCATCATAGTCATACTATCCTGAAAATGATTTATTTTTGTATATTTTTTGCATTTCTTTGCATATATTATATATGTATACGTTTCCTCCGAATCCAAAAATAAATAAATCTCTACATCCTGTATCTACTTCGGAATCCACCTCCGAATCGGTAACTTAGTGTAAAATTAAAAGAACTTGTACGGATATAGTGTCACCATCATAACATTTATTAGAGATGAGAGATTAATTCATGTTAATGGCCATTGATGTAAAACTAAAAGAACTTGTACAAATACAATGTAACAAGTATCCATAGTGGAGATGGTAGGGATTGACAAAGATCCTTTATAGGTAAGAAATCCTTATCAAATATCATAATTTCCCACATAAGCCAGTAAAGATGCAAGATATTCATTTGTTGAGGAATCTAGATGAAATCATGAAGAGACAAATATATGTATTCTAACATAAAAGGTTACTATTTCAATATAATAGGATTGAAGAAGTTTGAAGCCCTAGATCTTAGCAGCACCAACAAGATGGGATAAATCCTCACATAAGAGGGATTCATCAGTATCTCAATAACCTCCCAAAAGCAACCCAAGATTCTTTCATATATCACATCCACACAAATATAATCTACAACTATATAGGTTTCTAAGTACAGACAAAACAATAAAACAAAACTAGTAATGATCTTCAGAATCCAAGTATTAGATACCAACAAACCGAAAAGAAAAAATTAAAGTGGGAATGGCTTCCCAAACACACTAGAAAGCCTTATGAATAAGTCCCCTCAAATCAGTAGTAAATTTGAAGTAAAATAAATCATAACTCGATCACAATACGTAATAACAATTGAATAATATTGCTTTTAGACACACTTCATGGTCTCCAAAAGCATTTTCTGTCACCTTATCAAGTTAGCTGGCACCCATGAAATATAAATATCTAGAATTTAGCAAGAAAAATAAACTACCCAGTCACACTATGTTATCAAGTTTAAATATAAAGCCACACATTCTTCGCATGCAATATGTCTTCTATATTTAGATGCCTACTAACCTAAAAAAATTATAAAACAAAGCATTGCATACCATTTAGTTCAAAATGAACTCTCTAAAATCAGAACTGGATCAAAGCTAACACTCACTTCCTGCATCAATAAAAGCTAGCACCAACTTGTTGTATCAATCAAAACCTAAAAACACTTTAAAAACTAAATCTAAACTGAAAAGATCATAGATTCAAATATATATACCTAGCTCTTCATAACAAAGTCATTACTATTGGTGGAAGGGAACAATAGAGAGCCACTAGCCTGCATCTGATACAGTCTGTGCACTCCTGTAGTGGTTTCCTCAGATGCACCAACCAACCTGTCCTTTATTTTGTGATATTTTAGGGGATCTTCCTTGAGACTATCCTTCATCAATCCCTAAATAATTTGAAACGCAGGATTGATAGTTGAAGTAG
Source organism: Cupressus sempervirens (assembly GCA_028749045.1). Lineage (NCBI taxonomy): Eukaryota > Viridiplantae > Streptophyta > Pinopsida > Cupressales > Cupressaceae > Cupressus > Cupressus sempervirens. The sequence goes on along the minus strand of CM053785.1, from coordinate 785,178,380 downwards.
AATTAGAAATCTTGCTAGTTTTAGCAAACTCTTCCTTAGCCTTGACCCTTCGTGAGTTAGAAGGGTGGCATCCCCTCCATCATCAACAATCGGATCTGGGCCACCACCAGCACCCCAGTCCAAAGCTCTCTCTATACACCACCAGCATTCATGGAGTGTCTGTCCCTTCTAGCCAAACACAACTGCACTATCATAGGCAATGGCCGCTGCTACATGGGGTCCTGTAAAATGATTTTTCAAATCAGATCACAATTAAAATAAGACAATTGTCCATTGGCCTAATTTTGGTGCTGAAAATAATTGACCAAGAGCTCAAACTGAAATTCTAAAGCTATGTGTTCTAATGTCAATAATAAATGGAATTATTTAAGTGTGGGAAGATGAAGTTTGATAGCATTCAGTGTATAATTATTTTACGTTTTATAATCTCTATTTTTTCATTTGAAAACAGATCTATCATATATCCTTAACACACCTCTAAAATTTGTCCTTTGATTCTTTCAAAATCCATCTTTCCCTTATAGCCTACATTTACAGAATTCCAACCCTTCAAGAAATCAAGATATACTTGCTATTTCATTTCTTCTTTATATATATGTGTTGTGTGTACATATATATATATATTTATAGAAATATATATATATATAGTTTTTGGTTGTTTTCTTTTATTTTTTTTATGTTATTTATCTTTTATTTCTCGTATACTCACCTGATTTTGTTCTTTCTCTTTTGCATTTTTCATATTTATTTATATTAGTGTCTATATGTCGCTACATGTATACACACGTTATATACATAACGATATACTTGCTATTTCATTTCTCCCTATATATATATATATATATATATATATATATATATATATATATATATATATATATATATATATATATATATATATATATATATATATATATATATATATATATGTGATTGTGTGTGTATGTGTGTGTGTGTATATTTATTTATTTATTTATTTATTTATTTTTTATTATTATTATTATTATTAAACTTTCTTTTGGTTTTCTTGCATATATATATATATATATATATATATATATATATATATATATATATATATATATATATATATATATATTTTAATCTTTTATTTGTCCTAGGTGAGCTTTTGTTGGTTCTTCCTATGTTGTATTTTACTTCTTATTGTTTTGCTTTTATGTTCCTTTTTAACCCTTATTAGGTTGGTTTTTCATCTCTTTCATTTTAACTTATTTGTCACTCTTTTTCTTCCATTCTCTTCGCTCTCCTCAGGCTTAGTGTTGATGGATTTTTTTATTTTCTCCCTCCTTTGATCTCCCTTTAGTTTTTCATTTTTTTGTGTCTTTCTTCATTTATTCATTTATTTTTATTTTCTTTATCTTCTTAGTCGTCTTGTCAGTGAGTTCGCATTTCTTATTTTATTCTTATTTTTTATTTTATTTGTAGTTCCTTATTAGGTGAGTTTCTTTGCCTTTCCATTCTTAGTTTTCCTCTTTGTCCTCTCCTTGTGGTGTTATGTTACCTCTACTTACTTTTATTTACTCTTATTTAGTTTTTTCTCATTGATTTTTAGTTTTATTTCTTATTAATTGCCTCCCGTTTTCAAGTGAGTTCTTCTTGGTCTTTCTCTTATCTATTTGGTTTATATTTTTCGTTTTTGTTTTTCATTTTTTGGTCTTCCTTTCATTTTATATTTCCATTTTAATTTTATTTGAAGTTTTATTTCTTTCTTTAATTGATATTTGTACTTCTTTTTGGTCTTTCTTGACTTTAAAGTGTTTTTTTTTTATTTTATTTTTTATTTTTTCTTTTCTTCTTTTTTGTTCTCTTGAATTGTGTGTGGCTCTTCCTTACCCCTCCCTCTCCTCTTATTACTCAGGCTGGTCTGCAACATATCATTTTTCTACTTTCTTAACTCTCTCTTTAACAACCTGATGATGGATCATAGAGTATGATCCGAAATATTGATGCTAAAAAATCTTACACAATCTTAACCAAAAGCTCGAATATAGAATATCATGGATTGTGGAAATCTATTGCAATTAAATCAAATGTCGCTGAGGAGTTACTCATATAGCAGATCTAGATATGTTGCTGATAAATATGATATATTAGATTTGCCTAAATTTGCTATGGGGTGTCCAAATATGTTGCAGCAAGCCCTCAATACATATCAAGGCTCTACCAAGTACGCTACTAGATAGCACCCAAAAAAAATTTCAAGCTACCCTATCATCACTTCCAACTCTACTCAGAGACTTAAACCCCATATAACCCATCGCTTGTTGTCAATTAACTGTCATTGAAATATTCTAGCAATCTTACATTGGGGTGCTCCTAAAATTGTAACCAAAAGTGAAGACATTCACTATTTCTTGATATTACAAGACTGTGGACATCCAAGACAATGTCATTTGAGTTTCATTCATCATCTACGCTAATCATTTTTCAAAATAGAATAGAGTTTTATTGGAGGAAAATCTATCAAAGAGATATTTATTGAGCATTTCACGGCCCATGGAGGGATTTACAAATTTGCACAAATTAGAACTCCCCATCTAGAAAGATAAATATTTAAAAAACTATTGAAGTAATGAAGACAGTCAACTTATTAATTCATTATCAGTAAGTATGTATGTATATCATTAAGGAAAGGAAAATTATATATTCAGAAAAGACTACAATAGCAGAACAAAGGAATGCCAAAGTTTCAAACTCCAAACAATTGGGTTCTCAACAGAAAGACAATGCCTGGAAGGAGTTATTTAGTACAAATTGGTGACAGGATTTAGAGTCGAGCATTTTTTTTTCCTGAAGTAGGACTTGAGTTAATACCAAATGAAGAACTTCTGTAAATATACTTGTAACCTGATAAACTGTACCAACTATATTGAAATGTGTATCCCCATAAGAAGAAATGGGGACTCCAATACTAACCCAGCAATATGTTGAGAAACAAGTTACATCTTGATTTGTTAGTATGACAAATCACAACCATCATGTAGGTTGCAACTGGCACTGAAAATGGTTAAATTAAGAATTTTTTAAGTTGCATGGAATAAAATACAAATTTTAGAAAGGGTTGTAACATAAGATAAATACATAATAAGAGTTTTCAGCATTTGAATAAAGGCCACCTAAACATGAAAATATGCACTATTGCCAAACCTTCAAAGAGTGTAGGATAAATACAAAATCTATTAAAATGCGTGTTAAATAATTATTCAAATATTCGTCAAATGAATGTGGAGACTCTTCAAATACTGCAGTCTACATCTCTCAAAATATCTGGAACCAATACAACTTTTACCCTTCCTAAACACAATAACAATTTACTATCAAACTGAGACAGTCATAAGTATTAAATTTTTATATATATGAATAAATGAAAAACTACTTTTGTCTAATGTTGCCAAGATTGTCCAAGTCTATTAAAATTTGGGTTTGCCAATTTTTTTCTAGCTGCAAGATTTTAACCACAAATGTGGATAGGAGTTAAGCCTATTTAAAATAGCCACTGGAACCTGTAGATAAATTCCAAAATAAAATTTCATTGTTTTTACGGTTAAGAGGATATAAGGAAAGACGCATTATGCTCCCTATATTGTTCTCATAAAAATAGGTGACATGTAGATTGTTTTAGTAAATCTGTCTAAGATATTTATTCTCAAAGAATAGATGAAGTAATCACATATGGCATAGTACGGCAGTTTACAAGAATACCTCAAAAGACATGTCGCCTCACAAAATGTATTAGAATCTTTAGTGACACCCAAGAATATGTGATTAGCAGGTGTGGAAATCAATTCCCATAGCTTTAATGACAGCCTCATTGCATGGGTTATGATGGTAGTTATGAGGCATCATATGAACATGTATTGACATATATTGATTTAGAGATGTGGGACATGTTTCAAAGGAAACCATGAAACTTACTGAATTTTTTTATGATAGCATAAACAGTCTCTATGAAAAAGTCATAACTCGAAAGTTTATGGTTGGATCTTTTTGAGATTTGGATATGTTGTTGGAAACCTAGTTGGTGGTATTCTCACCAGAGCGGTCTTTGAAATATTCTTGATGTTGTCTTTTTTTTCTTTCATAGAGTATGGTCTAATATTTTCTATCAATATTTCTCACCATTCTCTTCTCTCTCATACAGTATGGTCTGGAATCTTTTGTAGTATCGTTTCCAAACATTCTCTTCACTAATGAGTTCTAAGGACATTTAAAATCATTCATATCACATTAGCCTAATCAAATGAAATATAGTGTACAACATTACATTCATACACAAGATATTTACAAGATCAAACCAAAAAACTAAGAAGCTAACAAAAGTCAAGTACCTATCCAATATTACCATAAAAAGAAAATCATTCATATCTACCAATAACAAATCCACACACCCACAAGCTTAGTTCCAATACAACTTACCAGCACACTGTAATCTACGTGCAGATGAAAAGCTACAAGCTGGACTATGATTCTCTCCTCCCTTGATAGAGTATACTCAACTTGGAAGTGGGATTGCAAACCAGTCCCTAGAAAGCAAACAAAACAAGGGAAATGGTAACCCTAACCTTAAATAGGAAGTTGGGCACCTACTTTATTGTGAATTGAATTGCATGACCGTTACTTGTGGAAAAAAAATAAGCATAAAGTGCAATCCCATGGCTTAGCATTGGGAGAGAGAAGAGATATTTATGATTTTAATGCACTACATACGTGTGAGATAGTCACAATATGAGCCCAAACACTTGAATAAGACAGGGCAAGGGTCCCTTCTTTTCCATGGTCCCTCGCCCTGCAATTACCTATGATTTACATAACAACCATTATGGTGCACCTGCTACTAGTAATTTCCAATAGCTATATTTTAAAAAGTTTAACATTCTTCTATAGCTATACTTTCAACTTTCTCTATTTGACGAAGGGATGCAAAGATTTTCTATTAAGAGTTACAAAGCTCCATCCTTGGGAAGACCTAATGAAAAAAAAATTGCTTACAATACGCTACGAATATTCAGAATAAAAGGCACTGTCAAAGCACTTGGATCTTTCTTTCTCTAATTTGCAGAATGGGTAAGTGATTATCAAGTCTTAAGGATGTGCTAATGTATAAATTATGATATAAACAGGTAATTTATGCATTTGCACCTATTTAGGACTAGATAGTCATTTCTGCAGATTGAATTGTTGATCACTATTTCAATTAAAAGATTTGATTCAGCTCAAACTCATCTAGAATTAGGGATTTCATGCCAAGGAAGTGGAAAACAATACTTTAGGTTCATGCAATAGTGAGTAAATATTGGTAATATATAATTAGTATTATAGTTTGTTTTTTTCTTTTACTTGTAGTGGCTCAAGATAATGACTAGCCCTCCATCTTTCAATTAATCTTACTTCAATTTTATTACTAACGTATATTTCATTCTTTCTGTCCATATGTACCCACAGAAAATCTTTGTTAACCAACACATCTTGTTCTCTTGTTCATTAGGAAAAAGAATTGCCATCCTATTATACATCATGGCAACATCAAAATTTATAATACCATAGCCAAAGAGATCTTTGGGCTCCACAGGAAGTTCAAATACAATTGGTTGTTGGAGAGAATTCTCAAATCGGTATAATAGATAAATGATTTCCAACATATTCTTATGGGGTTTAGAGTTCAGGGAAGAAGACTAAAGGAATATAATAATATTCTGAAAGAAAGATTCGATGTATATTAAAATGAATTGGTAAATGCTACTGGTATCACGAGTTTCTACAAGCAATGGGGATTTCGAATAGCTATATTATATGGTAGCAGCAAGGCTAGTGGCTATCCTATTGCTTTACTTTTTATTTTAATATTTCCTGTAGAAGTTCGTCCTTTTGCATGGTCAGTTAATGGCCATACCCAGTAATAAATCCATTTGAAAGTGGATTGTGCAATAAGGTTTGTGTTAAAATAGTATTTTGGTATGAATTTATCAGGGATTGATCAAAATGTAAGGGTTCTAAGAATAAGAGAAGAGATTCTACATGTTTTATTAGACTATTTTAAAATAACCTCTACAGGTGTGCAGTCTAAATGAGTTATTTGGGTGCACAATTTTTTTGTTGCTGATTTCTTCATGGTAGAAAATCTAACATCTGGAACTTAGGGATGCATTAAGATTGCGGAATGCTTGACCTGACCTCAAGCATTAAAATACTTGCACGCATTCACTCATTAAAGCAAAATAAAGAAGAGGAAGGCATAGCTGGAGGAAAAGTTATGGCTAATGAATTGAGCTGACTTTCCATATTGTTTATAAACACCATGGCTTCTTTGTAGGTCTTGGAGAGTTCTAATCGATGTATCCCCAACATTTTGTAGTAGGCTTTCTGTTAAACAGAAAAGCTTGCAATCTAAGAAACTAGGGTTCTCCTCCATTTCTCCAATTTCATTTCCACCTACTTTGGCAATATAAGAACTCGAAAAATTATTTAAAAATCAACATGAAATGATCTAGCTCCGGATCTGCTCCTATCGCAGAGTCAGAGACCTTCTCCCATGCATGTTGCCCTCAATCATCTCATCCAGAAGTGCCACCACTTCAGGAGTAGTTCCACTCTAAAAACAAAAAAACAAAGGTCAAGAAATATCAATCACGATGACACTAAACAAGAACTGAAATAGTGGCCAACTTATAAGGCTCATTATGAAACCCAACAACAGATTATCTACTATATATCCTCATTGGTTGTGAAAGTTAAATGATTTACATTAGTATAAACTCTCTTAGAATAAGTCTCATTGTTATAAAAATCTTTAGTGCAATATCAGATTTCATGTAACCAAACTATGAAACTCTATCTTTTCTTTTGTCTAGACTCAGACAGATGGATGTAAAACCATTTTTGATCAAGCAATGAAATGAATCGAGTGAATAGTAATGGACTGAAGAAACATTAATTCACGTGTTTGCATCGTCTACAGGTGTTTGAGTTTTTTGTTGCAATATGTGATGGTGATGATCTAGTTCATTCACCTTGACAAACTTATAAAGGTCAATATGAAGTTCAATAGCATAATCTACTATACATCCTCATGTACTATGAAAATTGTACAATGGTATAAACTTTCTAAGAATCAGTCTCAATCAGTCTCATTGTTAGAGAACTCTCTCAGTGCATAATCAATGTTCATAATCAAATGCATATAACCAAAATATGAAGTTCCCCTCTCTTTTCTTTTGGGCAAAATCAGATAGATGGATATAACTAACATGTCTATTCTTAAAAAATCTAAGTAAAAGACGCCAAGTGATATCATAGTCAGATAGATATAACAAAACCAACTTATGTTTCATCTGTTTCTTTTGTGCAGAACGTAACAGATATAACCAAGCCAACTATTAGTTTCTTCCCACATTGAAAATAGATATCGTACTTTGGTAAAAGGTGGACTCGAAGATAAAGGAACATATGTGGCTCCTTAATCAAAACTGATCATAAGTTTGTGTGCAGAACAATGACATGATATGGAAATAGATGGACAATGGTAAGGGCAAGACCATGGAACGATGAATGGTAAGATGATTGTTGCAAGAATTAGGCTTGGGACAGGAATGTGATCTCAAGAGTCGAGACGTAATAGGTTGTGGAACTTGATTCTAAATGTGAGTATTAGAAGATTGAGGGAATGTGCTCTCACGATGACATATTGTTTCTATTTTGTAAAGATGTCTATATTGTTTCTGAATTCATCAAAACTGAGGTATGCTTTAACAGAAAATAAAGAAAGACATTTATAATTATTCATAACTGTGGCATAAATGCATTCAAAATTTACAACAAAGGAGCAGAAATTGAGAAATAAACTTTTTAAATGGAAAGAATTTTGTCACGTTAAAAAGAAAATGAACACTTTTAAAATGGATACCACAATCACACAGAAAGGCGATCACTAGAAATAAATTGAAGCAGAGAGACGCACAATAAATTTCCAAAAAGAAGCATTTAAACTTGCAAGCACAAAAATCTAAGAGAAGGGAATGCATAAGGTTAAAAAGAGATAACAAAAGATATGTGAAGAAAAGATAAAATATGCGATAAGTTAAAGATAGGCGATTTAAATAGGGAGACAAACAGATCGATTGAAAACATATGAATGATATTTAATAATAAAAATATACTGGAGCCTCATTTATAATGTACTACGTCTTATGAATGCCTTATGTTTCATTATTTTGTTTACAAGTTAAAGCATTGCCCTGATTAAATCCTTGCTCGCTTTGTATAAGTGAGTCTAGGGTATAATTACAACATACAAAAACTACTTGGGGCCTATGAAACCTTGGTCTATGTCCCCCATTTTTCTTGTCAATATTGGTTCTACTGTCAAGAACCTAGTTAGGTTGTATGAAGGGCAGTAAGGATAGATTCACATTTCAAAAATTTGAACCAGATAAAGGAAAGAGGATGAATTTATTTTTTAAAGCTTGTGTCTGTATAAAGTTGAAAATTCTTGGTATGCTTAAGTTTTGTTGGAGAGCAGAAATTGAAATAACAAAAATCTAAATTTGCTAAACAGAACGCAAAACATCTTAAGTCAAATAAGCACATATGATAACTTATGCAATCTTATGATCCCACACAACTTTAAGATCATCCCTAATAGACAACCTCGCCCAGGTTGTCCATGACTTCTGGAGCTACGCATCAACCTCAACAAATAACACTTCAAAAACTCCTCGATTTGAAAAATAATGTGAGAAAGCAGAAAACCTCCATTCCAATCCTTTTGGGTTATAAACCACTTGTGTGATGCATCTCCAGTATATAACAGGGGATCCGAACACAATAGCCACCCAATGGATCAAAACAGTCATTCTCTTGAAGATCAAGACTGAAAATCATATCAGAAATCGTTTTATCATAATAGAAAGCGTTTTAATCCAAAATCACCATACGCTTAAACAACAAAATAAAATTTACAGTACTTGCCAGAATAAATATCCCTCATACTCTACAGATTTTACAATTCTACTGAAAATTCCTTCCAACAGGTCTCTCTCCTCTCAGGCAACTTTCAGTTTGTACCAACACGACAACAAAGATACAGTTTTTTGTTAAAAAAGTAGAAATACCTTCAAACCTCTTCCGAGAGGAGAGCTTTAAAGATTGAATCACGGAAAGCAGCGTCCATTTGAGATCGAACAGTTAGAAGCGAGAGGGTTAAATTAACTGAATTCTCCACAGCTAACATGACCTGACAAACGAAAACTCCATAAGACATACATGTAGAACTCATTAAAGTGAATCCGGTTGGCTTTTTCTACCAGCTGTAACCCTTTTCTTCCGTTTTCCTAGGTAGCGTTTGCAATGTGAGGGCCAATTCCATATTCGTCGTGGGTCGGGTATGTAATATGAGTACCATTTCTTTCGGCGCAAGGCGTCCCAATCAGCGAAGTCAACCGCATCCGAAAGGGGTAGCAGCCAGGGGTGGTAGATTAGTGTCTGTTTGGTCGCAGGCATAGGAATGGAGAATAGACATGCTTTTACAATAACAGATATTTTTTGGAATAGGTATAAGCTCATTTTAGAGGCAAAATGGGAATACGTATTCCTATTCCCTCTTCCAAGTGACGAACCAAACAGAAAATAGAAATTGTATTCCAACTTTTCTAGAAAAATCGCTAGTGGCTGAATGAGGGGAAGCATTATTTGCCCACTTCGAATATGCTGACCAGTCTTACAAAAGAGAGCAAAATCCTCGCAGTTGTTCCTCACCAGATTGTACTCCCCAAACCCATCAGTAAGCAACAGCTTTGCCCGATCAATCACGGTTTGTGGGGGATCAGAATCCACCGTCGTGCACCATTTCATGCAGTATATTGGTATAGATGGATCACAGCACCCATATTCGTATCTGTAAATGATTCCGCCACGAAGAAAGCAATTCAAGCAACTCAACACGACCCCACTTCGTCCGCTGTGGTGCCCGCACTCAGGGCAAACGCCGAATCGATGAATGGAGCTTCCAAGCGTCGCGTTGTCGTCCAAGGAGTTTTGAAAATGTATCACCAGACCGAGATCCTCTCCAATATAAATACCTGTGTACAAATTAAATCTCCCAAAAACAATTACTAGAGAAAAATGGTATTAATGTCGGTAATGAAGAGTTTAGAAGCAGACTAAAACAAGTCTGTAAAAATCTTCATAATGAGCGTACCGTGATGATCATAGACACCACGGGCACGCGGAGTGTAAATGTGATTGCCAGCTGAAATTTCACTTCTGCGAATCTTAACGTGGAGACGCCGACGCCAAGGAAATTCTAATCGTAAGGTGATCAAACAAGCTAAGAGATCTCTTGTGTTAATGGGCCGACTCGGCCTGGAGGAAGCGTTCGCCATGTCAAGCCTCTGTATGCTGCTTTTCTGCATAAAATGACGGTTTTATAGCGGAAATTAAGATCATAGAGCTCGACAATTTTTAATAATCTAAAATTGTTTATGTTTTTCTTTGTTGTCTTGAGAAGCTTCTAGAGCAGAACGAACCCGCGGATTTGGAGTGGGCGGGGCCCCATCTTTATAATTGTATCAAAAGTCCAGAAAAATCAACATTTTGGAGGTACTAAATTTAATATTCTATTTTAAAATTAACAAGCGTAGTGTTTGCGTGTAATGGCCGCGTGGAAGAAATCGGAGCGCACAATGCTCCATTTTTTTTTACAATGCTCGACTTTCAACCTATCTACTTCTATAAATTATAAATTATAGTATATGCAATTTACCATTTACTAAGTCAAGTCAATGGAGACTTATGCACTTTTATTTAAAAATATATATATAGTAGAATCTATTAAAAATTATTATAAAAACATTTATGTGAAATGTTATTCTTTTATCTTGACATTTCAAAATATTTATTTACAATAAATCTTATATCTATTATATTTCTTTAATACTAGAAGTCTTTCTTTGGTAAATATGAGAGATTGGCTTAATAATTGTCTTATGTGCTATCAAATTACAAATGGTCATGACAGATTCAAATGTCAGTCGAATGAGATGATTCACATCTATTGTTCTTTAAAGAAAATATTCACTTCATATTCTTACCCACCATTGAATAATCATTTCTAACCCTTATTCAACAAAATATTCATTAATTGATAGGAAATCCTCACTTTATTTCTTTTATCTTTATTTGATGCCCTAACTCACTGAAAAGTTAGTGTTGCATGTTGCTCAAAGGTTTTGTGCACATTCACGAGCTTCAATAAGTGTTTGGTCACTAGTCATCAAATCACCTTTCGTAACACTTATTAGACAAAACATTCATTGATTAATAGGAAACCATTGCTTTATTTATTTTATCTTTATTCAATGCCTTGGCACACTCAAAATTTATGATCATTTTGTAATACAGACACACACATATTTTTTAATATTATTAATATCTAATAATTATTAATCAATGTCAAATCATTAATCATTACTATATTATTTGAATGATCAATCTGATTGAATTGATTATATATATAAAATATTCCATGTGTTGATTGTCACTTATCAAACAAGATTGTCCCTATTAATGAAATGGTGTGTATTATTATTGTCATGAATTGTAGCGTTTGGGATTATTAGGCATGTCCCATGTAGGAACATATCCCTACATGGCATGGGGCCACATAGAAACATGTCTCTCTCTTCATGGACATGACTTCTCTATACATATTTATACATTCAAATCAACAACACTTGGTACGCACAGATATAAGAACAGTGTTATTACAAGTTGTAGAAATATAAGTCATATATGTGAGAGCACTTCATATTCAAGCAAATACAAAATATACTTACACGTTTAGTAGCCACACCTAACTATACAAATCTGCAAGAGAAATTAAATCAGTCATATCATCAAGGAGATTCTCTGAGATTGACTCATCTGATAAGCATACAAATAGAAAAAAGGTATTATAACATGATCCTAATTCCTTAACAATGAGATCTTTGGACATTCCTATTAGAATATTCAATTCAGGAAATTCTTGCATGTCTCCTATTAGTATCTTAGCTCATTCTCTAGCGATTTACATTTATTTCCCTTCTATGTATTTTTCATGTCCAGTGATCATGGCTTTGTGTCCATGTTCTAGCTTTGAGGCGTGTTTCATTTCTGCACTACATATTCAATTAAGGGCGTGAGTAAATAAATATGATTTTGGTTAGGTCTGTCAACTATGATCATTCCATATTATTTATTATTTATTTATTACATATTATTGCAGACTTACGAAGAATAAAGTTTGAGTAGTTTTTTATAACTAACATCAGGTGTAACTGTCGGCAACGTTTGTGATTCAACATCAAGTTTTATTTTTGGTAACACCAGAGGCTATATGCAAGAGTTTTGAAGTAATTTTGAAAGTTTTATTTTTGGTAACACTAGAGGCTATATGCAAGAGTTTTGAAGTAATTTTGAAAGAGTTTATGGTGATACAAAATTATTATTTTTATTGATTTTTGGGAGGTTAATTGACTTATAGGAGAACAAAGATGAGTTATATAGAATTGTTCAATGATATAAAGTGAATGTTAGATTATCATGTGATTATGTGTGTGTAAACACGCACATGCACATGCACACACACATATTACATATACATATCCATACATATACATACATACATTCACATAAATATACATATACATATGTATGTGTGTGTGTGTTCTATGATCATACAAGTGCATATGATAGTGTTGTGAGTGTTGCAGTGTAGAGGAAGATACAACTCACAATAGAAGAGATGATACTCAAGGTTTTCTTGGTCAAAGTCATAGTTATCAAGGAAAACTCTTTGCCCTCTGATCTTTAGGAGGACATGCCCAATTTCAATTAAAGGTTCTATTGCTTAAAGGGATTCAAGTATTGCCTTAAGGGTGTTATCTTTTGACTACAAGTGATAAGTATTTTATGATTATAGGTCTTATTTAATGTATTATTTTATATCACAAGACTTATCATATATTAAATGGTTCTTACTACCATCATTATTCTCATAACTGTAAATCGATTTCTATGACATGACATATGAATTGATGCCCATATCTAAACCATTTATTACAATCACTTGTTTAAACTGAAATAAGAACATAAAAATGAAAAACTTTGAATTATGAAGGTTTTCATTTAGCTCATCATCTCCATTCACATAATTAATTTTGTATTTATTATTAAGCCGATAGGCTTCTCCTTTGGAGCGATAGCTCTAAAATAGATTTTTTTTGTGTCTCACATACAGTCAGTTGTCTCACACAATTAATAGACAACTAATTCAAGGTAAAAAGGTCATTTGTTTGTTATCTATTCCTTGACTTCCATGTCTTTGAGAGTTATATGGTCTACAAAAGCTAGTTGACATTATATCTTCAATGGGAATGCCCCATCAATATGTTGTGATGGTTAAAATGGTATGTTAAAATTATCATAATGGTTCAAATCTTATAGTAAATGAGAACCCAAATTTGTAGACTTACTTATATCTTTAGGTCAAAGCATTTATCTATCTTTGAGAATGATCTAGCAATGCAAAAGGCCCTATATTAAACGACTGTGTCCTGTGTACAATTTGTTGTCCTTTCTAACATTAGCCAGTCGACGACGTAATTTGCATTTCTAATTGAGACTTTTGTTCTTAAAATCTCAACAAAACAGATTAATTGTTAGGTAATTTGGGCCCTGCGTGTTGAGTTGTATATGAAAATTGGTATGTTTCGGAATGTTTCTTCACAAATTGTTAGAGTTGTATCCTATTATACACATCTTATTTGTGGTGGTGTCAGCTGACGAGATTTCATTTTACCCTACACTTGAGTGTGATTGGTTATTAACGATGAAAGATAAGAAGTTAAGTAGCAGAATTTCAAATGTGGGGATTTTGTTTAAGAAAACAAATCATGATTTACTGAGATAAAAATTCTGGAATCTTCTATAGTAGGTGGAGAAAAGCTATACGCAATTGAGATATCATGATCACAATTAGTTGAAAGGTGTATGTTCTTATATGCCCATTATCTTATGAGTTGTATCTTGTACGAAGAAGAGCACCATAAATAGGCTGCTTGGATTCTAGTATATACATATCCCATGACCTCATCATAATAAAGCACGAGGACTGCTTTTATTTTTAGAATAAATAGATCTCGTCTGTCAAACTCCTTAGGAAAAAGCAATTGAAAAAACACACAATTATTTTATTGATTTCTAAGGTTTAAATTAAACAAACCGTCGTAGTCTTGACCTAACGGACATCTAGAAGAATGACGGTTTGCCTTATGTCTTGGGTTGAAGACGCGTATCCATATATTATGCAAACCTCTTTACTAAGCTTACGGTAGAGAATTACTTTATTCAAAATAAATTATGACTAAACTATGCAATCCTAATTGGAATTAACTTCTAATGCGTTGAAAATCTAAGAATAGCTGAGTGGGATTAGATCAGATACAAACTACATGCGACATGAAATACGGTTAAAATTGAGTTGGAAGCACAGTGGAATCGGTGAAAGTGGAGTTGGAAACAAGGAGTCCGGAGTAAATCTCGGCATTAATCTTCAGACTGAGTGCATAAATAGGTATCTCCAGGAGCAGCGTATGTATCTCAATCTTCACTACTGTGAGAGGAAAAGGTCTTCCTAGTTCAAGCATTTAGCTATTGAGTAAGGCTTTGTCAAAATGAGTGGGAACGCACTACCATTCATCTCATAGGATAGTTGTATTATGAATGGAGAAGGCGCTATATTTGACTTCTCCAATGCTTGTTGACTTTTGAATTTATTGCCTGCCAGTTATGCTCAGTCAGAGTCTCAAATGAATAAGTTTTTCAAGCCATGCGACCCCATCGTCTGCATCCACCCGGATGCATAGCAGATGCAAGGGGCCCCCTGATTAAGTGGGATGCATTAGCGAGAAAGGCTCCGCTCCTAATTTCTTCAGCTCGAACTAACTCTTTGTTCCTGGCTTTGTAGCTGGATACTACAGAACTCAAAAACATGTTAACTATTGAATTCATCTAAATAGAGAAATCTTCAACCAGATCTCTCTTCTAATTAAGATCTGTACCATTTCGACTGAGCAGCCCACCATTGTAGCTAACTATTTCTAACCATTTATGATAAGCTTTGGTTATAAATGTTGAATCGCACCATAAGTACTAGTTTACACTACACGTCTTGATAATTGTAGTCTGCATTCAAATATAAAGGGATGCATGACATGTCGACAGTGGATATCTATAGAGCCGCAGTATAAAAAGCCCAACCTTAGTATGGATAAAGACACACTATTTTGTTGATCACGCTGGATCACAAACTATTCATTGCCCTTTACAAAAGTGTATACATTCTCAGGTTCAATTAATTATACTTGAATTATTTTTTACAGTAACTACTACTTTCAGCTTAATATTTTCCTTTGCCTTCAAAAAATTGTTTGTTTCAGACTTTAACTATGTCTTCCTAATGTTTGTACTATGTAATATGTATCAGACTTGTGGAAAGAAGATACATCTAAGCACTATATTTAAAGAGGCTATTTATGAAGTAAACAGTGGGACATTCCAGACCTTGAGCAAAGGAGAAAGGTATGCTGCTCTTATGTGCATCCATTTTTATCAGTTATTGTATAATACTTTACTGTTTAGGTATTTTTGAGTGCATGTTTTACACCATCTATTTTTAATATTTTGTTTTAAAGCTCATGATTATAATGATGATTTTTTTATGCTTTTTTATTTTTTGATTTGTTGTTGTTGTTAAGAGAGATTTTAATTTTTTTCAAAATTTTATAGAACTTATACTATTTTCAGAAACAATTGAAATGTAACATCTATAACTTAGTCCATCTATATAGACATTACTGTAAGGAAGCAAAGGTGCGCGGAATTGCTTTCTACGCTAATCTTTGAGAGGAAGATTATGCAAATCAAAGTAACTATTGCAAAGATCTCAAGAAATGCATAATAACATAATAAAAAATAAATAAAGAATACACGACACAATTATGACCGTGGGGAAACCCTTCCGAGAGAAAAACCCCACCCTCCAAAACTCGCACAATGTATTATCAAACCAAGATGATTACAATACACTTGCAATGCAAGTTCTTACAGGAGCGCATCACCACAACTCGAACTTGGAGACACTCCTTCTAGCACCAGCCTTGCAAACTAAACTCAATTACTCAAACACCTCCCCAAGCCCTCCTTTTATAGTGATTTTACAACCTGGAAACCACTTATGGTTTTACAAAACCATGGGCAAAACTACCATACCACATGTTACCCATTTTTGACATTTACATTTCCAATATGGAAAAACAACCAGGTTAAAATAGTAATCTCGTCCACAATTTTGTCTCTTAGTCTAGACCCCCATAAAAGTCACAAAATGAGTCATCAAGGCTCTAAAAATGACCTACCTATATTCTACTATAAACAAAACTCATTTTAACAACTCACTAACCATTTTCCAATGCATAAACAAGCGGAAAACTTCCACAAACAAATTATGGTATTTTCCAAGAAAGGATTGCAAGGTTGAGAAACATGTTTCTCAACATTCTCCCACTTGTCGAACACCTTGCAAGAGTCAGGGGATCCGAAATATCATGGACTTAATTGCTAGGGGCCTAGAGGCCCATAGACTCTGAACACCATCTGAATTTTTCTATGCTCACGGGCTTAGTTAATGCATCAGCAACATTCACCAAAGTCTCTACCTTTTCCAGCTTCACCTTGCCGTCCTCGATCATATCTCTTACAAAATGATATTGTACATCAATGTGCTTGGTCCTCGCATGAAAAGTCGGGTTCTTCGCTAGGTAGATTGCACTCTGGCTGTCACTATAAATTGTCACTGCACCCTGTTTGAACTCTATATCTGAACACAATCTCTTTAGCCAGATGGCTTCTTTGCAGGCATGAGTAGCTGCCATATACTCTGCCTCAGTAGTGGACAAAGCGACCACAGCCTGTCACTTACTCCTCCAACTGATTGCACCACCAAATAATGTAAACACATATGCATTGGTGGATCTTCTTCTATCAACATCACCAGCCCAGTCTGAATCCACATATCCTCGAATATCCAAGGAATGCTCACTTCCTGTTCCATGAAAACATATTGAGTACTTTGAGGTACCCCGCAAGTATCTGAAAACTCTTTTTACTGCATCCCAATGTGCTCTTCCTGGATTAGACATATAACGGGAAAGTACTCCCACTGCTTGGGCAATGTCTGATCTTGTACAAACCATAGCATACATCAAACTTCCAACAGCACTCTGATATGGTACTCGACTCATCTCTTCCATCTCCAATGGGGATGTAGGACACTGTGAGCTAGAAAGCTTTGTCCCCATAGTAACAGGAACACTCAATGGTCTTGCATCCTGCATATTGAATCTTTTCAAAATAGTACCAACATAATTACTTTGGCCTAGCCAAAGCTTTCTGTTATGTCTATCTCGTATAATCTCCATTCCCAGAATGTGCCTAGCTGCACCAAGATCTTTCATTTCAAACTTTATTGAGAGTTGAGATTTTAACTCTGCAATCAAACCTTTTCCTTTGCCAATAAACATGTCATCGACATACAAGGCAATAACCAAGAAACCATCACCATCAGATTTGAAATATATACAATGATCAGATTTAGATCACACAAATCCCAAACTCAACACATATGTATCAAACTTCTGGTACCACATCTTAGGACTTTGTTTTAAACCATACAAGGATTTCTTCAATTTACAGACCAAATGACTTTTACCTTTCACCACATAGCGCTCTGGCTGTGACATGTAAATTTCTTCCTCCAAATCTCCATGAAGGAAAGCAGTTTTCACATCCATTTGCTCGATCTCTAGATCATAAGCTGCTGCAATAGAAAGCAAAAATCTAATGGATGTCATTTTGGCTACTGGAGAAAAAATCTCACCATCATCTACTCCCTCAACTTGAGAGTAACCTTTTGCAACCAAACGTGCTTTATACTTCTCAATGCTTCCATCTGAACCCATCTTCCTTTTGAACACCCATTTACAACCAACAGGCTTCCGTCCTTCAGGCAATGGTACAAGGTCCCATGTTCGATTCCTCTTAAGAGCTGCCATTTCTTTATCCATGGCTATTTTCCAAGACTCTGATTCATTCATACCAAGAGCCTCTTCTACAAATCTCGGTTCATCAATGTTAGCATTCAATGCAAATATGCACCTCCAATCATCAGGAGAATACCCATACCTTTCAGGTGGTTTCCTTTGTCTAGTAGGTCTTCTAACAAGATCTGGTTCAGGTTCATCAGGTTCAGGTTCATGATTAGGTTCTCCCTCTTCCTCTAATGATTCAGAACTCGTAGAGCTCTCTTCTACATCTCGTCTTTCTAAGGGCCTTGATTCAACTTTCTCAGGTGTAGCAGGAAGTTGAATCACATCTTTCTTTTTTTTTATTTTTTTTAGCTACACTGTAACAGAAGAAGGCTTAGTTTCTCTAAAAATAACACTTCTAGAATAAAATACCTTTTGTGTAACAAGATCCCAAAGCTTGTATCCTTTCACACCATAACTATATCTGATGAAGATACATTTGACAGCTTTGTTGTCCAATTTTGTTCGCTTCTCCTTTGGCACATGAGCATATGCCTCAGAACCAAACACTCTCAAATGTCTAAGTGAAGGCTTGTGGCCCAACCACGCTTCCATTGGTGTCTTATCAACAAGAGCTGATGTAGGAGACCTGTTTATCAGGTAGCAGGTAGTGGCTACAACTTCAGCCCAGAACTTTTGTTCTCGTCCAGCACCACTCAACATACTCCTAGCCTTCTCCATCAAGATCCTGTTCATTCTTTCTGCAACTCCATTTTGCTATGGAGAATACGGAGTTGTCTTCTCTCTTTTAATACCACAATCTTTACAAAATGTGTCAAAAATATTGGAGCAAAATTCACCACCATTATCAGTTCTCAAGCATTTTATTTTCTTTCCAGTCTGCAATTCAACCATTGCTTTAAATTCTTTGAAACGACTGAAAACTTCAACTCTACTCCTAAGGAAATAAACCCATGTTCTTCTACTAAAATCATCAATGAAAGAAACATAATAAACTGATCTACCAATAGAAGGAACATCAACTGAACCAAATACATTCGAATGAGTTAGATCCAAAATACATGAAGACTTATGAGAACTCGAGTAAAACTGAATGCGGTTTTGTTTACCATAGATACAATGCTCACAAAAATCAAACTCAAGATTGCAGTCATTCAACCCATCAACAAGGTTCTTATTTTTCAAGGTTCGTAGGCCCTTCTCACCTATGTGGCCAAGTCTCTGGTGCCATAACATAGTCTTCTCTGCAGGCAACTTTGATTCGGTAGACAGAGCACCCTTGAGTACCCAAAAACCACGACCATTTGTTGAAAGAGAAACTCTCTCCTTCTCCAACTGAGTAGTCTTTTTCACAATCTTATCAAAAGTATTGTTGCACTCGACTATGCGTGCATCAAGTTGGTACAATGTACCCAATCTACTTCCTCTTGCTATTACCATAGCGCCTCTCACCATTTTTACACCTGCTTTAGAAAACTGTACATGCACACCCGCATCTATTAGCTTACTAACAGATAACAAATTCCTTGCTAGTCCAGGGATATGCAAGACACCATCAAATCTTCTAATTCTACCATCAAAAAATTTCACATGAATACTTCCACGACCAACAATATCAAGTACTGAATTATCACCCAAATACACCTTACCACCATCAAAATTTTCATACTTACTAAACCAGTTCCTATTAGGAGTCATGTGGAAAGATGCACCTGAATCTATTAACCATGCATTTTCACCTGCATGAGTGGCCAAGGCTGCAATGAAAGCATCTCCATCTTCCTTCTCGGACTCAGAATCAGAATCTTGCTTCTTCTTCTTCTTCTTTTTCTTCTCCTCTTTGCAGTCCTTTCGGAAGTGTCCAGGTTTGCTACAATTCCAGCAAATTGCCTTGGACTTACTAGGGGATTTCGATCTCCCCTTATTTTTGGACTTAGAATGGCCATGCTGCTTTTCGTTCTTGCCTCTTTCTTTTGGTCTTCCGCGAACACTCAAAGCCTCTTTGACATTCAGAGAGACCTTCCTTCTCATCTCCTCAAAAAGTAGAGAACCAACAACGTCCTCCATCTTCAAGACAACTGAAGTGTTCCCTATAGCCATCACAAGACTATCCCATGAGTCTGGCAACGAACATGACAAGATTTGACACCTTTCTTCTTCATCCATTGGCACCCCTACTGAGGTCAACTGAGTCACCAACATATTAAACCTTTCCAAATGCTCAGAAATTTGTCCACCTTCTTCCATTCTCAAGGAATACAACTTCTTCCTCAAGAAAATCTTATTCACAAGTGATTTCGCTTGATAGATCTCACTAAGCTTTTTTCAAAGCTTCTTCACGGTAGGTTCTTCATGGACATTAATCAGAATTGAGTCTGCAAGACACAATCTGATGAGACCTTTAGCTTTTCTATCAGTCACATCATATTGTGCAACTAATGTCGGATCTGTGGGCCTCAGCTTGTTCTCATCAATTGCATCCCATAGATCCCGATCAATCAACAGATCTTTCATCTTCAGCTTCCACATCTCAAAGTTTGTGCTCGAAAACTTTTCAACATCAATTCTCCCTGACATGCTTGCCATCTTTTAATCCTGCAACATAGAAATGAAATGCTCTGTACAAGCTCCCACTCAAACCTTGATTAGCTCAAAAATCCCTGTACCCAACAAATAGAACCAAAACTGGCCAGGCTCTGATACCACTTGTAAGGAAGCAAAGGTGCGCGGAATTGCTTCCTACGCTAATCTTTGAGAGGACGATTATGCAAATCAAAGTAACTATTGCAAAGATCTCAAGAAATGCATAATAACATAATAAAAAAAAACCAAAGAATACACAACACAATGATTATCGTGGGGAAACCCTTCCGGGAGAAAAACCCCACCCTCCAAAACTCGCACAATGTATTATCAAACCAAGATGATTACAATACACTTGCAATGCAAGTTCTTACAGGAGCGCATCACCACAACTCGAACTTGGAGACACTCCTTCTAGCACCAGTCTTGCAAACTAAACTCAATTACTCAAACACCTCCCCAAGCCCTCCTTTTATAGTGATTTTACAACCTGGAAACCACTTATGGTTTTACAAAACCATGGGCAAAACTACCATGCCACATGTTACCCATTTTTGACATTTACATTTCCAATATGGAAAAACAACCAGGTTAAAATAGTAATCTCGTCCACAATTTTGTCTCTTAGTCTAGAGCCCCATAAAAGTCACAAAATGAGTCATCAAGGCTCTAAAAATGACCTACCTATATTCTACTATAAACAAGACTCATTTTAACAACTCACTAACCATTTTCCAATGCATAAACAAGTGAAAAACTTCCAGAAACAAATTCTGGAATTTTCCAAGAAAGGATTGCAAGGTTGAGACACATGTTTCTCAACAATTACAATTGTTAAACATTGAAAATTGTTAAAAAATATATATAATAGTTTCAAGATTTATTAATATGCTAATTAAATAATTTAATTTTATAATCATTATTATACTTCTTTTAAATCAAATTAATCCATTTAAATTTATTATTTAGAGGAACCTACAAATATTAGAAATGAGAAGAAATTATAGTTCACATTTCAAATTAGTAATTAGAATAAATTATACTTCATAATTTTTGTTTTTAGTTATAGTATAACTAAATATCATCACTTAGTACTAATGCAATTTTTTATTATTATAATAAAGCTAATGATAATTTATAAGGTTTAGATGTGGAAAAATATATAATATTTTTACTAACTCATTAATGTCTACAATGTTAATTATAAATGACTATTAATATATCCTCACCACAATATTTAAAAATTACTAGCATACTATCTTATTCATACTTCTAAAGTAATTATTTTTTAATTTAAAAGTGTGTAAAATTTTATTCTAATATAATATTTTATTTTATTTTTGAAAAAAATGGGGTAAAAACTTTATTAAAGATCAGAAAGCACCATTATTACAAAGAAAGCAAGGACCTAAGGTCCCAAGAATGTCCAAGCACCTCCCCACCCAGAAAAAACAACCCTCACCATCCTCTATCACCATTCTCTACCCCATCCACATCCAGAATACTCATTAAGTCCTGACGACACTCTCGAGGGACTAATTCCCACTCCTCAATTCTCCATCCCTCTGCATGCTCAGAAGCCCACTTTGCCAGACAGTCAGCAACCCTATTCCACTCCCTTGGAATATGGACAAAGTTCACCATTTCCATCAAAGAGCTAATCCATAAAATTTGCTGCACAATCCTAGCCAACTGCTAGCTAACATCAACAACCTTTTGTTCAATAAGCAGATTGATCAAGACCTGGAAATCAGATTCACAAACTATCCTTCTCCACCCTAAAGCATGAGCTCTCTCCACAGCAACAAGAATAGCCAAGCCTTCCACCAAGTTGATGGTCTATACCCCTTCATAGATCGAAAAGATAAAGATCACAAAGCCCCGAGAATCTCTACCAATCCCACCAATACCGGCTGGACCCGGATTACCCCTTGAAGATCCATCAGTATTGATCTTCAAAACTCCAAAGGGGGGAGCCTGCCAGTTGCCCACCCTGTCAATTTTTTGCTTCTCACGATGTCTTCTCTTAGTCCTGATCAAGGCCATAGAAGACCCCATAATCCCCAATCTTTCAACCAACTCTGTATCTCTCTTCTCCAAAGGGAATTCCACTTCACACTTAGCCGCAATTGTCTCTTGAACCATGCCAAATATCCTTTGCCAGATTTGTTGCACTAGCCTCTGCTCGCCACGAAAAATCCGTCGATTACGCTCCAACCAAATCTGCCACAATAAGAAGATAGGCCCCACAAACCATACCTCCTGAAGAAACAGAGCCACAGAAGGGGGTCGAACCATTCTCTGCCAAAACTCAATCAAGGAAGAAGCATGAACACAAGGAGTAGTCCAAACACCCCACCAAAAGTGCCAAAGCTGCATGGCAAAAGAGCAATGAAAGAATAGGTGGGTTGAATCCTCCTCATTAGCCCCACACAACACAAATAGCTCCAACTTCTACTGAACAAGTTGCAAGGAAAGGAGAAGAACAAGAAGAACTTGTACCCCCTTTTGTTTATGTATCTTTTTTTATTTATTACTAGTACAACACTCAACCCATGGGGTTTTTTTTAATGGTTCTTTTATGGACTCTAGTTATTAAGAAGTTCTTATATTCTATTTTAAGTTGTATACTATTTGTAGTTTTCTTTATTGTAGTTGGGATGCATTAATATGGGTATATTGAAATAAAAAAGGGGCATGTTGATTAGTTATTTTTCATCTTCATGTACTTTGGGTCAACCCCCATATTTTGACTTCTTTCAAAAAAAAATTTAAATACCTTACCAAAAAAACTTGTTAAAATATTTACAAACTTTATTTTTTATATCCATACCTTTGATATTATCTAAACTTCTTTTGTATATTGTCAATAGCACTAATAATTCTATTAGTGACCTCTTTCATCTTTTATCTATTATAAAATTATTTTGACATATTTTTAACTGTGTTGCACAAGGAGATTGGCCCAAGGTATATTATATCCACACACTTTTTTTTCAATGCAATTTAACTTATTTGATATAAATTTAAAGGAAGTCAATTGGGACCAAAGTTCATATTTGTTTGTAGATCAAATTCCTCTTTCTTTATTTCATCCTTAGTCAATATTTATCTACATATAATTAAATCCATCATTCTTAAATATTAAAAAAATTTGCAATACCTCATCCTACACGGATTCATATATATTCTTAATATCATACAACATAATATTGAAGGCTTTGACATCTTCTTCTCCAATCTACTATTAATTTTATATCCAAATTACCTTAGATGAAAGGGATAAGGAAAGGAGATCAAGTATCCCCGATTTTTCCATAATCCTAGCATAAGGAATGAGTAGATTGGTTCAATATTCTTATAATGTTTCTTTCTAGTAAGGACTAACTATCATAAATATAAATATTTCTTAACACACATCCTTTTTGCAAATGATATAGCACTTTGTGTCCTAGAAAATATTAAAGAGGCCAAATTGACCAAGATCCTATTGCATAGGTATTATGAGACTTCAAAATATAAAATAACTTTATACCAAATTAACTCTTTCTTCTTAAATATCTAACCTCAAATGATAAAATCACTACAATTTTGTTAGGATATAAGTAGTTTTTTTCTTCCATGTAAATATTTGCGAGTTTTGTTCTTATAGGGAAGAAATATAACCTATGCTTAGTCTATTTTTATTACATATATAAATTGTAGGGATTCTTGCTTGGATGTCAACTACTTATGAATTTATCAAAGACCAAATTTAATTAAATTGTTCTATTCCAAATTGAATTATTATTTTGGGAAAATATTGTGAGGCCTCACCCAACCCATCATAGCATCAATCCTTGATCTTAAATGGAGAAATTGAATGCTTTAATGATAGAATGCTTGCTTGATCTTGAAAAGTAGATAGCTTCTTATAGATAATAGATGTCATCGTAGATGTGCTTAGATAATAATCAAATGCTCTCATAATAAGTTGATGTCAATACGAGGGAAGGCTTCCTTATATAGAGATCTAGAGCTCAAAATCCTAGAGAAGGCTGACATAGGAGCACTAAATCCCACATAACCTTAACCCCTAGTAATGGGCCTAAATTAAATTAAATTTAAGAGTGTACCATTCTGAAACCTTAAACAACCGACCCAAAAGTAGGAAAAGAAACTATCTAGAGCCCGTGATCCCAAACTTCCAACAACTACAAAATGGGACCTGGGGTTAGGGATGAGGTCGACCTTGCCCTAGGTTAGGGTGGAGGTTGTCCTTGACCTAGGTTGAGGTTGAGGTCAACCTTAATCAAGAAGGTTGTCCTCGATCCAAAGGCCATAGTCCTCAGTTTCATAGTGCAATTTGTCAAAAAAGGTTGCAAATAAAGAGAGAGAGAAGAAGAACACGGGGAAAATACTCATATCCATCAAAAGACCCATTCAAGGTGCTTGACATGACCCTAGACCACTCACTTGAAGGGCTAAATGCTCTTAACATGGAAGTTCTTCCACTTTAGCAAGAGTATGGACTCGATGCAAACTCTTGGTGAAGGAATAGAAGAAAGAAGAGATCTAAGTGGATTCATTATGAGATAAAATAACACTTAACTAAGAACATAAGCACCCAAGCTAAGGTTTCTAACTCAACACGCACCAGGGTGCAAAAACCAAAACAACATAAAAGAAAGGGGTTAGTACAAATCCAAATCAACTAGCAGAAGAAATCTTGCTAAGAAATATTTCCCATACTAATGTCGTATTTGGAAAGCTATCATAAAAACATAAGCGATTACATAACTCATTATATGGACTCGATGCAAACTCTTGGTGAAGGAAGAGATTCTACATGTTTTATTAGACTATTTTAAAATAACCTCTACAGGTGTGCAGTCTAAATAAGTTATTTGGGTGCACAATCTTTTTGTTTCTGATTTCTTCATGGTAGAAAATCTAACATCTAGAACTTAGGGATACCAGTACCTCTCATTAAACGGCCTCTTTCGACCCCTATTCTGATTTCGAGGCTTGACTGGTACAAAACCATTAGAATCCCCAGCCTCCTCTGAAGAAATACCCTTTCCCTTATCTGTTACAGGAAGATTACTAACAGGCTGTGAAGGTTGGATCTCCCTAGTCTTGAACCTTGGGCACCTCCATTGCAAATGGCCATATTCTCGACAGAGCCGACATCGAAAAGGGAGGGTTTCATAGTCTAATTGCTGCACCCAAGAATAAGAACCCGCACACATTTCTATTGCATCTAGTAAAGGCCTACTAAGATCAATTTCAATACAAATACGTGCAAAAGTCATTACCTTTTTGCCTAAGGTCTGCGATGACGTTCCTATAGGGTTACCAAGCACCGAGGCCAAAAGATGCAACACATCCTCTCAACAGCACTCCACCGGTAGACGTGGTAAACGAACCCACACCAGAACACGGTTTGGAAGTTCCTCTGCAAGATTAAATCCAGCATGCCATGGCTTGATAAACAACCCTACCTTATTATAAAAATAAGGCCCCCCCTCAAATACCCGATTGTGATCAACAGTGCAATTAAAGGTAACCATGAAATAATTGTTTGCTAGTAACATAATCTCCATTTCCCCTTCCAGCTCCCAAGTCTTCCGAGCCCAAACCTCCAAAAATTGCAATGATACCCTCATCCCCAAAAACTTGCAATATAATGAGTGATGCGAAAAATACTCAACATCTTCAGCAATCATCGCAATAGGGATAACCAATTTTGGCCTCTCCTTGCACCTCTCGAGACATCCATTAGTCTTCGTAACCCTTGATCCATTAGATGGCTCCAAATCAACACTCCCAGAATTCTGCACAAACAAGTTATTATCAAAGGTCTTCATCCCTTGATTCGAAGACATCGAGCCTATTGCTGCTCGAAAATCCAAGTGAGAGCTCCTCCCAATCCTCTCAACCTTGGACTCTGCCATAATGCCAGGGCAACAGACCCCCACCAAGACGATGAAGAGGCAATCCACCCCTCACCTTAAGTCGAAATCCAGGAAACCCTTCACCAGCAGTCCTTCCCTCCCACTCAACTCAGAAAACAAGAGGCGGTGAGTCAACAAGCCACAAGTGGCAATGACACCCCTCCTCCCGTACGCAGCAACAGATCGCACCAGGCGTAAGCTACAGCCTGTGCATCCACAAAAACTCGCCTTCCCACCGCTCGGCCCGCCCCAAACACAGGAAGATGAGCCGCCCAATGTCCGACCCTGCAAACACCAAGAACCCACCCGCATAGCACAGAGAACCAGAAAACAAATGAAGCTAGGGCACGGATGCCCTAGCTCGGAACGTAGAGCACCACCCATGCCATCGACATTTGGACCACTCATTCTAATATAAAATATTAAAGTTAAAAATCAAAGGCTAATATTTTAAGTAATAAAATTAAAATGTAAAATGCTTATTGTAATTAATGACTTATTTAATTCGTCACTCTATGTATATATTTAAAACATAATATACTTTTTTTAAAATACCTTTATAATTAAATAGATGAATAATGTATTGCATAGTAATATTAATCTTAAATATTATATTACTTGATAGGTTAAGTTAGATTTCTTTTAGATGTCTATATTTGATTGATTAGGATTGAAGATAGAATACTTAGGCCAAAAGTTATGGTTAGGGTATAACATCACTTAGTACTAATGCAATTTTTTATTATTATAATAAAGCTAAAGATAATTTATAAGTTTTAGATGTGGAAAAATATATAATATTTTAACTAACTCATTAATGTGTACAATGATAATTATAAATGACTGTTAAAACATCCTCAACACAATATTTAAAATTTTAACTAGCATACTATCTTTTTCGTACTTCTAAAATAATTATTTTTTAGTTTCAAAAATGTAAAATTTTATTCTTAATCTAAAATATTAAAGCTAAAAATCAAATGCTAATATTTTAAGTAGTAAAATTAAAATGTAAAATGTTTATTGTAATTAATGACTTATTTAATTCTTCACTTTATGTATATATTTAAAACAAAATATACTTTTTTTAAAAAAAAAAACTTTCTAATTAAATAGATGAATAATGAATTGTGTAGTAATATGAATCTTAAATATTCTATTAATTGATAGGTTAAGTTAGATTTATTTTGAATGACTATATTTGATTGATTAGGATTGAGGATAGAATACTTAGGTCGATAGTTATGGTTAGGGTCAAGTTGGGGTCAAGGTTTTGATTACCATTACAGTTAGACTTGTGTTTGCATTTATACATATGGTTAGGGTATGTACTACAATTATGATTATAGTTAGGGTATATATTTGTATGTTAAATTAATTAATATAAGTTGGGTTATGATTAACCATTATATTTCCATTACGTTTAGCATCATAGTTATGGTTATCATTTACAATTATGATCTAAAGATGCATAGATGTCAATTGGGTATCCTTGTAGGCTTGTCAACATAAAACCAAAGGTTAGGAAGGTAGTACATCTTATTTATCCATGTGTTATGGACATTACAATAATCATGTGATAATTTTGTGCCCTATTAATAGGACACAACAGTTATATAAAATTACTCATTTTAGATCAATACTTATATATCGTATCAAAAAATTTACTTTCTATTCAATTAATAAATATATTATTACCATTGTTGGGGTTTGATTACAAATACAAATTATTTAGATATGGGTAAATGATGTTTTGATAGGAAGAAATGTTGGTTATGAATGTTGATCTTCAAGTCCTATGTTCAATAAGTTCTTTTCATTACAATATTTGATTATATGAATTACAAGAAGCTATCTCAAAATGTTGTTTTTACATTTTTAAATTTTCTTTTTCATATCCATATATATAGTTTAATTTTTTCTATAGTTATGTATTTATTGCACTCCATTCACCCAAAATATTTTACAATTTCTATTCCATCATATATTTAACATTGCAAATATTTTATAGGTCATGGCAAATTATCCACTTCAAAACCAAATTATAGATATATTGAGTAGCATGTATGATATAAGTATTCCACATTCATCATCTACCTCAAACTCATCCATCAACTACGAAGGGTACCTCGAAACAAGGATTGAGCATTACGCAAGTTCAATTAATCTAGCTTTTGATATCAATATTCAACAATTGAAAGTAATATGTTGAAATACATGTGCCACATCAAATAAAAGGAGAGACAAATTTATATAATATATAATACCATGTTATAAGTCGACCTAGGTATTAGCGGACACAAATAATAATAATAATAAAATCCTATTTCACCATGAGATGATGACTTGACCCGTACTTCTTTGCCTCGAGAACACACGATATCTCTCCCCTTTCTATGCTAGGACATGATTGGTCATAATCTTGACCCATATGATAGGCTGCCACCACCAATGCAAGGACATAAAGGCAACAGCTAAAGAGTAAACTATTTTGTTTACCCTGCCTATGCCTTGGCCATGCTTTCCAATGTAGATGCGGCCAGATCACGTTAGCGGGAACGTCATCCACAAGTACGATTCCTTCCCCACGAAAACTAGTGAATTCGTGGTAAATGAAAACTGGCTAAATAGTGGTATGTGTGCATAAGACAAGTTTTTGAGCATACCATACGTAAGCAACCTCGCATGTTAAGCCTTTTGACTAAATATATAAAAATTTAGTAATTCAAGGAATCGGTCCACCACTTATGATTTTAGTCGCTGACATGAATAAGTAAATGGTTATGCACCAAAACATTTAATTAATTGAAAATAATACAAAAATGAATTTAAAATAACTAATAATACTAACATTTTACAAACACAATTTTTAAGATTTGAAATCAATAAGAAATTGTAGTGAATAGTGTATCCTAATCTCTCTATAGCCATTGCGGGTCATTAAAGGTGATTTATGTTTTCTCTTAATCTTTCAATATTCAAAATTTTTGAATTATGAAGAAATAGTTGTCATTTCTCAAAAATATCATACTATACTGAATGTAATGAATTTTGGTTTAATAAATTATATTAAAAAACCAATTTTATTAAGAGAATTATTATTTTGTATTAATATAATTTTTTCAAATAGAATATTATTAGTATTGGATAATTATAGGATTAAATGTTATTAGGATTATTAAAAAATATTTTGTAATTAGAAAAATAAACATTACAAAGCTTTAAATAAAAATTAAAAAAATACAACAATTGAGAATGATATGACAAGACCAACAACAGTAACATTAGTTTCATCCTCTAACATCTACTAAGTAAAAAATTAATTATAAAAAATTAAAAATATAAATATATTAAAAATTTTATTCTAATTTTTAAATATAAATACATGAATGATGCATTCCTTCTTGCCTTAATTTAAGTTTCATGGTTACAAGTCTAAAAATTCCTTCTTTTAACTAGTAGAACAATGAAAAATTGGTTTTTGTAATTAGCCAATCGGCTATCTATTTGAGGATCCTCGGCCAAGAAATGTCATGTTCAAGGCGGAAAAGGAAAACAAAGTGGTTTAAGTCAAAATTCAGACCTGACACAGAGATGCTTGCAGAGGCACCACTATCTAGCAAGGCCTCGTGTGTAGCAGCATATAAGAGAAGGTTTGAGCTATTCAAATTTTTTACTCCTACATTTGTCATAATAATATGCCAACTAACACAAAGGTGTTTCACATATAGAATCAGAGACCAAGAGTCCATCACCTGGGGAGATAGGTTAAAACATGTAATTATCTTCACTGCCTCTAGAATTACGAGCATGGGATAGGTCAAAATTCAACCGCCACTGATTGCTATGAAACCCCCAAATGGGGATGTTGCCGCCAAGGATTGATGTTCATATAAATACGAACGGGTATAGTCATCTTCATTTCATGTATTGTTTCAATGTCACTTGATCTCCACAATCATCTCTGATGCTTAAATTGTTGGTTACATGAACCAGACATCAAAGGAAGAAAACAACAACAAGATTGGCTTCTACTCCGCATAATAGGTAATTTCCCACTCCTTGATGGTTCTTGCCTTTCATGTGTTAAATTAGTCCTATTTGATGACATGCTACTATTTGGAACAAAAGATGTGGAGCACTATATCATTTAAGAAAGAATTCATTGTTAGCTTTGTTTCCTTTAGAAGGAAAAACCCTCTTCTCTTCACCTGCTCCTATCTATGTTCCATTTTTGTAGCATGAAAAAAAAACAATTAAATTTCACATCTACAAATAAAAATCATATCTCGGTGACCACTACCATAGCTATAAATTTCTTATAATATTTCTAGATAATTAGCACACTTATTATAAAGATAATGATGGAATTATCTGAAAATTTTGTTAAAATATCT
The DNA here is from genome assembly GCA_028749045.1 of Cupressus sempervirens. Classification (NCBI taxonomy): domain Eukaryota; kingdom Viridiplantae; phylum Streptophyta; class Pinopsida; order Cupressales; family Cupressaceae; genus Cupressus; species Cupressus sempervirens. Next base: position 785,147,303 of record CM053785.1, on the reverse strand, counting down.
TCCTACAAAAAGGTTAGATCAAAATATATATGAAGCATCTTTGATAAATTTAATTTAACAATAGTTTATCTTGATAGAAACAGCTCAAACAAATGAGTTATTCAACTTGGAAAAATTTAGTTCCCCTAAGGAATAAAATTGTACAACCATACATACCCATTTTTTATGAATAAGACATGAAACTACTGCATTTCTTAGAATTTCACCGTCAGCTTTGAAAAGTTAGTTTTTTTAATTTTAGTTATGTTCCTCTGTCGATAATGTTGAAAATAATCAAGACTAGCTAGGTTACTGAGAGGGAGGGGTGAATCAGTAACCTCAAAACTTTTGACAAATTCAACACTTAATAACATAATCCAATTATCATCAATAGATCTAATCTATTGCATGCATGAGAAACTGAAACTATTAAACACTTTGAACACAACATTTGGTGACCTAGAAACCTTCCAAATAGAAAGTAAAACTAGGGTGGGGATGATACCCACAAAACTTCAATACTGCAGTATAAAGTTGGCCTGTTAAGGCTTACAATGATCACTTCTGATGATATGCCCTGTTAGGAGCAATTAGGACTACTAGGTCCATCTTGTTAGAGGTTTTACAAACATACAATGAAGTATGCACTCGATAAAAAGATTTAAAGAAAGACTGTTAAGTCTACCCTAATAAAGGATTTGAAGTTGATTCACCTGTTAGGATGAAACAGTAGATCAGACTTACAACTGAATTGTTGATTAAGATCCTTGAAGTATTGATCACCTCTATGTGATGGATGTAACTTGACTGCTCTTGATTTGACCTTGCAATGTCCTTTAATCTGTTGTCGATTCACCTTTTCATGCTTTTCATTTCTTTCGCATTCACTCTTCTAAAAATCACTTCAAAACATTACACTTGGGTATGATACAATACATTACATATATACCAACCCAATTCACATAATTACAAGGTCGGCCAATGCACAAATTAACACCAATATTATTGAGTTGGCCCAAATGTACAAACTCAGGTTTTGAAAGCTGACTTGGTGAATTTCTGATACACGGGCATCCACTACATTACTTAGCATCGTCATGCACTTAGTAGAAGTAAAGGCTTGGTCCATACTAATCACTTCAACATAGTTTTGAATTTGGTATGCACTGGAGACTCGGTAGATACTGTGTCACTTGGTAGAAATTGAAATCCATGTTTACCATGCCTGCACTCGATAAAAACTAGCTTCTCATTACTCAGTTAACACTAACTTCGCATCACAAGAACTGATGACCCGGTAGACACTATGAAACTTGGTAACCACTGAACTGCTTGGTAAGAACTGAATTGCTCAATCTGAACTGTTGGACTTCACTTTGCCTGAATTCACTTGGTAACCACCGAAATGCTCGGTATGAACTGTGAAACTTTGAAACCACTGAATATTGAACGAAGAACTTGGTAACCATACAAAGTCTAAATAAGTGTTGTTACTAATAACAAACATGACTTAATGCCAACAATCTCCCCCTTTGGCATTAGTGACAAAAACACTAATCAACCAAAACTTATGTATAACATAGTGTGATACTAACTTGATATGGCATGTTGATTTTTTTTATTTTTCATAATTTGTCTTTGTAATTTTGTTGCATATACATTTTGCATATATCTCCCCCATACAATGTACATATCATATTAGGCATATATCGCTCCTCCTTATATACATGTCTCTCTCCCCCTTTTTGACAATAATGCCAAAGATTTAAAATCTACTTATATAGAGACACCAAAATGTGAGAGAAACTCAGAATGTACCTTAAAAATAAGAGTTAAGGTCTTGTCCCAGTTTTCTTGCAAAATATTGTAGGTTTGAAGTGCAACTTGGACTTGTACAGAGAGTTCAATCATATGATCTACAATTGAAAAATTATTGTTATGGATCAATGTTTTAGAATAAGCAATGTGCTTCTGCATTGTATCCATGATAGGAAGGATCATGTTCTAGATGTCTATAAGTGTAGACCAAATCCTTGCTTCCTCTCTCAATAACTCTGCCTGCATATCCGATAGGAATTTGATCTTCATATAGTGTGCAGAGCTTAAACTGGGGTCAAGTTGCAACTTCTGTGCACTAGCCTTCAAATCCTCATCAATCTTAATCAATTTGCCCATAATTTCCTTTGTATACTTGGTAACATCACATAACTTAGCAAAAAGACATGTTACATTTGTGTAGGAGGATTCAAGATTTGACAAAATTGAAGAAAGTTAAGAGATGTTACATTTGTGTAGGAGGATTCAAGATTTGACAAAATTGAAGAAAGTTCTACCTACTTAATAGCTATTTTTTGTATCTTCCTTTATTTTTTGTACCTTCCTTTATTTTTTGTATACTCACCATTTCATTTTTTGGATCTTCCTTTATTTTTTGTATCTCTTCTTTCCTTTTCTTCTTCTAAATAATCTTTTGAATAGGCCATGTGATCTTCTTGATTGGTTGATACCATTTTTACATTTCTAATTCCATTAGCTTTCTTAATTGTTGCCAACTTTCTTGTAATTTTTTTAACATTTTTTCCAACTCTAATAACCTCATCTCTTCCTCTCTCTCTTTTATTTTATTTTCTTCTCTCCTCTTATGCAAATACTTCATCAACAAATCTAATTCTTCAAACGAGTCCCTCAACCTAGGTATTTTATCCTCTCTACCTAGTCTTTAGGAAACTAGTTCCTCTTCTCAACCTACATAAACATAAACTCAAAACTACACAACCACAAAAATCTCCTTTTCCCAGACCTTCTATGTGCTCTATCATGTGAAACAACAGTACCACCTTGATCATAAAAACGTCAAGCAGGAATAGATAAAGATGAAGAAGATCTAGACATGAGTAAAGCTGAAGAAGAAGAAGAAGCTGGCAAAGTAAACTGTGGTGTCATCAAGTTTTGCCTATAAGAAGAATATGGATTGAAGTTAACACTCTCTCGAGCAAACAACGGTAATGTTCCATAAGGTGCAGGCTGACGAGGAAAAGCATAAACAAATTTAGTGTGATAATCAAATAAAGTTAGCCTCCTTTCTCGTTGTGGAAACCTCTGCTCTTCACAATAACCTAACTCTCCTGTAAAAGGATGTGGGTTATCATGATAATGATAACCTGCATTAAAATCACTTCTTCCTCTGCTGAGAAGTCTAGCAGGACGTGCAAAATCCTGCCATCTTGCAGTGCATTTTACCTCATGAGAATTTGTAACTGAATATCTTCTCTTCCTCATTTTCGCCTTGTGATCGATGACTCGCCAATTGCCGACTTCCCCATGAGGCTCTGGTCTTTCATATATAGTTTCCCACCCAACATAAAGTGGTCTTCGTTATAGTCAAAACATTTACATCTTACTTGCAAAGCCTTTGAAGTGTTGTTGTCGAAGCATCTGAATCTTGTATTTCTTCGGTGATAGCGAGGACATGCTGGTCTGGAATGTTAGGTTTATTACATTAATTAGGTTAATTTTTGTGTTTAGGTTAGATAAATAAAATTAGTTAAATATATAGTTGTTGGGAAGCTATTCCCGTAAGTATCCTGTAAGTAATTGTTGTAAGGGAAAATAAAACTATATAAAGATGCTCAGACATCAATGTAAATTATTCATATCGTTTCAATATCATTCCAGTATATTATTCAATATTGTTTCAATATCATTTTCAGTATCAAGTCTGTGTGTATCTAAATGATCTAAATCAGTAGTTTCAGCATTTTATATTTTTGGTCTTTCATTTTATATTTTTCAGTTTCACATTCTTTGGGCCTGTTACAGTGGTATCAAAGCGGGTTGATAAATGGAGAGAAGAGTGCTTTTAATGGATTTTGGATGACCCCCTAATTTTTGTGAATAAAATAGGAGGCTAGAGGAAATGGAGGTTGGGGGATTTTTATCATCTCAAGCTAGCTTCTCGCTTAGAGATGATTACTGCATGAGAAGCCACTATTTGTGTCCCTGTAAAGTTGGGGCTTGGTTAATTCCTCCCTGAAGATAAGAGGGGAATTGATAGATTTGTGTCCCTGAAGAAAAGAGGGGGCTTGGCTACGTGATTGTCCTTCTATTGACTGAGGGGGGCAGGGTTTCAAAAATGGCATTTGAGACACTCGAAAGAGATGTCAACTTTCAGAGGAAAGACGTCTAGACATATTAGTGGTGATTGTTTCTACGGAACTTGAGGAGGCATTAGACACACTCGGAGGAGATGTGGACTTTCGAAGGAAAGGCGTCTCATGTGCAACACCAAAGGAGGTATCGGGCACACTCCATGGAGATGTGAAATTGTGGAGGAACTATGTCTCGTTGGGTAAAAGAGGTAGAAACAACGTTTTTATGAGCTCAACTTCAAGATTAAGATTTGCAATCTGAAGTTGTAGACTATTTTGAAAGATTGGTGAAAGAGCTCAACTTCAGGATTAAGATTTGCAATTTGAAGTTGTAGACTACTTTCAAAGATTGCTGAAGGAGCTCAACTTCAGGATTAGGATTTGCAATCTGAAGTTGGAGACTACTTTGAAAGATTGGTTGTAGTGCCTCTCCCATTTGACTTCTGTAAGTCATCCTGATGGATGCAACTTTGTTGATCTTTTGTTGAGATGGGATCATGATTGTGACCCTAAGTGGTCTACACCGTTGAGGTGTTTGGATTTATGTTTCTATATCAATTGCTTTGTTTATGCTTTTGTCTGATCTATGAGATTGTGATTGATGGTTCACTGAAGTTATGCCAGTGGTTACTAGGATCGATGTGGTATCATGAGGTTGTTCCGTGATTACCTTGAGATGTGTGTAGAGATTGCATTGTGTACTATTACCATGCTACATTGGACTAAGTTCCTGTAGCAATGGTTAGTCATGTTTATGACTATGGTTGTTTATGCGTTTTAAGTGCCTTTTTGTTGATTCTTTAATCAATCATTATTAAATGCTTAAGTAATTAGAAATGGATTGTTCATGTGGGATTATTTGGTTATATGCTGCGGACATTTACCTTATTTTATTTTGCTCTAAGAGATATCTGTTCTTATGTGATATTTTACATTTGAGACGACTCGAGGGTCAGAGGTTATACTTTGATTTCAGTATCATAGATATTAGACTACTATGTTATTCAATTAATCATATTGCATGATGATGCCATTTTGAGATGACAGTGTGTTTTTATGATGATATCTGGTTATCTAGTACTTGGACATACCTTTGATTTCGTTATGTGATGGATTTAATGCTATGGTTATTTACTTCATTCCTGCGTTGTTATGCTTTATGCGAACGTGAGTGATGTAAATAGATTATTTTAATATAATTAAATAAATTGTTAAATTAGGTGATTTAATGCATTTATTGCATCGGCTATGTTATTATATGCAATTGCACTTGATCGTGTTGTTTAGAGTGCAGGATTTATATCCCTGGCACTGGCACATGGAGTTAGTGATTCAGCCATTCATATTTTACCAATGTCATCCTTATATGGTCGACGTATCCTTAATTAAGTGTTTAATTTAAACCTTTCGGTGATTATTAAATCCGAACTCATTTGCATTATGTGATTAGACCAGTGAGTGTGTCTGTGGATTTAGAGGTTCGCATTGTCGCAAAAGTTATTAAAGAGATTTATGTGTTTTTGGGTTTTCGGGCTTTTTAATTGATTTATTTAAATTTCTGGCAGCTTTGCCATAGATGAATTCCTATTTATAGGAATAGCCTGTTTTCATTTGGGTTGATTCGGGGTTTAACCAGGTTGGCTAGTTATTTGCCCTAATTGATTATTCACCCGAAAAGTGAATAAGTATCCAAAAAAGAATTTAATTCCTCACTTCTCACTTTTGAATTAGAAAGTTGGAGAGTAAAACCCAAAATCCTCTTCAGGAGGATTTACCGTTTTGTTCGTTGTGGGAGCTACGGGCGTGGGATCGTCGCGAGGTTGGGCTCGTTGGATCCAGCTCGAGGAAACCTTGGATTGTCGCAATTTTCAGCTACTTCTACGAGATATTTATTTTATGGTTCATATTCTCGTTTTGCCCTTTTGGTTGTGAGGTAGGGCTTTCCTGTTTTATTGTTTCTACTCGGTTTCTGCTTCTGTTTTTGGTAGCCGTTTGTTTGGAGGCTGAGAACTAGTGTTCCCCTCCATTTTTGTATGCTAGTTCTACCCGATTGGGCGGGTACGAACATTTCCTTATTTTTCGAAATGAGGGTTTGGATTTTTGGGCCGTTATGCTGGCCATTTTTTCATACGGTGTTTGATTCCTTTTATTTTTGGATTTTTGGGGTTTTTTAACCCAAAGGCCAAATGGGTTTTAATTTTGAAGTTTTTCAAATTTTGAAATTTTTACCTCGTTTTGTGTGCCACCCTGTTTTCTCAAGTTTTCTTGGCACAATGTGGGTCGTGGACTTGGATGATCCGTTTGGATATCAGTCAGACCACTTCTACACTTTTATGTTGCATTGGGATGCGTGCTGCATCCGTACTCTCGACATTGTGTTCGATTGAGTGATTTTATACCTGTTGTTATTGTTTCTTTTAGACCTTTGCTTTGTTTCATGGACATTGGGATTCATGTAGAATTCATACTCTCAAATTGAGAGCCGGTTGAGTAAGTTCATGACTTTTGGTCTTGTTACATCATTTGGATTCGTGTAGAATCAATACTCTCGGATTTTGTTAATAATTTAAGGAATTTTGGCTACATCATTAGCCTATTGATGACCAGGGTACTTTGCATAAGAATGCTTGGCAATCTACCATTATCAATGGAGGATTTTCTTGATTCCAGGGGATTGCAACATATGAAATGAGTGAATTATCACATAAGAAAGGATTAATGTCAAGAATTAACACATGAAAGTGAATTATCCATATTTAATTTCTTATACTTAAGATATATTTTAATATATGCGACGAATCTTTTGAGATAGGTTTCAGACCTCTCGGAGATAAGGATTCTAGGAGATTTCAGGGCTTCAAAAATCCAGAGTTAGCCAATTTTCAGGGCTTCAAGATTTCAGGCTTAGCCAAATTTCAAGATTCTGCATTATACCCCAACTTGGTGTTTTTTTTATGAGTGGTCGTTCCTTGAGCCCTCATCTGGTTTGTGGTGGTTGTTGGCTTTTGTTCGCGTGTGTCGTTTGGTAGTGGCGTTCGAAGATTCGTTGGTTGTCGGGATTGTGGTGAAGTATTTCGTTGTGATCGTTGTGATCCCTGTATGATGTTGTCATGCGCATTCATACTTGTAAAAAAAAAATATCTTGGCTTGATTTGAATCCTTGTTTCCAAGGATCTCCGGGAGGGGCATTACATTGGTGAAGGAACTCAACTTCAGGATTAGAATTTGCAATCTGAAGTTGCAGACTACTTTCAAAATTTGGTGAAGGAGCTTCATCAAGGTTTATAATATTGGTGAAGGCTTTTCAATTTTGTTAGATTAATGTAATAAGGGGGGGAATGTTGGACTTATTACATTAATTAGGTTAGGAATGTTGAGCTTAGTACATTAATTAGGTTAGTTTCTAATAAGCAAGAATGATTGTTGAATTAATGTAATAAGGCAGGAATGTTAGGTTTATTACATTAATTAGGTTAATTTTTGTGTTTAGGTTACATAAATAAAAGCAGTTCAATATATAGTTGCTGGGAAGTTATTCCTGTAAGTATCACGTAAGTAGTTGTTGCAAGGGAAAATAAAACTATATAAAGATGCTCAGACATCAATGTAAATTATTCATATCGTTTCAATATCATTCCAGTATATTATTCAATATTGTTTCAATATCATTTTCAGTATCAAGTCTGTGTGTATATGAATGATCTGAATCAGTAGTTTTAGCATTTTATATTTTTGCTCTTTCATTTTATATTTTTCAGTTTCACATTCTTTGGGCATGTACATGGAATCTCTTAGAGCATTTCTAAGTTCTCGATATCTGGACATCTTGTTCACAAGTTGTGGAAGGCGAATCTTGTAACTCTCTGGACTTTGGGGTGACTGATCAATCACCATTTCAGGAAAGTGCTCTCTTATCATCTCCAATACATTTGCATTTTCATCCATTGCTTTCTACAGAATCTTGTAAGCAGTAGTTTTTTGTTAAGAAAAGAGTTCCCAAATTTCTCCTACATGCCCTAATCGGAGGCCAACCAATTGCTTGATTCTTTGTAGGAGGTTCACCAGCAACTGGACGAGGCTCAAATGGTTGAGACATCCTACATGTGTTCCAATACAAGGACAGATTATTCCTCTCAATGCATGATTTTCCTGCTTGGTCTTCTTGAACAAGTCCTGAGCTTGCCTTGTTCCCAGCATAAATTAGTTATAATGCCAGTTGAAACCCCACCATCCTGAATGGCTTCATTGTAGCTCCTTTTCACCCCAATTAATCTTTTTATTCTGCTTCTATCGTAAGAGAAAGTATCACTACTCTTAAATTCTCTTTTTGTTCCTGCATGTTGCATTGTTCCAATGGACTCTGTAAGAACATTATCACCAACCCAAAGGCTTAATCACAAGCTTAATTCATGATCACTATCTTCATAGCCTCCACATTTATCAATGTTCTCACAAGAAGAAGATGTCACCTCTATGAATCCAATACACTCATGCCCTTGTGTTTTTGCGCATCTGTGCATCTTAATTATGAACAAAGAGGCCTATTCATTAATGAGTTGTCTGAATGGTCTGAGCTTAGATTACTTCTACTGAAAGGGTAATAAATCTCAGGCTTGTTTGATTTCTTATTGGCTTTAGAAGAAACAGGGCTAACAACTGTTCTCCATTCTCATATCTATGAGAAAATTTGACAAAGACAAAAGATATCTTTGAGGAAAGAGTCGCCCTTACAAAAGAAGCCAAATTAAAGAGTTTATGAAAATCCAATGCAGAAGCTGCAATCCTCTCAACATCCAGTATAAACCAAGAAAACTCTACTAAAACTTCTTGCCTTCCTAAAATTGAGATAAAGAAGCTATACAGATTCAAAAAACAATAATAATAAAGAATAATTTGGAGTTTTAATAGTTATTATTCCTTGATACGAGGAGGATTTAGAAGAATAACAAAGAATAATTTGGAGTTTTAATAGTTATTTTTGTGTTCTTTCTCTCTTCTATTTCTGTAAATAATTTAAGGAATTTTGGCTACATCATTAGCCTATTGATGACCAGGGTACTTTGCATAAGAATTCTTGGCAATCTACCATTATCAATGGAGGATTTTCTTGATTCCAGGGGATTGCAACATATGAAATGGGTGAATTATCACATAGGAAAGGATTAATGTCAAGTCAGTCATTCTCAAAGAAAGAGCTTGGTTGATCTGCGATGATTTGGTAGTGGAAGGGTCCCCACTTAGTTCAAAAAAGGTTCATATGTAAAAACCATTCTCACAGTGGGAATCAAACACAAGAATACTTCTTCAAACACAAGAATTCATTCAAACAAAATTTATTAACACAATCAAACAAAACTTACCTTCAACAACGCTAATTAGAAGTGGTTCCCATTCAACCTTCCCGCATGTCCGCAATATGCCATGTCAAAATAAAATAAAGTTTCACTTTCTTTTTCTTCTTTATATCTCGACAATGTCAAAGTTTTGACAAAAGTACTTAAGTTTCATTGAAATTTAGACAACAAACTTAAGTTGTGTCAAACTTTCAACAAACATTTCAAGTATCGTTGAAATTTTGCCATTTTTAGGATCATATTTTTAAAAATAAGTGAATTTGACAAGCCAAATTGGCCTGTCGTCGAAAATTTAGGTTGAAAATGGGACCCAAATGTACTAGTGTCCACTATTTTTTTTGAGAAAGTAATGAAATAATTTCATAAAATATATGTTGCCTCTTGGGGTCCTTGTGCACCACTAGAGAGGTGATACCTAAGATTTTAATTCCAAGGTTACGTATTTTAAGGGTACGAAGGGAATTGTTGGATTCTTTAACCACCTTCGATGTGTCCAACACTTTAGCCTAAAGTTATGCATAAAAGTTGGATGAGTGTAGCCTCCAAATAAATGATATCAATTTATCCAGACATCAATAAAATATTAATGTAAGAAAAATAAAAAGACATAAAATATACCTTACTCTGCATCAAATTTGTATTCGAGGATAGGTCAAATATGTTCCACGCTTCAAAATAATTTAATGATTCGCTTAGAACTTTAGAAAAAGAATAAGCATATGTCATGTCCCCTTTTCAAATAATTAAAAAATAATAATCTTTGCTAAGGCAGGCAGGCCCAAGAAAGTGAAGTTTCGGAAAAAGGGGGGTTAATCTTTGGAAACCGTTGGACTAATAAATGAAAATTATTATTAAAATATGTTTCATTAACCTCTCTTGCATGTGAGTTACGGTTATGCCCTCTTTTAAGGGGTTTGAGGCATTTTGTGCTGATTCCAGAACTGGATTTTTGCTCATTCTTTGTTATTCTTCAGAGGCTGCAAAACCTGTGGAAAAGGAGACCCAAGAACGGGAGTTTGCAGGTTTCCAGGGAGACCCAAGAATGGAAGTTTGCAGGTCCAGGAAGGCTAAGGACGGGAGTTTGAAGCCATTCCATGTGCATGCTCATACAGAGTTTGCCTTTGTGCTGAACAATGCAGATTTGTGGGTTTTTGGGTGTGTTTTTTTGTATGAGTTTGGTGTTTTCAGTTGAGTATTTCATATCAGTTTGGGTTGCTGCTGTATTTCAGACTTTAAGGTGTTAAAATAGAGCTATATATATGTATTGGGACGTGATTAAACTTCTGAGATAGATTATTAGTGTTTTTGTGGTGTTTCCGGGCATTTTTGTGTTAATTTCGGAAGCCCGATGAGCATAGTTTTTGTCCTACATTTGTGAACTGTTGTGTAAAGGCTATACGGATCTGGAAATGTCATTTTTTAGGCTGTTATGCTGCTGAAATTTCTGTAAAAATGTCCATTTTCAGATTTATTAATAATTTGTGAAGTTGTGAAGCTTTTGGCACTATTTTCAGCATACCCGATTTGGGGTTTCTTGAGAAATTTGGTGGATCTTTGTGATATTAGTTGTTTGATCTTAAAGATCTGATTAGAGGTTGGAAATATCATACAAAATCAGAAAAGGGACATTTCAGCATAGCACAACCTAACGTTCGGGTCAATAACCTCTACAATTTTCACTTTTGCAGCCCCAAAACACATATTTTTCTTGTGGCACGTCACATCTCTTCCTACACCTTTGATGGTGGCTTTACCTACCAATTCACCCTGAGATTGCAGGTCTACATGATTACGAATACCATAAGAGAAAACCACTTCCTCTTTGGCTTGCTCATCATCATTCGCTCCCTGCAATTGTTAAATATACTTAGAGGAAACCTACATTTTTTGTCTGAATTATAATTATATTGTTGCTCGAAAGTCGAAAGAAAGGATGCAACCATAACATTTATTGATTCACAAGGACTCTGCAACTTATCCAATAAACTAGACTCATCTTTCAAAGCTATCTCACTTTCCATTCTCATTTCCATAGGTGCATCCTCACCGATCATGTCAATGCCCAAGCCGCTATTTGAATACGTCACTTATTGTATGCCACAATCTTGTACAAAGATGGAAAGTGAATGAATATTTGCCACACTTTGAAATATATAGAGCTCAGTATAATGCAAAGAGGGAATTACAATTTTGGGAGTATCTAGTGGTACTGATTTTGGATTGTCCAATGCGAGCGAGCTTATAGTTGCAACTAGCCTTATCGATTGCTCAACCAAACAATTATGATACATTGTAAAAAATTTCCTCACTATGTCCTAGACCAAAAAAATTAGAATTCTCAACTTACACTAACTCAAAACTAATCTTTCTTTGTGCATTAATCCAAAATACATTATGTACATCTTCATATGGGCCTCCATTGTGGATGGAGTGTTAAAGGAAACCCTAGCACTTTCGGCCTGCATTATATATAGCCAAACAATATGGGTATTAAATCTTATGGATGCCACTATCAACGGTCCATACACTAAAGTCTCCACTGATCATTAAATTATGTAAATATATCACTTCTTTGAGATGTTCAAATGTAGGTTTCTCTCCTGCACACCCTTGAACAACACCATTACCATTAAGAGTGGGTTATAATGAAATTCACAACACTCGGTGTGGTACACTAAAAACATATATGCCGAAGAATCCATAATCTATAGCTACCAGATAATACTTACCCCATCTTCAATCTTTTTTTTATCAACCAACATTACTTATATGTACTTTCCTAACATTGACTTACATTCACTCCTGTATTTCATCGATGTGGAATTAGCACCCTAACTTGCAGAATTCAAGAGTGCAAGGACATACCCATCTTCACCATCAATTGCTCTTGCAACATTATCTTTCTCAACAGATGATTGACATAGAATAAAATAGTCATTATGATTTTATAGATATCAAACCAACAAGTTCACAACAACAAAAGGCATAAGTGGTGAAAATTTAAAAAAATAATAAAATGTTATTCAATCTTCTAGAAATAGAAAATGAATCTTTTGTATTCCTCCTTACTTCCACCTTCTTACTTCTCCCAACTTAGGGGATCCCCCTTTTATCCTCCTCAAACTCAATATTATTTTTATTGTACTCCAACTCTTACATTGGTTATTTTCCTTCTACCAAACTTATTCCGTCGTTCACGAGATTGTTGTATGCAACTCTTGTCACCTACAACTAGGCTAGAAGATGATGCACATGTTACTCTTTGAAGAACAGCATCCAAACAACCCGTATTGGGTAAAGATGAAGTGCCCTATCAATGACAAATTTACTGAATATTAGCAAATTACTCTAAAGTGGTAGAAATTTTTGCACAATTTTTTCACATAAAGAACAAACTATCATATCAAATTGATCAGACGATGTAATCTCTTCCCTTCATCATTGCTACCACCCTTTTCAAGCTCTTCTTCCTCAACTCATCACTCTCGTAATAAAGCATTTCCTCTTCAATCTTATCCTAACCCTCTTCTGGAAGGAGGTCAGCTGAGGAGACCCTGTAGAGTCTGCATATGCGCTTCTCCAAATGCTTTCTCTACACTTTAGACTTGATCCTCATCTAGTAGTCAATACTTATCACCCTCTTATAGACATATCCACTTGATTTTGACTCATAACGACATCATTTTCTACTACTTATGAAAGGTCTCCCATGGCTAGGTGCCTTAATAAATGGGAGATTGTGAATTTGCATCCTATGCGGGTTCATCCTTGCAATATCCCAAAACTTCTTTCCTCCATCAACAAAAAACCTTTCAAATAGGTAGTAAAATATCCTTCTTTGGGTGCACCTTTCAATTCTATATTGACCCCACCTTACATAGACGAGACCAAAAAAAAATATAAACATTACCATACAAAGACAACTTATAGCATGTAATTAAAAAACATAAGAGTGCAATATTTATACAGATTACATTGTTTATCAACACTGAATACAAATTTTGAATCTCAATACTAGTCACAGCCTTACCACCAACAACATCACTATTGTACTTAGCATTGTAACCATAATATCTGCCACTCTCAATTTTAATTCACCTACTAGATCCATGACCAATTGCAATATCTCCCACTACTTCCCTCGATAGAATAACCACCATAGTGGATGCCTTACTTTCTCTCTGAAATAAACTAGAAGACAATGGAACTATCCACACACCATTCATTTGAACTATATAATGTTGAAATGACCATAAATGATAGACACATTAATTGTTACACTCACATGCCCACCTCTAACAAACCTGGGAGAAGTCATGGTCAAAACAACCTTGGTCTCCTGAGAAGGTAAATAAAATGTATTAGAGATTTTTCACACTATTTTCTATACTCATGGGATAATCTTTGTTGGGGTGTATCTGTCATCTTTTTTGTATCAACATAAGGCATCACTCTTTCCCCAATGTAAGGCACCTCTTTCGTACCCACATAAGTATTCACTCTTTCCCCAATGTAGGGTGCCTCTTTTGTATCCACATAAAGATTAATTTTTTCCCCAGAGTAGGGCACCTCAACTGAACCAATGATTTCTATTAATTTTCCGCCTGATTTTACCATCGTATAGATTCTACAATAATATAATAGGATTGTTATTGTAGCCACAACTTCATGATACATTGAGTGCCCTGAAAATCCCAACAGTTCCATTATGTGTGCTTTGAATAGAACACACTAAAAATTATTGCTTCATGGTCTACAAAATTAAATCTGGAGTTAATCCAATCTTTGTATCTATCTTTATTTAAACTTATTATAATTTGTGAATCTACAAAGGGATTACTACGATGGGACGTACACATTTATATGAGGATTCTCAAAATAGAGAGGCAATAAATTTATGCACGTGATAATCCATTTAGTTAAACAAGCTAGTATGCTATCAAATAAGCACCTCTATAATAAGTTCTTGTGGTTATAAGGTATTGTTTTTATTAGGCACAACCAAACAACTTCCAAACCATGACTCACATTTCCATTGATAATGTAATCATTTTATGGAAAACCCATCATTTGGCATAATTTTGTCTTCTAATGAGATAAACAAACAAACAAATTATTCATAAATTTGTTTTTGCAAAATATATTAAAGTTAAAGCTAAGGTGTGTGAACAATGTATGCTACACAAGTATCTATAAAATAGTTCAACATTAACTTAAGGACCTCTACAATATTATCAAAGAATCAACACATTTTTTTGTTCACATTATATAAAACATACTAGTTCATAAGAGGCAAATTACATATCTTCATACATCTCAACTATGACACTAACTATGTATTTGGATTTCAATAGTAATATCAACCATTTAGATAATGCAAACCACAAAATGAGGAACATTCATATTTAAAAACATTTCAAGAATACCACCAATTGATTGTATCATTCGCTTGCACTCTCAAAGATTTTTGCATACATTTCTCATACGAAATGTCAAATTCCAAACAAATGACCACACATACATATAACATGCCTCACACAATACTTTTTCAAATAAGTTAACATTATTTTACATTTTTTTAATCCCTAATTCACCATGCAAACACATTCACCTCGCCCCCAAATGTTTTAAACAATAGCACACTAGTGCAGGAGCACCTACGCTAACTCCTAGTCCTAACTCTACACTTTCAGTTTTTGGGTTGTACTAACATTAGCCAAGTCAGTTGGGTATGTTTGGACCTTAGAGGGTCAGGCATGTTTACTCCTAGATGGATTTGACTAGGTTCAATCCATTCTAATTTTTTCTGGAGTTGCTTTGCTTGCTTGTGTTTTGGGTGTTGGGAAGCTAAACTAGGGTTATGGGTCTTATACCCTAGCAACCTGAGAAAGGTGTGGCTTTGAGACATCTTGTCCTCTATGATATTTTAACATCCTTGTGCATAGGTTGGAGACTATACCTTGTCATTTGGAAAAAGTTGGGGAAAGATGTCAAAAATATGTAAATTGTGCAAAAGTTATCAAATAGGTCAAAATTATGTAAACTGGTGCTCTGAAGGCTAAAGAATGCCTAGACATCATAAATGGATCATAGTGGAAAAAACTGGAAGTTCTTGAATGAAGGAAGTCAAAGTTGCTAAGAAATGCAAAAAGTTGTCAAAGTTGTCAACAACTTTGAAAAATTGCTTGACAACTTTTTGACAGGAAAGTTGCATAGTGCAAGAAAGAGGTTGATGGTTATTCTAACTATCTACAACCTCTTGGGAAACCCATAAAACATGGAAATGAACCCATTCCAAGGGTTGGGAGTTGTAATAAGCAAAGTTTTCAAGTGGATCCATGAGATATAGTTCAAAATTTGACATTTTTTGAGTTTCATGACTGCATGTATGGATTAATGGATTGAAAGGCTCATTTTTCCGCTTGATTCCTATTATTCATGTGGTTATATAACTTTTCATTTTAGATTTCAATTTGATCATAGTTTATTTGTGCATAGTTAGGAAATCATTTGTACATAGAATATTCATAGTTTTTGGTTTGATAGTTTTTTTTAAAATGGCTCCCCCATCGTAGAATCATCATGATTTTTGGGAATATGGAAGTGGAGCACTTTTAAAGTGTACATAGCAAAGGAGAGGCCTGGAAAATCTTGGCAATTATTTTTAAAGTGATGCCCTAGGCGAGCCTTAGATGTATGGCTAGGTGGTCACGGTGGTAGCAAGTGGGTTTTGATAGATTGAATGTTTTAGATACTTCAATTTGAGACTTGTAGAATGAGGATGGATGTGTGAGGAATCCTTGTGCCAAAGGGGAAGGTTCCAAGACTAGTTTTGAAATATTTTTTATAAGACCCCAATGAGTGTTGTTTCGAAATGTTAGAAAACCTTGTTAAGAAAAATTTGGAATTGTAGCTGAAAAACTAACTTTGGAGGCATAATTCTATTAGGACTTTCTAGGACAATTTTGTCAAGATTGAGGAAATCAAAAGGAAACCTATGAAAAATGAGCCTAGGAGGGTAGGGATAGCCTAAGAAACAATACGATGCACCCCACACTCCATGCTGAAGGCGTGAAGAGTAAGACTGAAGAAATGACGAGTTCGAAGGACTAAGGAAGATGTCCTTAAGATGGAAGGAAGTGTGAAAACCTTGGTGTAACTGGAGAGTGAAGTATAGAGAGTAAGATAGATATCCTCTTAAGGTTAGAGTAACAAAGGGGATCCCTAATAGGCTGAGAACCTACTGAGTCCTTAGGAAAGGAAAGGACAAAGGAAGCAATCCAACTTACATCACAAACAAGGCTATTCACATTTAATTGAAGGCATGTGGTGATGCTGAACATTAGCATCAACAGAATCTCCAGTATCATCTAACTCATCTGAACTTCCGTCTTATTTTTCTACACACTACTCAATGGCCAAAGAAATTTTGTGGTGTTTTTGTTTCAATAGAAATAACATATATCCATAACTCCTTGTCATGTCCTCAATCATCAAAATACACAACCCTTGACCATGGCTCTAGATGCCAATTTGGGAAAATCCATCATCCAACAATATTGTAGATTGCATGTATTATTGCAGAACTCGTCTAATTTTAGAGTCACTACCAACCATCTCTCGAGGCACTATACCACCGATCAAGGCTTAGCCCTTGTACAAGTCATAACCCCTTAAAGCATCATCTGATGTGTTCCATAAAATATAAACTTCCTTCATATATGCCATTGTAACTTCTTGGAATAGCCCATATCTTTGAAGAAAATTGTAGTTGGAGAGAAATATAGATATCAACTCTGACGGATATATGAAATGGGACTACCCATATAGAACATCTCACCCTATCATGGATACAATTACAGATTCCTCATACATGCAATCAATTTAAAACCAAATTGATAGCATAATTGTAAATTGCATCTATCAATCACCTTCTCCCATTGTTGTATAGACATATGGATGTGTTATTTGTGAGGAAGAAGTGACATTAGCATCAACAATTTATACAATTATGTTTTGATTGTTTGCACTTCTGACAAGAAAATAAATTATTTGTACATACCATTTCATTCACTAATGTTTTTTTCTATACAAGAAAGGTGTGGACAATATGTTACAAAAATGCACTAGGAAATTTTTCATTTGGGGGCCTGCTCTTTAATTTGTTTGCATGTAGCCATAGTAATTGAAAGCTAGAGATCATGGTCACAAGAAGAGTGAGAAGGAGGAACAGGACACCTGTGATGAAGAGGAGGCGATGGAGTCTGAAGATGAGGAAAAGGAAAGGTAGGAGGAAAAAGTGGAATCCCAGGGTGGGAAGAAATGCAAGAGGGTGGGCACGGAGGATGAGAGGCTGCAGCAGGACCTGGACTCTTCCTCGATCCCTCTCTCCCTTGTCCATCCCCAAGCCCATCCAGAGGAGCAAACACAGGATAGTTTTGGTGCTGAGTGTGGGGAGGTGTTGGCCAAAGAAAGGAGCAAAGCATGGAGAAATTTTAATGTGAGGACTTTGAAAATGGGTATTTTCAGGGAAGTGATGAACCCCCAAATCCTGGTGGACAATCAGGAGGAACCGCGTCTTGAAGAGCTCATTAACCCTGCGATTGTGGCTATCTCGGATAATGCCAAGGAATTTGGGATGAAACTCTTGAACAATGCCCGCAATAGCATGATTGATAATTTTAGGTCAATCAAGTGGCTTTTTCACGAACTAGAGGAGGTTAAGGAGAAGGTGGTTCAAATGGAAGGAGCCAGGAATCTTAAAGGTCTGGAGAAAGGGACAGATTATGATGATAGGCATAGCCTAGCAGAAAGAAGGATCCACAATCTGAAAAATTATAAACACAATTTGTCGAGCCAGAAAATCTCACTGCTCAACTCGATCAATAACAACATTTTATCTTTAACTAAGTGGCTTAAAGATAGAGGCATGCAGGGGGATGTGGATGGAAAAGACAAGGGTAAAGCCAGATCTGATGAAGATAATACCACTGGTATCACCTTTTCTACTCTGGACCAGGAAGATCACAGGACTCACTAACAGGAGACCGAGGAGAACAAGATGGCACAGGAGGCTGCTCAGGTCATGCAGGAGCTGGAAAGAAAGATCAAGGAGTAGTTCCTATTTTTTTCCTTTTTGGCTGGCTTTTCGTTCTGACTTTTGTTTGTTCTGTTTTGTCTTTTCAGTTTGGCCTTGTCTTTGGCCTTTGTTTATTTGGCTGGGCCTTGTGCTATTTCAGCCTTTAGACTTGTTTATTTTGTGGCTAGGCTTCTAACGCTTATTTTCAACCTGATATGTATTAACTCTCAAGTTTCAGGATTCCTGTAAAACCTGTTTATCTAATCAAAAACTGAAAGCTAGTGTGTGGAGTCAAAATAATGCTAGAAATAACTTTTAGAGATGCAAAATCATTATTATGTTTAAAATATGTTAAATGGCATCAACACTCAATCTATTTGGAATGATTAAATAAAGCTGCTAAGCTCTCCTAGAATCTTTCCCCATACAAAAGATACATTGCCCAACATTGAGATAGACTAACCAAGGGGAAAAAAAGTAATAGAATCGTGTAACACAATGTGTACAATATAATAAAAAAGCTACCATCAATCCATAGTTTATCGTATTGGAATAACAACATCATCTTTGCCACTTCCTACCATTCTATAGAATCTACTCCATATCAAGTTTCAACCCATGAATAATTTAGCGATGATTATTGAAATAAAAGACATCATAGTGCAACCAATCCACAATAACTTGCACATTAGAGATATGAATAAACATGTGTTCTATTTCCCTTGTCCAACACATGTATTTCAATTTAACACAAGCTCTAAACATTTCCAGAGTAATGCAAGTGATTTTATTTTTCCATTCTAATTCTTAGTTCATACAAAATTTCAACTGAACTAATCATTTGTCAACAACATTCTTAATGCATGATAAAAATTAATAATAGCTCATACATTCCATGTCTTGCTATTGAAAAATACCCTGTTTTAAAATAAAATGATACTATGATTTACTAAAACCAGTAGAAGCATCAATACCATGTCATGGCTTTAGATTCTATTATCGAATGATAATAATCATTATAAAACACCTTATTTTCCTTGAAAATCCACATTCGATATCCATCCACAAGGATATAGCTCATGCCAAAAATGAAATGAATAATGAATATAATATGATTTTGGAAAACAAGATATCTCTTTTAGAGTATCAGCCCATAGGCAATCAATTAGTCACATGCTCACTGAATTATGAAACACTTCATGAAATAATCCTAGAACACACATCTTCTTCTATAACATTCGTAAGAGGTATAATTCTAACATGCATATCAAGTGTAATTCATTTGCAAGTCAAGAAAAGTAAGGACCAATCTAGCACATTGCACTTAAAATGGAATGGAAGCTCTTAATATACTCCTATTTCAACAAACATAATTTCAGTCATCATAATAGTAAGAATTTCAATGAATTTGCATTAACACCTGGGCACTTCTAATTTACACAAATTTTGACATTCCATAGTTATTTTTATACTAAGCTGCTCACTTTTATGCTAACAAAAGTATTAACAAAGTAATAGCAAATCCCCACTCCAGATTTCCCTAACCTTGACACCAAAAACTAATTAAGAGAACTAAAATTGGTTATCTCTATGTACATCATGGCTATGATAATTTGTTATTGCAATTTTTACTTTGCTTATAACCTAAGGTTAAACCATTCTATGTTCATTGCAACCTAAGGTTAAATGTTTTCTCTCCTAGTCTGCAAATGGACAATGCAAATATCATAGCGCACAAGGCATGTGGTTGGATTATAAGTTAAGAGTATGGATCATATCCTTGGTGGTTGCCTGCACACGAGGCATGCGATTTAGGAAAGTATTGGTCAAGTATACAATACGAAATCTCTCACATCAACCATCTAACCCGTTCACTGAGTAATGATAGGGTCCACTAATTGCACACGTCTAGGGTTTCAAATGGGCAAAGGATGAGTTAGGGTTTAAGATAGTCACCGGTCCAAGTTTAGAGTCTCACTGGAGCCAATTTTTGTTGGAAAAGATGAATTTTGGGGGAGACTACGGTTTCAAATTTTACACGGTCTCAGGTTCGAATCTCATGGGGCTGAATTAGTAAAAAATGATAAATTATTTTTATCCTATCTCAGATTTGAGTCTAACCTGGACTGAATTTGTGAAAAATAATGAATTATTTAGAGAGCTATGAAAAAACCCTACAATAACATTCAGATAAATAAGGATTTTTCTCATACCCGGATCTGCGATCTCCGATCTCGTTAACCTTTGTGATCTATCTTTGATCTCCTTAAACTCTATGATCTGTGATCTGTGATCTCCTTAAACTCTGTGATCTTCGATCTCCTTAGCCTCTGCGATATCTCCTTAACACAATCCACTAGATCTGCAGTCTCTATAACAATTGTAACTGGTCTACAATCCTGAGAGATTTACAATCCTAAGCAGAACATAAAATTAGAAAAGCACTAATAAAAAATGCATAAATATTGATTTGTGGTCAAGTTACCTACTTAACTTAACCACAGTTCTTAAGAACGTAGGTTAGAGTCATCTTGTGGTTTCCCAACCACGTAAGGTATGCTACGGTGAAAGTCAGTCTGGTTATAGTCATCACGTAGTTGTATGGTATGCTACAGTCTATAATCAACGGATTACGGTCAACAAGTGGTTATTTCTCGCTACAGTTAGGGACACCCAAAAAATAGTTCTTGGGAAAAGCAGTCATTTTAGCATTGCATGTCCCTCATCAGTTGCACTCGATGATATTGGCTCCTCTGACACTCACGACGATTATGGACTAGTGTTATTCAGTAATTTTAAGCAGGCGATAGCTATTCTAATGCAAAAGCGACATGTATGTGTATGTATTGTATATTAGCAATCGCACTTTAGTGTGCAATAGGTACGTCATATTTTTGTGTAAATTTATTTGCTTAACTAACACAAAGGAGACATTTTATTTGTTATTCACATTTAATACAATATGTTTGGTAATCAACAAGCACCTTGATAATTAGGTGGGAGAGTGAAAGTAGCAAATATTAATGTGCAAGACTCTTCAATGACCTTTGATTTCCCAATCCATCCAGTGTCTGGTCCTTTTTTTTTGTGTGTATGCAATGTCATTTACACCTGTGTAGATTACAGAATTTTAATCAGCTTTGAATTTGTAGACTCTAATTTGTAATGTATGTATCCAAAAAGTAATTCAAGCTTGCCTGTAGTAGTGGTTTCAAATTTGATATTGTTGGAGAACTTGTATTTGATAATGTTTGTAGGCGCATCTCCTCTTCTTTCCTTCTTGCAATAAATGGGTTTTGTTGCATCCTTCCATATCTTTCAAATGTGAATGTGGGTTGAATGCGGAGGTTTCTAAGTTCATGTACACTTGATAATGATCTATCTCTATCTATATATCTAATTTTCTCTCATCCTCTCACTTTAAATTCATCTCTCCTTCACCCCCTTCCCAGACCTTTAAATATTTAAATTTCCATAACCCCCCTCCTTTCTCTCTATCTCTATCTATATGTATATCTTGTTATCTCTCTATGCCTATATATATCCCCATCTCTACTTATTTATATATTTATATTGTCCATCCCCCCTCTCTCCCTCTATATCTCCTTCTCGTCGCTATATCCCTTTGCTTCCCAATCTTCCTTACTCATTTTACCTTCTTTATATATGTATATCTTCCATTCTCACTCTCTCCCTCTATACTCTTCATCTACATATACCCATGTCTCTTCTTCTTCCATATAAGCATCTCCCTCTTTCTATCCCTATCTCTTCACATCTCTCCCTTTCTCCCTCCTTCTCTCTCTTCTTTGCAATATCTCTTTGTTTGCCCATCTCTCTCTCTCTCTCTCTCTCTCTCCCTCCCTCCCCCCTATTTTCTTTACTTTTTCCCTACATATATCTATCACTTTCCATCTCTCACTAGGAAGGAATTTAGAAACCCAAGATTGTTAAAAACAAAATAATTATTTCTGCTATATATAGATGTAAGATCCCTAACTATTTTCTACTGTGCCCTTACCATCTCTCTTTTTAAAATTATTGAATAAGACTATGGTAATAAAGATATGGAGAGAGAGATAAAGGTAGAGAAAGATAAGGGTAGAGAGATAAAGGTAGAGAAAGATAAGGATAGTGAAAGTAGGGGAATGAAGGGAGACAAAAAGGAAGGTCGAAGAATAGAATAATTAACAAGAGAGAGGCACAACTTATTCATATTTTTAATAATTTATTTAGATTTTTTAAACCTATGAAAAAGAAATAATTATATTTATGTTCAATTTAATTGTTTTTTATTTTGCTGAATTAATTTAAATTTTTAGTTAACATAATAGTTTTTTAATATATTATAATTAAATATCCAATATGTTAAATTTATTTAATAACTATTCTAACATATTATTAATACATTAGATGTGTGAGAATTTGTCCTCAACTAAACATTTTATTATGATAAAATAACTTATTTTAATATATAATTTATGATAATTTAAAGTAATAGTATTATTTAACTATTATACATATATAATTAATTTTAATTTATATTAAATGTATATTACACTTCTATTTATTATCTATTGATCTATCTCCATTTCTCTATCTATTTGTCTCACATCCTCTCAGTCTATAAAGAAATATGTCTGGGTGTGGTTGCAGGAATCGAAGGTAATGGATTCGATGCTTTCAAAGAAACAGTTTTATTTGCAATGACAATTGGAGCTCTTCCCCATTCAAGGGCAGAAATGATATTTAAACGGATTAGACCAATTCTCCTTCTACAGATTCATATAAGGAAACCTTGATGCTTCTTATCTCAGCGGTGCTTACTACGATGCAGCAGTAGCAACGTCCATGGAAAAGCCCTCTTACGGGCCTACAGAGGGGCTTATTGGTGGTGGATGGGACAATGTCGGCTCCTTTGTTTTTCCTCTGCTTCACTTTTTCCAACAGCTAAATTGCTTTCAATCAACATCAAACAAGAGGTTGGAAGTCACGTTGACAATGCAGGAAGAAAATGGAGTAAAAAGTGCAACTTGCTCTTTCCTGTTTGTAAATTATTCTGAAAAATAATGGACGGACAAAATGCATTCGAAAATTAATGTTGGCACTGGCTGACTTGACAGGAGGTATGACCTCTTTGTATGAACTGTGTCCTGCTATGTATATTGACTCCAGCACCAAAAACATGTGTCTTTACATTCCCCCAAATACTTTACATGCCTCATCAAAGATAACATATTTTGCATTCATGTCTACCAGGGCAGTTTCAAATGCAACATATGAGGAAGTTAATGCGGTGATGGATGTCCATAGCTTTCTCTAAAGCTCCCATTTTCATATGGGTTGGGACGTTGCTTGGAATTTTTTTTAATCCCTGTTAACAAATGCATCTTATGTGTATCCTGTAGTCAAAGCGTTCCAATATAATAACCACATTTCTTTGAGGCGTTTGGTCATGCAGTTCATGTACAGTGTTTATGTTTCCACATTTTGCATACATGTTAACCAAAATATTAAAAAAAATTCAACGCCTCGATGCAACTCGGCGTATTTTACATATAGAATATATATTAGCTAGTTTTTTTTATTGAAATATATTTACAAATATCAAACATTAATCTTACACAATTAATCAAATATAATATAATAATTATATCATTATTCAAATTTACTTTATTCTCTTTTTCCATTTATCAAGTAATGGTTTTATATAAAATAAAGTTAAATATAATCCCATTCAACATAACAAATTTATTTATAAGTAAATTAAAAAGCATTATATGTGACTTTACTATATTCATTCACATGCAACCACCCTATATTTGTACGTTATTATTCTAATTATTTAATTAATATTCTAGAAATCCTCATTACTTACTATATTCAATGTCATCATTTTCAATTTTTTATTTTTATTCATTTAATAGATTTTATTTTCGTATTTAGAAATGAAATTTAATATTTTCCTTGTGCCAAAATTTTTGCTCACTCATTTTCACCCACACTTTACATGCTATTGTAAACATTGCAATATAAAATACAATTTAATAGAAACCAAATGAAATAATAAAAAATAGTTTACACTAAATATTTCTTTATATTATGAAAAAAGAGTTACAATCAATTAAAACATATTTAATACTTATATTATATAAATTTAAAAAATGAAATAAATTATAATATAAAATTATGTAAACTAAATAATAATTGATTAAAACTTATTTTATACTTATATTATATAAATTTTAAAAACTTTATTAAATTATAATATAAAATTATATAAACTAAATAATAATTAATTGACTAAAAAGGTAAGAAAGAATTATAAAACTAAAACAAAATACTAAGTCGATGAGATATTACAAAACCTTTAAAAATATCTCACTTCTCTATGTTACTCATCGTTGTGGAGCGTACGCAATCAACTCAAGTATCACTGCCCTTTATTTTTAGTTCCTGTCATAGACAGGAATACTAATGCATTCATGCAAGTCCTTTTAATTTTTCTATTTCACCAATGAAATTAAAATATTTTACCACTTCTATAGTCTACTTTAATGTTTCATATTTTACCACTTCTATAGTCTACTTTAATGTTTTTTTTTTAAGAACTATTTTTCAAATCTACAAAATCTTATTTATTTCATATTTCATTGGATATGGTGAATTTAGGCAAGGTGTAAATTAATTTTCCCAAACCAAAAAGGAGGAAAATAATTGCTAACATACATATTTGTTAAATATATTGCTGGATACATGGACCACTTAAAATTCTTCATCTGTATTGGATCGGTGCAAGTGATAAGAATCTTATTAATGCATCGCTGTAACCATAAACCTTCAATAAATGCTTTAAGTCGGTTGTAACGCGGGTTAGGCAGTGCATTTGCGTATAAAATGGTTGCGGGGCAGGTTGTAAGGTAGACAATGCTCACTTGAACGACTTTCCTTTTATTTTGTCTACGGTATCTTTTACCCTCTGCATTTCATGCCAGTACAGGAGATTGTTGTTCGAGATAGGTGCAAGAAACGTGTGATATTTCTGGAGGTACGAGATAAGATAACATGGTTTTGATCTGTTTTTGCCTTATGTTTCATTTTTATGTTTTATGATCTTTCCTATTTAGTAGGCCTACCAGATTTAAATGCTCCTACTGAAGCTATAGGTGATATAGCTGCAAATGGTTTTCATGAAGAAGTGCTTCTTTCAAGGAACAAAGTTGTTGCTGCTGCTGAAGCAAGGAAGCGGCGAATAGAGCTTACCAGAGTCAAATATGCACAGACACGTAAAGTTCGATCAAGATGAATTAAGCAAGGGTCACTCTGTATTTTGCATTAAAACTTTAGATGTCAAATTTGATGTGTGCATGAAATCATGCATGCTTTTAAATTCTCCCCATCAACAAAAGATTTTACTGTGTAGGTTAAGTTCTTGGTCTTGTTCAGTGAGTCTGGAGTTTTGTAGATTGGGATTAGCAGCTATTAGATGTCAAAGAATGTGCTGCATAGTTATTTAAATATGAATTAAATTAATTGGTTGAAATTAATTGGAAATATTCAAGGACTTAGGCAGTAGACACATTTGTTTAATGCTGGTTATGGTGGATGATAGTTGTAAATGGGGCAACCACGGTGGTTCTGAGCTCTGCATTCAGTAGAGGAGAGGATATACATTTTGCGTAGATATTTGATATCTAACAAAGCAACATTTGATACTCAATTTCAGGGGATCGAACCTATCTTCAGTATGTAGCATCTGCCAATGAATTGCAAGTCTGGGCATAAATTTATGCCCTATATACAAACTTTCTTTTCTCTCAGTTTATTAAAGTTCAGAGGGTATAAATAAGATATCCAGAATCCTTAGATTGTATCTGAAGTACCAATTTTGTTTCTCACGACTTGTGAGAAAATATGGGCATTGTAAGAGAGGCACAATTGAAAGCATTGTAAGAAATAAGAAGGTATGCACCTCGGGGGTTTGGTCTCCTTTTTAGCATCATTTCATATTGCTCTGTTCATGATTGTAATTGGTTCCAAGGAAAATACTTCTGGCTATTCACCATGGAAGCATCAATGTTGTATTTTCTATCCCTTATTCATAAATTGAAGTCTGAGTGACAGATTTTTTCTTAGTTCAAAGGGAGATCTAATGCTAAAAATCTGCTTTTAAGTACTTGATAATTGAGTACCATTAACAGGTTAGTCTATTTATTCAATTCTAATCTTAACTGATTTCTAATTTATTGGTTGATCACTTGAAGAGGGCTTAAATTGGTTAACAAATGTGGCATTGTTAATTCGCTAACTGTTGGTCTTTTGATAAGATTTTTAGTTTCATAGTCTGGGACTTTTTCTAAGCCAAACAAGCTAGAGAGGATAGCTAGAAATTTTATTGATCTATTGGTTTACATGTTATCTTTTGCTGTATTCATGTCTGTGAACTAAGGATCTAAAATATTTTAGCTTTCCAACGGAAACATTTATGAAAGAGAATGAGCTGTGTTCTCCCAAATTCAATTTATAGATTTTTCCAATTCAAAAAAAAAATTCACTCACGAAACTGTCGAAATCACAGTCGGCCAGGACATGCAGCATCAATGGACGTAGACAAAGAACAAACATAGCAATCAATTAAATGGAAGAATGAAGACGAAACAAACAACAGTTCAGATCTGAAATCTTCAAGGCAATTAATCTGAAAAAACCCTGCTCCGGTAATGCAATCAGATGTGGTCATTAGTTGTGTCTAATTGCATACAAGGGTTTTATCTTCATCAAATTTTTGTGACAGAAAGATAAAGGTAGTTCTTAGGTCCCCTGCAGAGCAAGACTACCACTTTGGTGCAAAAGACTCTTCAATGCGTGCAAGAGGGATTGTTTTTCCATTACCATATGAATTGTTCAACAAGACATTTACAACTCTTCCTTTATTGGGTTTGAACTTTTGCTCCTCTGCAGTGCGCACACTTTCACCATCAGGTCCACAAGTTTTTTTTTCCTTCATATAATTGTGTCTATTAGAGATGTATTTTGTAGGGAAGATCTCATCATTGTGATTGTCAGCTTTTAGATGTTGGAAAATGACCAGATGTCTTGTGACAGCATTTTGAAGGATGCAGCTATTCTCCCCACAGAATAGCATGCAAATATACATGTCCATACAAAGACCAAAATTTGCATACCGTGGTAGATTTTCACTCATCTGATCTTCACAAGCTACCTCCACAATGCTGTACAAGTGAAAAAAAAACCAGTGAAAACACAGTGGATTTAAAATTTTGTAGCTGTGTCATTTAATGTAGAGAATAGCTAGAGCTCATTGTGAAGGTACTTGCTTTGTTCTTTGTTGAAGTACACAAACTTTCAAAGTTATGACGCCAGGGCTGAACAGCTTGTCATTGTCTGAAATTCGAATAGAGTTCTTCCCTGGCAAACAAGGGCAGAATATATAATTAGCCAGCCAGGAAGTAAATTTGTAGCATATTGCTACGAGTAAGCAAAATCCGAGGACAAGACTCACCAAAGTAAGGGAGATTGCCAGCTGTTCAACATTTTTATTAGTAAGTTTTATAAATTAATAAATTAAATAAATATTCTATTCTTCTGACTATCTATTTCAATAATAGTTGAGAATTCCATTTCTTAAATCAAACTTAGTTCAATTTGGTTTAAGCTATCACAAAAAATACGCTTCATTCTCAATTTTCAATTACGTACAAGCAGATAATTTTAAATCACTCAAGTACTCTTAGTTGACCTCAAGCAATTGGTCAAATAATACTGCTTCCTTGGAATGAAATCACCTCAAGCAATTGGTCAAGTAATATTTGCTTGCTTGGAATGAAATCTGTGTTTCAAAAAATAAACAGAAATGCATTCGAATAACAAGAAAAGAAATGACAATAATAAGAGCTACAAAATTTAAGAACAGCCTGAAATAATTGAAATCATGTAGTTGTTTTTGTTCATACCTTTAGGCAAACAGATGTAGATATTGAATTGAAATGCTAAAGGGAGTCACAGGGGTGGGGAAACAAACGGGTTCAGTTCCATCCCAAGCATAGATGGGTTCTAGGAGGCTGCTTTGGCTTCCTAAATAAACTGGTCAACGTTTTCCAGGCTTCCTAATATAAGTAAAATTCGCAGTCTGAAAGAGCTCTTATACTGTCTGAATCATGTTTTTGCTACTTTAAATACCAACAAAAAGAGCAAATACCGCTTGTATTCTCAAGAAAAAAACTATGAAAGATACGAATTCTGTTGACTCAACACAAAAACGTAGTAATTTTTTTACAAATTTTTTCTTATTTTCGACTACAAATTATGCAGTCATGAAGATCAAATGCTGAAATTTTCAGAAAAATTCATGATGTTTTTAATTTTTTAAAAATTGGTCAACTCTACAATTTATAAGGAGGATAACAGCATCCATTGTTTGCTAGGTGAAAGTTTTACGGACGTTTTAAAAAATATG
This sequence comes from Cupressus sempervirens, assembly GCA_028749045.1. Lineage (NCBI taxonomy): Eukaryota > Viridiplantae > Streptophyta > Pinopsida > Cupressales > Cupressaceae > Cupressus > Cupressus sempervirens. Next base: position 785,118,266 of record CM053785.1, on the reverse strand, counting down.
ATAGGTATGGATTTTAGTTTTTAATTATCTGAGGATTGAGATCAATAAAATGATTATCCTCAACACCTAATCTGATAACTCAAAAGGCAACTAGCCACACAAATTACCTGTACCATTTGTTAACTGGTACAGAGGCATCAAGTTCAATCCCAGCTAGACACTGTGACAGAGGCATCAAGTTCAATCCCAGCTAGACACTGTGACTATAGTTCACGATAGATCTCTACTCACAACTACAAATTTCATTCAACGCAGCGCATGTTGAATACTCATGGAGAAAAGTGAGATCTTATTGTAAATAGAAAAATGAAAATTGCACTGTATAGTTTCAATTGGGGGTTTTACGCATAAATGTCCCTTCTTGTAAAGCTTTGTTACAGATGGTCAAACTTAATTGTTTATTTAAGGTGCGTGTCTTAAACTGCATATCTACTAAAAGCTTTTACTAGCTTTATGGACAATTGTTTTTAAAGAAATGTTGGTAAGTCCGATGTAATACCAATAGCTTTCAATTTATCATATGAATAGTAAAAGGTTTTCATTAGCTTTATTGGATTTGCACCGTGAGTCAACAAAAACATATTCTTTCGACTCAAACTGTTCGTAATTGTTACGGATGTCAGACATGCAAATATAGCTGTAAGCTGTAATTTCATCTAATGCATCGATCTTTTTATCAGGGCAAATGCATTTTTTATATTAAATGGACCTGATATATCAATGTTTTACATTTGCTAAAAAGGGCAAGACTCTGCATTATTAGTTCTTGCGTAGCAGGAATTCCCCTTTGTTTCCTTGTCGCTAGATTCTTTTTGCAATGAAATTGCTATGCCGTATCAATGTAGGGCATTCACGATTTTTTCCTTCTCTTTTCAGGGACATTCTTGCTGCAGTAAAATTAAATTTTCACTCCCATAAACATATATTTTTCTATATTTATTTGTATTTCTAATTGTAAAATCCAAACTTTAATTTCAATCAATTTAAATAGAATTCTATTTCTCAAATATTTTAATTGTTTATTTAATTATATTTATATTCAATTTTGAAGTAACATTTCAGCTATTTTCGTTCCTCTTCATATCTTTTTGTTCAACATATATTTCTAATTCGTTATCAAAAAGTTCCATGGCAGGCTTGTCGAGAAACAGTGACGCAACATGACATTTACGACATGGAATGGATGGCAGAGATCTCTTAGACGATCGCTTAATGATTTTTGACCATTGATTTCTAAACTCGGCCCCTTGACGTAACTAAGATTACAACGGTTCACAGTATCTTCACGCGTTCTGTCGTTTATAGAGAGCTCTGTGGGGGTAATCTCACGTGCGTCCCATTTATTGATTCCAAAATGTCCGCATGAACAAGACTATTTACTATTAAAAAATGGATGAGGTAGTTACAGAGAATTAAATAAATTATCTGTGATTGTCCAAAACATTGTCTTGAGTGGACGTTACAATGCATATGATTATGTTTTCGAGAAGAATGAGTTATTATCACTCAAGCATTCTTTTGTAAAAGTATCCTCTTTGGTGAACAGTGAAAATGTAGGAAGATCTACGGTTCAAAGCGTTCCAATGGTAGTCATTTGCTCTTCATGGCTGTGAACCATTGGATGTCAAATTGAGCTCCTCACATTCAAATAGAGAACGCCTACGGCGTAATGACATGTCATAGCATAAGATCCATCCAATCGAAAGAAGTTGGCGGACGGATATTTGACGGACGTTTGGTCCATACATTATAGAATTTGAAAAGTTTCTCCCCCTCATTATAGAATTTTAAAACGTTCTCCCGCTCCGAATTTGAATAATATTGATTTAAAAATTTAAAGAAACAAATTTGAAAGCACATTTGAATGTGACTCAAATGGACTGGCGAGATTATGGGGCAGCTCATAGAGCAAGCACAGAGAGAGAAGAGCAATGCAGCGCAAGGAAAGATGCTCATTTCTTGTCTCGTTTCCATTAAATATTATATGCAGTTGTTTTTTCTTCTCTTTTTTGTTTTCATTCTGAGTAAATTCAAAAATTTGGTTCTCTTGCTTTCAAGATTGAGTGGACGGGGCATGTGAATGTTCCTGAGCATTCTTTTTCCTTTTTGTGGGGTGGCATTGGCACTGGTCTCAAATGATTATCCGCATGCATCCATTGTTTGCATTTTCAATCAGTTTCTAAAATCTTTTTATCTCCATTTTGTGCAGAAATATCATAGCTGCGTGACAAAGATGTACAAGGAAAGAGAAATGGTGGACACGAGTTGTGGGATTTTGCATTACACCGCTAACAGCATATTCTAGGTTTAGGAGGCTTTATCAAAAAACTATTGTATTAATTTTCATAGATCTTTATGTACAATATTCAACACTTTTACAACAACATATTTCTCAATAGATAAATGAAATGAATATTATTCACATGAAATGACTCCAGATTTAGATTCACTAAATAACAGTTAAATAGTATTCTAGAAATTTGATAAATGAATTCATATTTTCCAAGACGATTTTATTGTACCTACTGTGAATGGGACACTCAATGTTTCTAATTTATTTGTTTCCATCAAGTTACCATTCAATTTAAAACTAATTTTCAAGAGTGAAGGATGGAGAGGAAGGAGTTATAAAAATCATAAAATGAAGCGTCTAAAGGCAACTATTTAACAATTTTTTCAAAAAAAACTATTTGAAGTTTGTTTTTAATCTTAACTCAACAATATTCTCTAAAAGTTGAAGTATGAATTACAAACTGTTTTAAAATATATATTTTATCATCAAGTTTTAATTGTGTAGTTATTAAAAATAGTTTTGACCAATTTTAAAACGTTAATCAATATTTAAATATTTTATTTTTTATGAAGTTAGAAATAATTTATAAATTAAAGTTATAGTGATAAGTAGATGGATACTTGTGAACTAATTCATGAAACATAGGTCAATGAGTTTGACTAAAAAATTACACAATTAAATTTAGATACCCATATGACATCTAAAATTTCATAATTATTAAATAATGATATTTATGATATTTTTATATTTAATTTTGTTACATTTTTAAAGAGGTTGTGCAATTCAATTACATAATAAAAAATAATACAATCTTATGTGAATTTTTGTCCATTCACATAGCCTCTCTTATTCACCCTTATTCCAACATATTTGACCCATATGTGATCCCTATTCTCATAGCATAAAATTATCAATTAATTATGCAATATTTCACATAATAAATGAAACACATTGGGATAAGTTCTATTAACTTACCAAAAAATCATGTGAAATGAAAAAAAATGATTTTTGTGAAATTGGAAAAGAAAATAATTTAGTTTTGTTTTAGAAGATCCTCAAGAATATTATATCTTTATAATAATGGGAAAAAAGGTTCTTCAAATTGTGTATCCAATTGTATTAAAGTAGATTTTTTTCCATTAAACTAAATTATTTGTTCTAATTATGTTTTCACTAGCCATGATCTTACTATGTACTTAGACGTGACATAGTAAATTCTTATGATTGTAATTTAAAATTAGATATTAAAATAGATGTAGAAAAGCTTACTGTTGGATTGCTAAATATACTTTCTGCTTATTTTAAATTATCTCAAATTCAACTTGTTCTATATCACAACCTCTCTCTTATGTAAATAGATGTGTGCTAAACATGATCTCATTATAAGTAAGAAGTTTGGGGCTTACCTTTAGAAATCATACTTATGACCTACAAAAACTTAGTTCATGGTGGTTAATAGCTAAAGAGGAGAGGGTGAGGAAGAGATGAATTGATAAATAAATAGAAAGATATAGAGAGAAGTTGAAGGAAGAGATGGGTAGAGGGATAGGAAAACATAAATAAGTAGAGATAGACATATACAAATATAGTGAGGGATAGATAAAAAGGGAGAGAAAATAAATATGAGGAACAAGAGAGGAAGATAAAGATATATTGGAAGGGAAAGGGAGAGACCTATATAGATAGAGAGAGATATATAGGATGACAGGGAGGAAGTGAAATAATGGGAAATAGAGAGAGATAAAAAGAGAAGAGGTAGGAGGTAGAAAGAGAGGGAGCGAGGGAGCGAGGGAGGGAGAAAGAGAGTGGGGAGGTTGAGAATGATAGAGATAGGTAGAGAGGGAAATAGAGAAGATGGGGGTGGATAAAGGGAAACATAGCTCAATATATAGAAAAGGAGATGTAGAGGGAGAGAGGGTGATATAAAGAGATATTGTACAATATGCATTCATGGTCCTCTCTACACATTTGTATGATTTTTCACTAATGGAGGACCAAGATATGCATTTTGTTCTTTCATTGTTTATTCTAGGTAAGGTTAACATTGCATGCTATCACATCCCAAAAATTCTTCTACTAATTAGAGGTAGTTACACAATCGACAAAAGAGATTTTGATAGGTATAAATATTTTAGAGTTGTGTAAACTTTTTACAATAAAATTTATATTTTATATCTAATAGTGAAAGTTAAATTATTTTTTAACAAAGATTAAATTTAAACTATTAAATTTAAAAACATAATATTGTCAAACATTTATAGATTTAATTTAGTGGTAGTTGAAAATAATGTGTAGAATTGATCAAGTTGAATGACTAAATAAAATTATCAAAAAATAATTCTAAATGTGCCAATCATAATATTTCAAAGGTTCCTTCATCAACAATTGTGTTTTAATCATTCATTTGAGATTTTTGTAGCATCTGGGTTAACATTTTAGGTTATCTTCCATATCTTTCATATTAACCCATTCTCTATTTCATAAAGGAAAGGAAGGAAGCTTTGCGAAATAGTGAGACAAATTCGTTATTTTGCAAAGGCAAAGAATGAAGCTTCTTGAAATAGCAAAACTCACAAAGGGCATGAAAGTGACACTTCAAAATAGCAAAAATGGACAACACGACATGTTAACCACCAATTGTACATGTTAACCCACCTATGACATATAAGGAAGGAAGCTTTGCGAAATAGTGAAACTTCTCTATTTTGCAAAGGCAAGGAAGGAAGCTTCACGAAATAGAAAAAATTTCACTATTTCGCAAAGGGCATGAAAGTGGCATTGTAAAATAGCAAAAACAGACAACACAACATTTTAACTGCCAATTGTGTGTGTTAAGCCACCTATGACATATAAGGAAGGAAGCTTTGCAAAATAGCAAAACTTCACTATTTTGCAAAGGCAAGGAAGGCAGCTTTACAAAATAGAAAAATTTCGCTTTGCAAAATAGCGAAACAAATTTGGTATTTTGCAAAGACAAGGAAGGAAGCTTCTTGAAATAGAAAAATTTGCATAGGGCATGAAAGTGACATTGTGAAATAGAAAAAATGGACAACACGACATGTTAACTACCAATTGTGCATGTTAACCCACCTATGACATATAAGGAAGGAAGCTTTGAGAAATAGTGAAACTTTGCTATTTCGCAAAGGCAAGGAAGGAAGCTTTGCAAAATAGTGAAATTTCACTATTTCGCAAAGGGCATGGAAGTGGCACCGTGAAATAGCAAAAATGGACAACACGACCTATTAACTACTAATCGTGCATGTTAACCCACCTATGACATATAAGGAAGGAAGCTTTGCGAAATAGAAAAACTTTGTTATTTTGCAAAGACAAGGAAGGAAGCTTCGTGAAATAACAAAAATTCACTATTTCACAAAGGGCATGAAAGTGGCACTGCAAAATAGCAAAAATGGACAACATGACATGTTAACTGTCAATTGTGTGTGTTAACCCACCTACGACATATAAGGAAGGAAGCTTTGCTTCACTATTTCACAAAGGAAAGGAAGGAAGCTTTGCAAAATAGTGAAATTTTGGCATTCTTTTTGCAAAGGGCATGAAAGTGGCACTATGAAATAGCGAAAACAGATAACATGACATGTTAACTACCAATTGTGTGTGTTAACCGACCTATGACATATAAGGAAGGAAGATTTGTAAAATAGTGAAACTTCACTATTTCACAAAGGCAAGGAAAGAAGCTTAGCGAAATAGCAAAAAAATTCTATTTCACAAAGGACATGAAAGTGGCATTGCAAAATAGTGAAAATAGACAACACAACATGGTAGTCGTCGATTGTGCGTGTTAACCCACCTATGACATATAAGGAAGGAAACTTTGTGAAATAGTGAAACTTCGCTATTTTAAAAAGGCAACAAAGGAAGCTTCATGAAAGAGAAAATTTTTGCTATATTTCGCAAAGGCCATGAAAGTAGCACTACAAAATTGAGAAAATCAAACACCCAACATGTTAACCACCAATAGTGCATGTTAACCCACCTATGACATATAAGGAAAGAAGAGCCTGACTAGTTTTGCCATTTCACTAGGAGCATTAATGGGATAACATGAAATTGTTTCCCAATGCCATGTGGCACAAACCTATTGGTTGGCACATTTCCCAATGCATAGTAGAAGAGGTAGCATCAATTTTGCAACTTTGCGGGTCGCCAAAAATTACCCTTGCAAAATGGCAAAAATAGGGACAACACGCAAGTTTGCACATCGCTACATGCCACAAGCCCATTTGTCATACCCTAATGTCTCTATTTCGTGGAGGTGAGGATAGAAGCTCTCTGAAATAGGGGAATTTTCTATTTTAGAAAGGAAAGAAAGGAAGCCTTCTCAAATAGAAAATTTTACTATTTCAGAAAGGGCATGACAATCACTTTCTGAAATAGCAAAATTAGTTAACATGCAATGTTAACCCCTAAATCGCGTGTTAACCTACAACAAAGAATCCAACCCATTAAAGATTTCTCAGATCGGTTGTCAGGGATAGGTTGAATGGGGGCAAAAATGGCCAACAATAAATTTTTGAGATCATTCTCATAAAAAAGGAAATAACCATCCTATGGCCTTCAAATACAAAGGCTTGATGGCTTTATGTTACCATTGAGAATTATTTATATACTATCTTGAATTGGTAAATTATTTATATGTTATCTTAGGTGTATGAAGCGATAGAGTGATAAAGGGAGATTGAGGATAGAGTGAGAAAGGGAGAAGAGAGTGAGAGGAGGGGAACGAAAATGGGGAAATAGATCTTGGATAAAAGAGAGAGTATGATATGATGGTGGATGAGAGAGAAAGGGAGGTTGGGGAGAAGGAGTAAGGGAGAAAGAGATGGGGAAGATGAAGAGAAGGAAAGTAGGGAAAGAGCGGGAGAGGGAGAAAGATATGGATAGACCCATGTAGTTTCCTTCTCCATGTACCCTCTCCCTATTTCTCTCCATCCATCTAGACCTCCCTCCCAAAAATAATTACACCTATCCTCCTCTTCTATATCCCATCATTTCTTTATACCCCCCTCACCTTCTCTACATATATTTTAGGGTGCAAGATCCATGGTACAAGGTTTAAGTCATATAAATAATGCTATAATTTTAGATAGCCCAGCCATACTATAGGCCCTTACCCCAACAAAAATCCACATTCAGATTTCATTCCTTACATTAACCATAATCCTAATCTTAATCCCAATCCTTTTTGTAGCCATAATGAAAACCCTCAACCTGACCCTTAGAGGTGTGTGTGTGTGTGTGTGTGTGTGTGTGTGTGTGTGTGTGTGTGAGAGAGAGAGAGAGAGAGAGAAATGTGGGGGAGAATGATAGAGGGGGAAAGGTGGGGAGTATAAAAAATGAAATATTTGTTTAAAATTAATTTTTTGTAGAAACAACTCTAAATTCTAATATTTATTAAAAATACATTTAAATATTAATTTTTTTACATTTAACTAAAAAGAATAAAGAGATGGATAGGAGAATTGGGAGGAAGTGAGATAGTAGAAAATGAGGAGAGAGAGAGGTGTCTAATGGGGGACACCTTATGTAATTGACATAATATTGAGGTTGACCTTATGCATGATTAAGGATAATGAATTTTAAATAAATATGAAAGTATTTGTGTAGTGAAAAGTGTAAGTATGGATGAAAGAGAAGATGTATGATAATTTCCAAGCATAATGTATAAGATTAAGTTAATAAGTATGAGTGAAATCTATTATTGACTCAAATATTACATTTAGAGAGAGAGGTAGGCAGATCTCTCTCTCTCTCTCTAAATATAAACCCTATAACTATAAACCATTGACCATAAAACATTTCTCTTTTTCTCCCTTCTCCACTCTTTTCCCCTCTCTCACTATCTCTCTCTCTCCTATATCTACCTTCTCCTCCCTTGCTATATTCCCCCCTCTCCCTTTCCCTGTCTCTCTCTTCCCCCCCCCCCCCCCTCCACCTCTTACTTTCTCCCTATCTCCCTTTTGTTCTATTTTCTCCTCTTTCTAACATCTCCCCCCCCCCCCCCCCCCTCTCTCTCTCTCTCTCTCTCTCTCTCTCTCTAAATATAAACCCTATAACTATAAACCATTGACCCTAAAACATTTCTCTTTTTCTCCCTTCTCCACTCTTTTCCCCTCTCTCACTATCTCTCTCTCCTATATCTACCTTCTCCTCCCCTTCTATATTCCCCCCTCTCCCTTTCTCCGTCTCTCTCTTCCTCCCCCCCACCTCTTACTTTCTCCCTATCTCCCTTTTTTTCTATTTTCTCCTCTTTCTAACATGTCCCACTCCCTGCTCTCTCTCTCTCTCTCTCTCTCTCTCTCTCTCTCTCTCTCTCTCTCTCTCTCTCTCTCTCTCCCCACAAACCATAAACCATAAATTCTAGACCCAATTATGATAGAAGCCTAAACGATCTCTTAGGAATAAGAGAGAAGAGAATATAGTATATACTATATTATCCTAAAAGAGTGGATGACATCAAATATAGTAAGGCCAAGTAAGTGCAAGAAGGAAGTGTGTGAGAGAGAAGAGAGAGTTGGGGAAGAGGAAGTGGATGACATCATATATAGTTTTTTTTTTTCAAAATTAAATAATAACTCTCCTTAATCTCTTATTACTCTTTTATATCTTTTTTTGTTTGTCTCTCCTCTTCTCCCTCCCTTCCATATCTAGGTTTCTTTCTCCCTTATTCATCTCTCTTTAGGTTAATATTGATTATGCATGTGACTTAACATATCATTTAAAGACATTGGTTATGTATGTGCCTTAACAATATTTTCAAGTGTGAGGATGCAAATGATTGTCAATAGGTTGACATGTTTTCTGGGGTTGTTGGCTGGTTTATTAGTGAATTTGTGGAGAACCTCTAAAAAATAGAGTAACAGAGTATCCTATGATTAGCCAATACTAGACTTAAATTATACTACATGTTAGTAAACAATTTTTCTCATAAATGTTCATGTGTAAGAACAGAGAAAAGCGTGTAAACTAACAAATGAATTCCTATAGAAGAGGCTCAGGAATTCTCTGCTTGATGTTTCTTCACTGAAAACAAGCGCAGCTACCTTTATTATAATGAGAATTTTTTTGATCTAATAGACTCAATAGAATGACCTTTCAGGAAAATGATCTGCTAAAAGTGTTGAATCAACTTATTTTATCTCATCAATACAAAATAAATTTTAATACAAAAGAACCACTCGATTTTAATTATCAAGATGATCCACATATTTGAAAATTAAAACTATCGAGTAGGCAAATTCGATAAAACTAACTTCTCACAGCATCCCAAGTCTTGAACTGACAATTTCAAAACAAATAACAAACATAGCTAAAAGCCTAAATAGTATCTTTAGAAACACTGATTTAAATAGGAAGACAATAGTATCCACTTACAGAGCTTTTAACCATAAATCAAACTGTAGAGTTTCATTGTATCTGCAGAAATTCTGAAATGCTACTTCTAACTTGGAATAAAACCACAAACAAAAATAGTTTTTTCTATCGATCTGCTGGAGAATTCTAACCCCTCTATCATACTAATTATTACATATATATAGGCATGGGGCTGGACTATCACCAAAATTACCCCGCTAGGAGTTAATTATCTTTTGTTAAAGTAACTGCTAACTGAAATGCAAGAAAAACGTAACCAGGAAAAGAAAATATAAGTAAACAATTAAGTGTAACTACTTGTCTTGATCAGGTAGCGTTGTCTCCACTTTCCATGCCTTTCATCATCTTCCACATTTCATAGGCAATCGAAAAGGCTGAGATAACAGATTGATGAGGTAAACCAATATAGGCGAACCTTTGCTTCTAGATTTCTTTCATCTTTTTCAGTTCAGCAACCTTCTCTTTGTGCATTTCCAAGTGTTTTAGATTGATGATTAACATAGCCTCAGTATGTGCCATGTTAGAAAAGTCTTGCTTAACTGGCACCTTCTTGTCTTGCCATTCCTGGAACTTCTTTTGAACTTCTTTGATTATTTCATCTGATTAGGCAATGGAGTCATCTTCTTTTCCCATGAACTGTTTGGCAAACCACTTAAGGTCATTTTGAATAATTTGGTGTATAACCTTAAGCTCTTGCGACACATTTTAATTTTAGTTATTCCTTGTGTCAGTGCTTCATTCCTCCATTCGATGCAATCTTTGATGACATACAGGCCCTTTTCGTCTAGACCAGCTACGGGACATTCAGCCTGGAATTTCTATAGGCCAAGTTCCTACACATCTTCCAACCACATCACCACCTTTGTCCAGTTGTTCTTCTCTTTTTCATATCCTTCATTGCTTGAGTCTACCTTTTTAGTAATATTCAATATTTCCTTTAAGGCATGATCCGAGTGACCTATGTGTTTCACAGTATCATGTAGAACATCCTAAACCCATTCATCTACTACCTTAGCTACTGCTTTGCACATATGTAGATTCTCCAATGATTGCTAATTGGTCGCAGAGGACACATTAATGATGGTTGACATCTCATGGATTAGCTTTGCTTCAGGGTGCAGGATAGCATTGATATATTGTGCCATGTTTTTTATTGTTTCCTTCATTTCCTGCTTATCCTGTCCATCTTTCCATACTTTGTGCATGATCTTTTTATTAGATACTTCAAAGAACTCCATGTCTACTTTGTGGTTCCCTTTTCCCAGATCAACCTTTGTTATCTAGAAGTCTTGAGGAATCACGGAATCATAAGAGCTTCCATCTGGTGGTGTAACTATCTCTGCTGCCCATCATCCTAAATTCTTATCAAAATTGATTCTTGCCTCGATTCTTGCTTTCTTTACTTTAGGTGCCTTACCAAGACACTTACTAACCAAATTGTCAATAAGCATGGATATTGGGACTATGTTCATTTTCTTCTCCATTCATGTATCTAGCCATTTAGGCGTAGCTTGATCTTTTACGGTAGCAGGGGAACATTTGACCAAGGAGAGACTACTCTCCTGACCTTCAGTAGTTACTAGCAAATTTTGGGATTCGGGTACATTATCCGCTATAGGTGGGTCTTCTGCTACCTCCAGGTCCACGATTATGGTGTTCTTATTTTTGACAACTGATGCCTTCTTTGTGCTTGAACAGGTTATTCTCTTTCCTTTTGGAGTTGCCTCTTGAATTTGAAGTTGAAGTGTTTCAGGAATTGCTTCAACTTCAACTTCAGCTAGACCTTCAACAGAATCAAGAACATCTCGATTAGTTTGTTTTTTAACAATCCTTTTATCTTTGCTTTTTGAAAACTTCCCAGAAAGATCTGGAGTATCCATGGCCTTTAACCTTATCCACTTGGTGGTTCTAGCTATTACATCTTTAGTACAGGCATAGACATCATTTTCTTCCCTCTTTTCCCAGTCAATTTGAGGAATGGGCATGCATTCAATCTGGTCAATATAAAACTGATCAAGCACTTCTTCAGAATCATCATCCTTTAATCCATAAGTATCCAATTCTACATTAAACATAGTGATCTATTTAATGGTTAATCGTGTCCAAAAATCTTCTAATTGAGGGGAATGAATCAGGGATACCGCATTCTTAACATTGTTTCTAAAAAAGCCATTATAGTCAAAATCTAACTGAAGAATGAAAGGCTTAAAGCATAAGCGAGTTAATGATTTTGCTAACAATATGGCTTCTTTCAGACTGGGGCATCTATAGTGTCCAATCTCAATTGGGAAGAATACTAAAGAAGATCTTTTTGAAATCTGAAAAGACTCAATCACAAAAACAAATTTTCTACACATCTCAAATAACACAATAGAGTATGAACAATAACGCGGTAGCTTTAAAGGTTCCTCAGAAAAACCACCCACTCTGATATATGTGAATCTGGGGAACTGAATGTAATAGAAACGATAGATTTGCACAACCTGCATAGCTTCTTCTAACATCCTATCATTCTCCCGACCTTGGAGTTCAAATACCAATTTTCCTAGAAAAACATCATTTACCCGTTTAAACTCTTTGCATAATATATTCTCTTGAAGATCATCGTAATATTGGTAAATGGGCATGTCCTCAACCCAAGGTGCATGTGGAAGATAGTCCCATTCTTTAGATGCCACTAGGATATAAATTAGATAGGAAGATAGGTAAAATGGACCACAATTGTTAACAATTATTAAACCCCTATGCAGGTTTTCTGCTATCAATTTAGACCAATCAATGAATTTAACCCCTTCAATGATATTTTGTATGAAAAAGTACATCCATGACTCCCAGTGGAATACGTGCTCATTTCCCTTAACCCTATTCAGCAAAAGAACAATATCTACAATTTCTTTTATAAAATGCTCAATAGTTAATGGCTTAGGCAGTCTAGAACCTCCCTCTGCTGGTTTCAAAAGCCAGGATTGAGTTATCTTGTTGTCATAGTTGTTTTTGTTTTCAGTGTACAGGCACTCAGCTTCTTTGAACATCCATGGCTCATAGGGTTCCTTGTGAGGAATCCTAAAGGCCGAATGGACACTGGTTCTATTGATTCTAACCATCACTTCCCCCAAGGCTTTCCTAATACACCTAGAAATAGGGTCATAATGGCTTGCACATTCAAGGATAAGTTTAGGGTATGTGATAGCAGCGAGAAAAGCGGCGGCTTCTAATAATCCACTATCAAATAGCTTTTGGTAAATAGGGCTTGACTGGGTATTCTTGGCTCGTTCAATCACCTCAGATAAATTCTTATTTACCAAAAACATGTCACGAATTTCAGGTAGTGAACTGAGCAAAGATGGTTTCTCTAACTTAGGCAATTTTGGGCAGAAAAGCGTCATGATTTCTAATAAAGATAGGTTTACAAGATACGGCTTGAAATATCTCAAAACAAAGCAAATACAATTTGAAATGCAATGGGTTATGATAATGCACTTACATTTTGATAGAGACAAAGCCTGCAACTTGCCCTTCTTACCCGAGAATGCTGAAATTTCTTTGGAGAAAGTGGAATGAGTGGGAAAGGGCTAAAATGAATGCATTTAAGGAATGATTTGTGTGGGAGATCGCATGATAGATTTGACAAGTAAGTGCAATAATTACTCATTCATGTGGCGTGAATTGGAAAAGATGTCGCGTGTGCTTTGTTTTAAATACTCCATCAAATTCACACGTATGCTGTATGTTAAGTGATCATGACATGACAATTTATCCCTCAATCAAATCTTGCCATAGCCAAACACATATTGCCTTAAATCCTTCCATTCATAACTTTGTATGTCTTAAGAAATGCTATACTAGGACCCACCTTGATTTGGTTCGAAGATTTAAAGCCTGCATACAACTTTCATTAGTGTACAACATTGACACTGAAGTTGAAGTTGAAGATTTGGGTGACCAAATTTCAACTTCAACTTCAAATTAACTAAGAACAACTCGAGGAAAGAGATCAGACTTGACACATGAAGACTGAGGCAGACCTGAACTTGAAGTTGAAGTAAACTAAAACTTCAAGTTCAACTTCAGGAAAAGAAAGCTTGGGACTAAAACATTCTAGGGTGCAAGAAAAATATAAGCACTAACACTACATATGCAATAAAGTCCTATTTCATTTGATATTCATTAACTTTATATGTTCTTTAGTAGTATGATGGGGTATAGAGCGAGAGAGCAAGAGAGTGAGAGATGGGTAAAGAAATAGCATAACAGGATCATGGAGGAAAGAGAGAGTGTATGCTAGGATGATGTGAGATAGAGGGAGAGAGGGATAGGGAAGAGGGAGTGAACTAAAATAGGGAGAGAGTGGTAGAGGGGGAAAGATGTGGATAGATATATGGGAAGAGAAAGGTAGAGAGGTATAAATATCTAGAGAGATTTGTAGGCTAAAAGTAAAATAGATTGATTATTTGTGATGCGTTGAATAAGATTAAAAAAACCAATAAAAACTTAAGACATTTGTTAATAGGAGAAAGTATGACTTGCATGGAAGAGAGTGGGATAGATATATATAGGAAAGGAAAGGGAGAGAAGTTTAGAAGGAGGGAGAGGTGTTTACTTTTCTATCATTTGATTTTCCAATGGTAGATCTATTGTATTTGTGGATACATCCTATAGAAAGAGATTCTTTGAGTATATATGTAGATTAGGTCATTTATTATATTAGATTAATCCTAGAACCAAAATTTGAACCATAATAATAAACCCTAATAATAATCTCATCCCTAACCCTAATCTTAACCTTAGAATTCTATCATCAATGTTAATAGAGATACAACAAATAAGATATAGTGATACATCATGGTATACATAATAATACAACTTCCACTGCACATGTTGCACAGATAGAGGCATAAGAGTGAAAGAAAGAAGGTGATGTAGATGAGTTGAATGAGATAAAAGATAGAGGGAGAGATGGATAAATAGAAGGAAAGACGGATTGAATACAAGAGCTAGACATATTTAGATATAGATAAATAGAGTGAGGTAGAGATAGAGGCATGAGAGTGTGAGAAATAAGGTGATGCAAATGAGTTGAATGGGATAAAAAATAGAGGGAGAGATGGATTGAATACAAGAGCTAGACATAATTAGATATAGATAAATAGAGTGAGGTAGAGACAAAGGCATGAGAGTGAGACAAAGAAGGCTATGTAGATGAGTTGAATGGGATAAAAAATAGCCAATACTATCTACGCGCTCCCTATTTCTCTCCCTCCATCTAGACCTCCCTCTAAAAACACTTACACCTATCATCCTGTTCTATATCCCATAATTTATGTATACCTCCCTCACCTTCTCTTCATATATTTTAGGGTCCAAGACCCATGGTACAAGAGATAGAGGCATGAGAGTGAGAGAAAGAAGGTGATGCAGATGAGTTGAATGGGATAAAAGATAGAGTGAGAGATGGATACATAGAGGGAAAGATGGATTGAATACAAGACCTAGACATAATTAGATATAGATAAATAGAGTGAGGTAGAGATAGAGGCATGAGAGTGAGACATAGAAGGTTATGTAGATGAGTTGAATGGGATAAAAAAATAGCCACTACTATCTACCCCCTCCCTATTTCTCTGCCTCCATCTAGACCTCCCTCTAAAAAAACTTACAATTTATAGAGATAGATTGAGAGAAATAATTGAAGAGATCATATAATAAGAGATAGGAATATAGGTGTTGGTAATAGAGAGAGAACTTGATAGATACATGGAGAGGTGTCTTTATTGTATGAATACCATATACATTTGAAACAAGGATATGTGCAACTCATTCTCTCCCCTCATCTAGTATTTTTTATGATTGTGCATCTCTCCCTCTATTTGTCAATGTATCCCTCTATACATCATTCTCCCCCTCTCCTCCTCTCTACCTCTCCCTATCTTCCTCTCTTATTTCTCTCTCCCTCTATATCTCCCCCACAATAGTTACTTTTCTTTCTCTATTCTCTATGCCAATAAAAGGTACAATTGGTTGATAGAGAAAGTAAAGTGGTAGGGAGATTAGGGAAAAAGTGAGAAAGGGGGAAGAGAGGGAGAGGGAGAGAAAGAAAGAGGGGAAATGGATCTTGGATAAAAGAGAGAGTATGATAGGTTTATGGATGAGAGAGAAATAAAGTTGGGGATGAGAGAGTAATTTTTTACAACAAGGCCAACTACTTGAACAAGGGTACTACTAATAGCCCAATTGCTTAAGTAGCTATGCCTTGAAATATAACAAGGTTAATTGTCAATATAATTTGGCTCACTACCAACAAAGTGAAAATGAAACAAAAATAAAATATACTGTCAAGACTTTGTAAACTATCCTCACTTCCTTGATCAATTGTTTGAGTAGTTTTACATTTCTATTGCATAAATACAATGTTATAAATTGATAAGTATGCATCCATGTTGAATTGATTTTACATATATTTCAAACACCTGCCATAAACTTGTCAACCAAAATAGATTTAAGATCAACAATAACCATCAACCTCACATTCCAACACCATATAGATATCCCACTCTATTGAACCCCTCTTTGTTTTTTCTTTTCCCTCTACACCTCCATCTCTTGAAGCCTTAGCCTCTCCTCATCTTCTCTCTCCTGTCAGCTCTCTATATACCCCTTTCCCTCTCTACATATTATTTAGGGAAAAAGATTGATGGTACAAGGTTTTGGGAACATGTATATCATCCTATAATTTGATATACCATAACATAGACCCTTACTCTAAACATAATCCTCATTCTAACCCCATTCCTTACAGTAAACACAATAATTATCTTAAATCCAATCCTTACCCTAACCTTAACCATAATTCTAACTATAATCCTAACACTTTAATTCCATAGTATATATATATGGTAAGATATAGTTATAGATATATAGAGACATAAGGAGATATAGAGATAGTGGGAATGGAGAGGAGAAATAGAAAATTTCATAAATAAGTAGAGATAGGCAAGTAGAGAGAGAGAGAGAGAGAGAGAGAGAGAGAGAGAGAGAGAGAGAGAGAGAGAGAGAGAGAGAGAGTAGATGATTGTACTTGGTCATCTCTCCCCATCCACCTTATCCCTCTCCTCCTCTTCTTGCTCCCATCACCTCTCTATCTCGACATCTCCCTCTCTATGTAGGGTTTAGGATACATATTTATGGTACATGGAGATGGAGAGAGAGAGAGAGAGAGAGAGAGAGAGAGAGAGAGAGAGAGAGAGAGAGAGAGAGAGAGAGAGAGAGAGATTATTGAAGGTCCCTCACTCCCTACATGTTAACCTTGCTCATCTAGTTTCACCTCATATTGAAGGTTGTATATCAAATCATTTTTCTTTAGGTAAGTATCCACACCTCAGTGATATTTCACTATAAATATAAAGTACTAGGTTGAACTACACATTTTATTGTACTACCTACACAAAATTATGGATATACTGTGAGAGGGGGGAAGAAGGAAAATACTCTCTACATAGGGGTAAAATATTTAGAGTTTATGGTTTATAGTTATAGGGTTTTGGTTTTAAGAATATCCACCTTTAGTAAAAATATCCCATTATCATCCTCATCATATGACACATACTTCATTATATAATGGAGGATGATTGACTCTTGGTGGCCAAGGGAAAAGAGAGAAATGATTTAAATTTTAGGACCTATGACTATGTGGTTTAAGGTTTAGAAAGAGGGATGACATAAAAGAAAGTGAGGAAAGGAAGAAGGGGATAATGGATTTAAAATTTAGGGATTATGATTAACTAGGGGTTTGGAATTAGGTTTTATATTTTGGATATTGAGAGAGAGAGAGAGAGAGAGAGAGAGAGAGAGAGAGAGAGAGAGAGAGAGAGAGAGAGAGAGAGAGAGAGAGAGAGAGAGAGAGAGAGAGAGAGAGAGAGAGAGCAGAAGAGGGAGAGAGTAAGGGAGGTTAAAAAAGAGAGGCCCATATGACTCTCTGTTTCTTCCCTCACCTTCAAGCCTCTCTCTATCCCCCTTGCTTCATTTATCATTCATTTGTATGAATGCAATCCTTGCTATATTATTTACCATGTTGTGATGTCAAATTACAAATTGCATCTAGAGATAAAGATAGATAATGAGATATAAATGTAGATAAATCTATTAGGAAAGGGAAAGAAATAGATAGAGAAAGGTATTGGGAGAATATAGATAATAAGAGATAGGAATATGTAGTGTCGGTAATAGAGAGATGGATAGATAGACATAAACAAAGATAGAGGTATACAGAGAGGGGAAGAGATCGATAGAGAGATGTATTGGGAGAGATAAATATAATGAGGGTAGGAACATATCCATAAGCCTAAGGATGTGAAGGGATTTTTGTAGAGAGATGAGGGAGAGAGTGAGAGAAGGGAAAGGGAGCTTGGAGGAAAGAAAGGGAGAGAGAGAATAAGAGGATATAGAGATAGGGAGATGAGGATTGGAGGTAAAGGGTGATAAAGGGTTATTTGAGATGGGGAAGAGGGAGAGAACGAGTGAGGTAAAAAGAATGGAAGAGAGAGAGAGAGAGAGAGAGAGAGAGAGAGAGAGAGAGAGAGAGAGAGAGAGAGAGAGATGAGGATTGGAGGTAAAGAGTGATAAAGGGGTGTTTGAGATTGGGAAGAGGGGAGAGAATGAGTGAGGTAAAAAGAATGGTAGAGAGAGAGAGAGAGAGAGACTCAACCTTATGTACTTAAACCTTGCACCATCAACCATAATCCTAAATAATATGTAGAGTGGGATGATAGGAGAGAGAGAAATAATTAGGAGTGGGGGAGAGGGAGCTAATGCTAGAATGGAAATTAGGAGAAAGTGAGTGTGAGAGAGAGATGAGGGAAAATAGAGAAATTATTTAAGATTTAGGGATGTGTTAGAGAGGGAAAGAGTGAGAGAGGGGAGAAGGGTGTGAAAGAGGTAGATAAGGGAAGGAGGGAGAGATTGGGATAGTATAAATTATGTGGAAAAGAAGGAGAGAAGAAAAGAGGGAGAGAGGTTGGGGAAAGGAAGAGAGAGAGAGGGATGGGGAAGAGGAGAGAGGGATAGTAAATAGGCAAAGAATAGACATAGAGGGAGAGTAGTATGGAGGGAATGACATACCCATCTTTCTAACCATATCTCATAACCAACTCCAAGAAAGGTTCCCTACCTATCCTTTCTATTGAAGAAGTAGACAAAATTGTTAAATATTGTCATTTAATACAAGAGAAATAGATCAAAACTTTCTTTTTTAATAACAAAGAAACCAATAGTAACTCATCATGAGAGATATAGAAAAATAGGAAAACATAAATAACTAGACATAGACATATATAAATAGAGATTGAGACACGGGAGAGAGGTGGGAAAGAAGGATAGAATGAAAAGGAGACTGAGTGAGGGAGGTGAAAAGAGATAGGCCCCACCCAATGTCAAGTTCTCCCCTCCACCTTTACACCTCTCTCTTTTCCTCTCGCATACTCTTACCTTGATTCCACCAAAAATTAAAGTTTGGACATCAAATCCTTTCTCTTTAAGAAGGAATCCACAAAAAATTTGAACTATCTAGTCATCTTTGTAACCTTTTCATTCTTCTCTATAAGTTTCTCTTTCTTTCTTATTTTTTCTTTTGCATTGGTAATAAAATTTAAACTCCATAGGAAAGTTCACTTATTCCACACTTACTTCCATTTCTTGGTCTTTGATTACCAACATTTCCTCGTTCTTTGAAGAAAACAATTTCCATACACTCTTCCATTCTATTTTTACTATGGAGATTCAAACCCAATTAACACAAGTGCATATCATATTTTCATCTTTATATATAGAGAAACCTAGAGATGGGAGAAATCTGATTGGAGGGAGATGTAATACACTTTGTTAACATGTGTAAAGGGATCTTGGAGGAAGGGGGAGTATATGTTAGGATTATGGGGAGTATCATGTAATACACTTTGTAAATATACCCCCTTCCATCTCCAACTTTACTCCCCCATTATTACTCTCTCCCTATATATCTCCCTAACACTAGTTACCCCCCCCACTCTCTCCATTCTCTATGCCAAATCAATGGTAAAATTGGTTGAGAGAGAAAGTAAAGTGGTTGGGCAGATGAAGAGATGGAGAGAGTGATAGAAAAGAGGGAGAAATGGATAAAGAAGAGGGAGAGAAATGAAAATAAGGAGAGAGTGGTAGAGGGGGATAGATCCACATAGAACTCCCTATCTATCTACCCCCTATTTATTTATCTTCCTCTCTCTAGACCTACCTACCCAAAACCCTTATCCCTATCATCCTCTTCTTTCTCACATCACCTCTTTATATCTCCCTCACCCTTTCTTGATAGGGTTTAGGGTTTAATGTTAATTTCACAAGGTTAGTGCATATAAACAATTCTCTTATTTGATATTGCATATAAATAATTCTTAATGGTAATAGAAATCCAATAAGCCTTTTTATTTGAAAGTCATAGGATGGTTATTGACTTTGTTATGATTTTTTTTTTTGAAACTTATATTAGTAACCCTTAAAACTTTTATGTTGTAATTTTGAAGTACTAAGATCCCTATCGTTTGGCAATTGAAAGAGATCAAACTTTTCTTGTTTAATAACAAAGAAATCAGTAATAACTCATCAAGAGAGATAGGTGCCACAACAAGAAATGTTCCCTATAGAAGAGGTAGGTCTAAAAACTATACCCGAAACCCTTAATCCTAAGTACCCCCCCTTCCTCCCTTTAGGATTCTCGCCTCTCTATTTCCCCTCTCTAGTTCTCTCCCTCTCTCTAGATCTTCTTCTCATGTCCCCTTACCCTTCTCCTCCTCTTTTGTATCTCATAACCTCTATATCTCCCTCTCTTCCTCTTTTTTATATGGTTTAGGGTACAAGAGTTAAGGTGCACAAGGTTGCAGATTTTCCCTATGTTGATACTTATATGTATCTAGAGAGTGAAATAGAAGTGTATTTAGGAGTTTCTAGAAGATATAGAGTGATAGATATAGATATATAAGGAGATATAGGGAGGCTAGAGAGATGGAAAGTGAAATGGTTGGGTGGTCTCATAACCAACTCTAATAAAGGTGCCCAAATATCATTTAAGAAAACCAAATTGTTAAATAGTTCCAAATATGGCTATATTTGGTCATGTATTGGAGATTTTTAACTTGAAGGAAGTTGTATCTTAGATATATGTGATAGTAGACTCGCCCATTTCAAGAAGATTGAAATGTAAAGAGAGAGGGGGAGGTGGAGAGGCTAGGAAAGAGGGATAAAGTGGAAAAGGGAGAGAGAGATAGGGAAGAGGAAGAGAGTGCAAGAGGAATAAATAAATAGGCGAAAATGAGGAAAGACTTGTATTTTAGGGATTATGGTTATAAGGTTTAGGGTCTTAGTCTTAGGGTTCTAGGTTTAGAGAGAGAGGTAGGTAGATCTCCCTCTCTCTCTCTCTCTCTCCACAAACCATAAACCCTGAATTCTAGACCCAATTATGATAGAGGCCTATATGATATCTTAGGAATAAGAGAGAAGAGAATCTAGTATATACTATATTATCCTAAAAGAGTGTATGACATCAAATATAGTAAGGCCAAGTAAGTGCAAGAAGGAAGTGTGAGGTAATGAGAGAAGGATATAGAGAGAAGTTGAAGGGAGAGATGGGTAGAGGGATAGGAAAACATAAATAAGTAGAGATAGATATATACAAATGGAGAGAGGGATAGAAAAAAATGAGAGAAAATAAATACGAAGAATAAGAGAGGAAGAAAAAGATCTATCTTATTTCTTCATTAGTGGAGTGGTTCATCAAAGAATTAGATCTTCATCAACTAGGCATGAGCATTCAAGTATTCAACCCTTCAAGCTTTCAAGAGTATAATTATATCCATGGGTCTATGATTTGGCAATAGTAGATCTATTGTATTTGTGGAGACATCCTATAGAAAGAGATTCTTTTAGTATACATGTAGATTAGATTTACCATAACCAAACTTTGAACCATAATAACAAACCCTAATCATAATCCCATACCTGACCCTAATCTTAGCTTTAGATTTCATCAGAAATGTAAATAGAGATAGAACAAATAAGATATATTGATACATCACAGTATACACAATAATGCAACTTCCACTGCACATGTTGAACAGATAATAATAATGAATCAAAAAGTTATGAATACAATACAAGTAAATATATACACCTGCTAAAGGATGACTCAAATTAATACATCATAGACACCTCTCTCTCAACCCTAAACCTTAATCCATAATCCATAACATTGCTTAAAACCAAAACCCTATAATTGTAAACCCTAAATCCTAAATATTTTACCCCTCTTCCCTATATTCTTTCCACTCTTTCTCTTCCTCTCACTATCTCCCCATTTCTCTTTATTTTATTCTCTGTCTCCCCCCCCCCCCCAAGTTGTAGCTTTATCTTATTACACATACATAGAGAAATGGGGAAAGAAGGAGAAAATGTGATCTAAGTTGAGAATAGGAGAGAGAGAGAGAGAGAGAGAGAGAGAGAGAGAGAGAGAGAGAGAGAGAGAGAGAGAGAGAGAGAGATGTGTTTTGAAAAATAATATATTTTGAAATATAGTGGTTGGTAATATGTACCACTCACTCATCTGGTTTCACTTGATATTGAAGGTTGGATATTAAATCATTTTTCTTTAGGTAAGTATCCACACCTCAATGATATTTCATTATAAATATAAAGTACTAGGTTGAACTACGTACATTGTATTGTACAACCTATGCAAAATTATATTATGGTTGGTGAGATGTACTTTTTATTCTTATTGGATGTTATCTCAAATAAAAAAATGAAGGAGGATCAACTATTGGGGGACATGTAATTCCACCTTTGATAGGTGATATCTTATAGACTCCTTATCATCATCTCTTATTTTGTTTCCTATATGACTAGTGAAGGTCAAAAAGATAGATATATTAGAAAGGAAAGGGATAGAGGTATATATAGAGAGAAAAATAGGATGATGTGGAGTAAGTGTGCATGTGTGTGTGAGAGAGAGAGAGAGAGATATTAGAAAGGAAAGGGATAGAGGTATATAGAGAGAGAAAAATTGGATGATGTAGAGTTTGTGTGTGTGTGTGTGTGTGTGTGTGTGTGTGAGAGAGAGAGAGAGAGAGAGAGAGAGAGATGACTTAGATTTTAGGGATTATGGTTATAGGGTTTTTGGTATATACATGCTTTTCTAATATTCTCAACATTGGTTGAAAGTGCCAAAGAAGAGAGAACCCCAAATCACTAGGATGTCTAAAATTAACTGTTAGATATCAAACATTTATCTTCAAGGAAATGAATTATGCATACCTTGACATGATTTCATTATAAATATGAAGTTATTTATTATACTCCAAGACATATTTTTCATCATACCAAAACTTATTTCTTGGTTGGTAATATGTACTTTTTCTGCTCATTTGATATTAACTCATATTAAAAGTTTGATATCACAACCTTCCTCTTTAGATAAAAGAGGTATGCGCACCTCAATCAGTTTTGGTTGTAAATACAAATTACTAAGGTGAACTACATCTTATGTCTTCCAAGATACACAAATTTAGCTCTATCATGATGTAAGGTGTTGACTTCTATATCCATATTATTCTTGGAAATATCATGATGTAAGGTGTTGACTTCTATATCCATATTATTCTTGTAAATAGCATGATGTAAGGTGTTGACTTCTATATCCAGAGTAAATATCATCTTTGTAATTACCTCTTAATATTTCATCTAGAATACTCTCTTAATAATTTTAACATTCATAGTCCCTTCAAGAGGGAGGAGTTAGCTCTATGCCATACATAGAAACCCTCCTAGTCCACTGAAACTCTATCCTACAAAAACACAAAATGAAGAATAACTTTTGTTGGGGCACATATATCCATATGGGATAATCTGAATCTATACTATAGTGTACTTACCCATATTATTTATTTACCATTAGCTCACATGTATCCTAATTTTCTTAAGTTGTATCATATTGAATTGTATTGTAAAGTACTATTTTGTGTCAAATAATGAATCAAATTTTGATCTAATCATTACATGAATATTATAATAATAAATATTTTACACAAATTTAAACCAATCTTAAACTTTTTGATCTATTTAATGATCATTCTATTTATGAATTTTTTAATATGTTTTTTTTTTTCAAAAGAGCAGGTAAAAACTTTATTGAAAATCGAAATAGAACATTACAAAACAACAAAGGGCCAAAGCCCCAAGAACCAAAAGGAACCACAAGAAAAACCATGAAATAAATCACCCTTCCCCAATACCACTCACATCCTCCATAAGAATCCTCTCCAAATCTTGGCATAACTTGCTAGAAATTTTCTCCCACCCATCAATCCTCCCACCAACTATATTCTCTGATGCCCATTTGGCCAAACAATCAACCACCCTATTCCATTCCCTTGGAATATGGACATAAGACACTAACTCCATCAAAGAGTTAACATGTAATATATATTGCACCATTATAGCCAGCTACTAGTTAACACCAGAAGTCTTCCTCTCAAGAACTAGATTGACCAAGACCTGAGAATCTGACTCACAAGTAACCATTTTCCATCCTAAAGCATACGCCTACTTCAAGGCATAGAGGATAGACATGCCTTCCATCCTATTGATAGTTTGTATCCCTTCATAAGCAGAAAAAATAAAAATCATTGATCCAGAAGAATCCCTACCAATGCTGCCAATCCTAGCAGGTCCAAGATTTCCCCTAGAAGATCCATCCCTATTAATTTTCAAGAAGCCAATAGGAGGGGCCATTCAAATCCCCTCCCTTTGAACTCTTTTCCTCACACCCCTACCTCTCTTGACACAAGCAGACATTGATGATAGCCCCTGAATTCCTAACTGATCCACCATCTCAACATCACCTTTCTCTAACGACAAAACAACCTCTCCTGACACAAGCAGATGTTGACGATAGCCCCTGAATTCCTAACTGATCCACCATCTCAATATCACCTTTCTCTAACGACAACACAAGCTCTCCTTTAGCTTCAATAGTATCCTGGGTCATTCCCACAATTCTAAACCAAACCTGTTGGACCCCCATATTTTTGCCACGAAAGATTCTCTAATTCCTTTCCAACCAAACTTGCCAAAGCAAAAAGATGGGACCAACATACCACACATCCTCTAAGAAAGAGACTGAGGAGTGGGGCCTCCCCAAACTAGTCCAAAACTCAACCAAGGAGGAGGCATGTAAGAATGTGCTTTTCCAAACACCCCACCAAAAATGCCAGAGTTGTAAGGTGAAGGAACATCAAAAGAACAAGTAAGGGGAGTCCTCCTCCCCACATTTGTAGAGAACACACCTACATGGACCAAAAAAACCCCTCTTCTATATATTATCCCAAGCCAAGCACATATTACAGGACAAGGTCCAAATAAATCAGTTACACTTTGGCCAAGAAAACTTATTCCAAACTTTCTTCCACCACATAACCTCCTCCTATGCAAACTGTTGGGATAGCAACACTTGATACCCAAAAGAAACTGTGTAGGCACCCTTGGGGTTAGGAGACCAAGCCATCACATCCTCATCCATGAGGGTGCTACAACTTCAACAAGAAATAATTCAATGAAGCTTAGTGCACTCCTCCTCCAAATCAACAATAGGCCATTCCTTTGAGTTCTTCCATCTCACCTCCACCAACTGCCCTTGAAAGGAAAGAAACTTAATTTCGCACACCCTTGACCACCCTACTTCATAGAACCACTAGCACAATGTAAGACAATGAGGATACTGAGTAACAATGGGAAGGTGGCCATCCTAAGAACCATATCAAAAATGTGCCTTTGACCCACTCTTGCAAATTCGGAATAAGCCACCCTTAATGAGCATAGCCCCTTTCTTGAGAGTATTCCAAATCACAAAACCCTTCCTTATCAAGCTATAACGAGGGATATCACTCGAAGGAATTCTAGGAAAGTACTTTTGAGTCAAAATTTTGGCCCATGCCTAGTCCTATTCCACACACTAGTGCCAATACAATTTAGCAGCTAGAGCCATACTAGATATCAAGGACTGCCTTAGCCTAAGGCCACCAAACTATTTAGGGCTACAAACAACATCCCATCTGACAAGACTCCACTTGGAAGATAATAGACTACCATCCCATAAAATTATCTTGCTGAGGAATCCAGATCCTTAACAAAGCCCATCGATGCCACCTAAATCATACTCCTTTAAAGAGGGAGGGCCTGAACCACAAATTTGAGCAACTGCACCAGACTAACAAAATACAACTAGCAAAGGGTCCAATGAGTGACTTTAACACAAAAGATTTCTAGAATAACCTGCCAAGACTCCTTAGACTACCTACCAACTAAAATGGGAATCCCAAGGTAGGTCAACAAGAGGTCCCCAATCTGAAATATGAGCAATTCTTCTCTTAATGGAGTGCGAGTATTGAAGAAAAAAATGGAAGACTTTCCCTCATTAATTGACTAGCCTAATGCAACAAGATAAACATCCAACACCTTGTGCATGTTAGAAGCCTCCCTAATGGTTGCCATGCCTATCAAAGCAGTGTCATCCAAAAACTGTAAGTGAGATTGCATAGGTAAGCTACCTCCCCATTGCCAACCCCAAATGGAACCCCCCTCTGCATCCCTTTTTATCAATCAACCCAAACCTTCCAACAAAAGAACAAACAAGTAAGGAGAGAGGGGATCCCCTTGCCGTAAACCCTAAGAGGCACCAAAGAGTTTAGAGTGCTCCCTATTAATCAAAACAAAGAAAGAAACTGAAGTCACACAACTCATAACCCAACAAATCCACTCTTCCTCAAAACCAAAGGCCCCTAGAACCTTTTGGAAGAAGGACCATTGAACTCTGTCATAAGCCTTAGGGAGTTGGCCATAGAATGAATAGTCTCAATAGCAATAACCACCCTATCCAAAATTTGATGGCCTGCCACAAACCACTCTGTTCCTTAGAAATCATCCACACAAGCCACTTTTTAAACCTATCAACAATCAACTTAGAGATAATTTTATAAATAACATTGCAAAGAGAAATGGGGCAAAATTGACTCAACCGATCAACCCCCTCACCCTTGGGGATGAGAGAAAGGAAGGTAGAATTTAGAACCCAAAGCATTTTCTTATTCTTTTGAGACTCTTGAATGATTGCCAATAAATACAACTTGATAATCTCCCAAAATTCCTAGAAGAACTCAATCAAGAAACCATCCAGACCAGGAGCTTTACCCTTCTTCATATAGAAAATAGTCTTGTCCAACTCCTCCAATGAAATAACACTCATAGATGCTCCTTCATCTCCTAAGAGACTAAAGAAGGAATACAAGAGAGGACTTGAACCTCTTTAACTAAGTCCCCTTGTGAGTCCTCCCTAAATAAAGACACAAAATACTATACATCTTCATTTGAGATATCCTGAGTTGAAGAGAGAACCTCTCCCCTGTCAGTCACCAAAGTTGATATACAATTACCATGTCATCTGGCCTTCACCGAATTGAAGACGAAGACAATATTCTTGTCTCCCTCCTAAAGCTACTCAATTTGGGCTTTTGTTTCCAATATATTTCCTCCCTCATCTCCCATTCTTCCAGAACTTTCAATGCCCTAGCCTCATCCTGCAACAAATTCTCGAACACCCCATCCTCCCTAATCAATCTGATAATACCATACAATTCTTCTTGTGCATCATGCTTCACATGGTAAATGTTTCCAAAGCATTGTTAGTTTCACCATTTAAGTTGATACTTCACATATTGGAGGAGCTTAGCAAAAATATACATTGCAGTACCATAAGCAGGCTTGCCATTCATCCACCAAACAACCACACAATCATAAAGGTCGGGGTCTTGCAGCCACATAAGCTAGAATTTGAAGGGTAATTTCTAAGGCATCTGGGCAGAAGAAATAACCAACTTTATAGGCCAGTGATCTGAACCTCTCCAATCTAATATCTCAGAACTAGAGGACCACAGTCCCCCAACCCAAAAGTAGGAGACCAAGAAACGATCTAGTCATTCAACAATGCAACTATCTCCCACCCTTCTATGGTTCTAAGTGAATTGACCATTGCTAGGTTTGATGTCCACTAGATTGAGAGCCAAAATATTATCTTGAAACAACAACACAGAAGGCTCAAGTCTTGCATTACCACCTGTTTCTTAGCTAAGTCAGTAGTAGCATTAAAGTCACTAGCAATGATCCATGGCAGATAAGGAAATAGGCTACAATAAAGATAAATATTATTCCAAACAAGAAGTTTACCTTGGAACTCAATAGGAGCATAGACATTTGAGAAAAGAATAGACTCTCTCGACTTGGGACATGGAGAGGCCATGGATAAAGAGGACTTAAAAGATAACCACCACAGAGGCTAAATCTTCTAAGGGTTCTAGGGACAAGCCACACCCCCCAAAGATCCATGAACCCCAACACACTGGCATTGACCATTCTTCCACAGCTTAGGTGCTATACCCATCTTGCATTCAACAGATAACTTGGTCTCTTGAAGAAAAAGAACATTAGGAGAATGACTTCTTACCAACTCATGAACAACTTTTTGTCTATGGTTGATGTTCAAGCCCCTTACATTCCATGAAATAATGATCATTTAAAAGGAGTCAAAAAATGAGAGTCCAAGGTCTTAACATACCCTACCTCTACCAAAGTCTCCCCTATCATCTTAATCTTTTCCAAATCTTTCTTCCTACCAAGTTTATCGCTTTTCTCTGAAACCCCCTTCTTGCCATCTTTTTGCAGAATGTCGAGTTGAGGAGAAGACTTGCCACTCTTAACCACATCTGAAACAACAATTTTATGAATTATTTTAACCATTATTATATTGTATTTATATTTTATACTTTATTTTTTAATTATAGAAATTGTACTCAATAATTTAATCTAAATTTTAATAATAACACCAATAGTTTATATATCATTATTATTTATAAGATATATTAGTTGAATTATATCATATAACTAGAAAACTTATTAATATTTTGTAAGAGTTAGTTTATTTTAATTTAACATCATTTGAATATTTACTTTCATTCACATTATATACTTTTATTTTTATCTTGAATATATATTCAATTTTTTTTTGAAATTTAATGGTAAATTTATATTAAAAAAATATGATCTATAGTTTTTGGGTCAATGAGTTAGACTAAAAAACTACACACTTAAATCTGATAGCAATATCACAATTATATGATATAGTCTTATATACATAATATAATATTCATATAGATAATAACTATAAATATAAAATATATAAAAATATTTATTTATGATATATAAAATTAATTTTTTAAAAAATATCAAATAAATATTTATATTATAATATTACCAAATATACAAGAATCTAATTACTTTTATTGTTATTATTAATTTATAATAAGAATATAATATCCATACTAATTTTATTTTATTTTTATAAATACAATTAATACTATTAAATAACATAAAATTGTATATGTAAAAACTAAATACTTATATATATTTATGCATATACATAAAATATTATGTATATAAATTATTGTTTATATTTAAAATTAAATTAAAACACTATTAAAATATTGTTAATATGAAAATTATTTAAAAAATATTACATCAAATGACGAATTAACATAATCAGTGCTAGCAGTAGCTCTTGAGTAAAGTATTTAAAAATATATATATTTTAAGGACATCCATAATCTAAATTGTTGGCCGAATAAATAAGTGAAAAATCAAAGTTCTATTTTGAAATACTTCCATTAACTCTGTTAGTGTAGTCATTAGCTGGCACACACCATATCTAGAATGGGATCATGCATAACATAACATATTATTCAGTACGATCATCTATTTTCTATGCCCATCCATGTCGCTTTTTGTGTCAAGATAGACAACTCCTTTTAAGCACAGGTTATGTATGGTATGGATGAGACTTAGGCATGGACATATTGTCTGGAGCTCAGCTTGTCCCATTTTATAGAAGGAAATTATCATTAATGACCATGAATGTGTGGCTTATTAATACTCATTAATAATGTAAATGGCAATAAGCGAAGATGTTTTAGCTGCCAACTTTGAAAGCAAGATTTTTTCAATAATACCTAATGTGTGGTGTGACATAGGTGTCATGTGTCAGTTAGTAATAATGAAAAATAAAATTGAATACACCAATTAAAGTTGATTTTTTAAGGAGATGGGTTCTAAGAATCGAGGCTTATTATTAATCCATGTTTAATCAATTCATAACATTTTAAATTGTGTTTTTTATTGTAGTTATAAAAAAAATTTAAAAGGACCAAAAAAATTATGTATAACTAATCCTCCCAAAAAAAATTGTATTTTAAATACTAAAAAACTTTAAAATGACTCAATGTCCATCCATATATAACAATCTATCAATACATGTTAGCGCATGAAGGTACATTTGACCAATGTAAATGAACAATTACTCATACATATCCCTTTCAATACAAAACAAGTTGGGGAATGTTCAAGGAAGGATCCTATTTCTTGGCCATGTTCTAGGGGATGGGACCCCTCCATGTTATAGTTATTGTTTTCTTCTCAATTTTTTTTAAATGACCAATAAAATTTATGTATATATAATCCTACAACAAAAAAAAAAGCTATTAAAAAACATTAAAAAGATTCATAAATTCCATGCATATCTAACACTTCATCAATACATGTTAGCACGTGAAGGTACATTTGACCAATGTAAATTTAAACAACCACTCATACATCTCCCTTTCCAAAACAAGACAAGTTGGTGAAGGTTCAAGGAAGGAACCCAACTCTTGGTCATGTTTTAGGGGAATTTCCCACCCAAGTTATAGTTATTGTTTGCTTCATGCACACCTAACCCTCCAAAAAAAATTGTTTTTCCTTAGTTGTTATAAAACTTTAAAGAGACCCACAAAATTTTTCATCTTGCACCAATACATGTTCACATGTGAGGGTATTTGACCAATCAAACTAAGCAATTAGTGATACATCTTTATTTTAATACAACTTGCACATTTAATTACATTTTTAATAAAAATATATTAATTATTTCTATAATTATCACTTCAAGTTTCCTAAAACTCAGCACACATTATACTTCCATATTTACACACACACACACACACACACACACACACACACACACACACACAATTAATGGTGCCTAATTTGTCATAGTGTCAAACCCTTATCAACTTTATGGAATATCATTTACACATTCTCCCACACTTCCTCTTAGATCTTTATGCTTTAACTTCATCTACTACAAGTACCTCAACATATAATAAATGGTGTAAGGCTCCCTAATACACATAAAAATAAATGTTATATCAAGTATAAAATTGAATTCATTCAATCAAGTGGAAAAATTGAATCCATTCAAGCAAATGCATAAATCACACATAAATGACAACACCAAGAAATGTTTGGTTCTTTCCTACATACATTCAAAATAAATATTCATATTCATTTGTGGGCACTATGTATATTTGTTATATCAATAATTTTTTTCCATTTATAGAAAGTAATCTAAGAAATTCATATATAATATATGAATGTCTTGATATAGTTATATTACAATACACTAATATGATGTTTGATGCTAAATTTGATGATTATTCCTATCTACTTCACTCATCTCTATTGATTGAAATGTCTATTTATTCACCATTTACACATAATTTATTATCTTACATTGTCACCCATATCCACACAATTATTTATCACGAGACACTTTCTTCACTCTTAGATGAGTCTTTTGTATATTAGAATTGATCTTGAGTCAGTTAAGCTTTGTATAAAGCTTTACAATTTAAAATTTTGAACTCCTATCGTCTAAAATATTCTTTGCAAGTCTAACTTCCAAATGTTTTTAGTTATTACTAATTTTATTGTGTTTAAAGATTCAACATGCACTATAAACCCATGATTTAAAAAAAAAAAGAAATCGACGGTAAAATATTAATTTTCTAAGGAAGAAAGAATCATTATTCATCATACATGTCTACTTTTTGGTAACTATTTTCGTGAAATGTTATACAAGAACTATAACATGGTTTATATAAAGGATTTCTCAAGTAGAGCTTTAACCCTATAAATCTAAAAATCTCATCTAAGGAATTTTTAAATGTTGCCATGATATATTCACAAGGATGGAAAAAATAGATGTTTTTTTAAAACAAAATATTATTCCTACAAGTAAAAAGTAGATAATTCTACAATCTTATCTAAGATATTTTTTAATGTTAACATGAGAAGTTCCCAAATAAGGAATAAAAAATAAAATAGATGTATGTTTTGCAAAAATAGATTATTTCCAAGGGTAAAAGCACAAAGCTGTGTCACTCTTTTACTAAGGAAAAGGCTAAAAAAAGAATGACTTTTAAATTTCAATGACTTAAAACTGATATTATTATTTAGAATTTGAAAATGAAGTAAACTAATGAAATATGTAGAAATAAATGAAGTTTAGGATTATTATTTTTAATGATTATTTGAAATAAGAATTGAAATATTTTCCTATTTTTAAGGATAATTTTTTAGTTAATAAAAAATGATGAAAATTAGGGGTCTCACAAAACTATATGGAAATAAACTTTTTTTTTTCACTTGATATCACATTATATTGTAGATACCATATATAGTTAGATCAATCAAAAATAAAATTGGCTTTTTACCTATGTTTTCTCTTTTATAACAATATAAATTTCAACTCACCCAAAATCAACAGTTTTCATCTCCCACCACATTTTTCAAAACAAAGCTATTCTAACCAAAAGAACAATTATATATTTTGGAAGGATACTTTCTTCTCTAGAATGTCATATTCCTTTTAAATATTTTAGATAAGATTTACTATTTTTTTCTTTCTCAAAATCACCACCTTCTCAAGTGTTAAAATACATGTAGTATTTTTTAATTACAACATATATATTTAAGTAAAACACTATAAAATATTCTTAAATTTGAGCTCTATAAGATAGTTTTTATATGTTATTAAAAAAATATCATTAAAATGACTAAGAGTTATTGAAATGTCATTTTTTTGACATAATTTTATTCCTTTAGTAATTGAACACAAACTAGTATAAAACATGTATTTAATAGACATTTCCAATTTGTGAGAACATATATAAATTAGCTAGAATGAATTTATCTAGATCATATGTTTGAACGAAATTAATTTTTAGATAGAAATGCTCAAATTCTACCTTTCTGATAAGTCAACATGAAAGGTAACACAACTTTATACTTTTACCTGTTAAAATAAAAAGTGGATCATTTTATGAATATCTTGGGGGTACACTTAGATCTTTCATTATTGTTCCTTCATTTTGGATCTCTTCAATAATATCCACACAAAAAATGGTAGGTAATAGGTAATTGTCAAAATATTATATTATTTAAAACTTATATACAACCAAACTTAATAGAGGCGTTGATAGGAAAGAGATGGGTGAAGGAAACCTTCAATCTTGCCCTAAAAATAATGAACAATGATGGAAGATATTTTACAATCATCCCAATGTTTAATACCAGGGGATAAGAAAGACCATTATTTGACAAATTAACATCCCAATTTTCTAATCGAGTGATAATAAATTCTATCATATTGTAATATAATAATTCTAGACTTATGCATTATCTATGGACATCATTTTTGTATTACATGTTGTTAGTAACTTGTACACAAGTTGTTAGAAAGTAAATTCCAACAAGATAAATGAGAGAGGGGGTGAATTTGTTATCCAATCAAACTAAATTTTATTAACCTTATAAATCTCAAACATGTAATTATCAAGAGAAATAACCATGAGAAGATAACCAAATATAATAACATCATATTTGTTAACTAGGGAAACCCTTGATTATAGGGAAAACCTTAGTTTGGATGGTACCCACAAAATGATGTACTAATATATAAGTTCTTTACAAAAGGGTAGACATTGTTAGGAGTCAACTAAATACATTTAGTACATATCAGTCCTTGTTATGAGACTTTGAATCCCTATGAGGAGATTCCAACCTTGTTAGGAGGTGTGGAAGGTAGAAGGACCCACTATCCAAACAAATTCAGGGGCAAGACCACAAAACTCACTGTCCAATTGTCCTTAGATTATTCTTTTCAAAACAATACTATATGACCAAGTGTCCACTAGCACTCTATACCAAATATAATTATTTCTCTATTTCACTATGCCTCTATTGCACCAAACACTTCTCAAATATAGATACCAGATCCACAAACTTGCATCTCATAAATCCCTTAGATCATTTACTCGCATGTAATTCACACTTTCAATTCACTTACATTCAATTTTTTTATTGTGTACTTAATCACAAGGAAAATAAATTTCCTTTATATGAAGTCCTCAAATTAATTTATTGATCTAGCCTTGATTCTTTCTCAATTTACAATAACAATAGGACCTCATTAAGATAGAACAATACACATTACATTACATCTTTTCATAGTTACATAATACTGTCAGCTCATAGTCTTCACAAATCTTCACACCTACAACCTTGGACTTTGTACGCTCAACAATGTCATTAATGTGATATCTTCTACCTTTGTCTACCTATGCTCAACCAGATTCTATCCTTGCTAGGAGATATAATCCAATTAGCATAAACCACTTCTCAAGAACTCTGTCTATATACTATCTTTCGTAAATCTTGAATAAATGTCGTCAATCTTTAACTTTCTACATGTGCACTTGACCATGGAATGAAGACACTTTGTAGAACATGTACTTCATTACACATGACCTCGTCTCCAATCCTTAAACCACATGATCTCAATCATTGTTTTACACTCTATTAGTCTTCATAAAAATAACCAGTATGTTGACATCAATGACAAATACTACCATAAATGCAACATATGATTATACTAACAATCTTCAAAATTTTCCAACAATGCTAGGGTACTCCCCCATAGGAATATCATTAGCATTCATGCTAACAATATCCCCATTTAGCATTTATGACAACATAGATGAAAACCATATAAGCTCTAAAAATACCAAACATGCCGCTTTATTGTTATACTCTTTCTTTTCAAATCTTTTTCATTAATCAAATCTGAATCTCAGGAACAACTCTCCATCAATATTGTTTCTCCTCCATTAATATACTTCCCCCATTGACATCAATAATTTATCCATTTCATTTAAAACTCTCCCCCATATCTAGGAGATGGTTTCATGTACTTTTCTCCCTCATGATGACCAGAAGATGTTTGTCATGTACTTATGTCCCTCATTGACATCAATGAAAAAGGTATCATTATGTTAATTCATTGCATAAGATCTTCAACATTCTCAAGTGTCGAAAGATACTATTAAATACCATCTACTAAGAATACTCCATGACTCAACTCAAACACATATACTCCCCCATAAAGGAAGCATCTAGCATCCAATCTAGATGAAAAATGGTGATATGTACCTCTAGACTAATGCAATCTCTACATCATCCATTTAGAAGTAGGCAATGGCATAACACCAATCATACCTCTGAAATACTCAAATGTATCCTTTTGGAAAAGGCTTTATAAATATGTCTACTATCTTCTCCATTGTACTGATATACAAAAATTTGATCTCTTTCTCTATAACTTTCTCTCTCAAAACATGATACTTAATAGATATGTGCTTTTTCTTACAATGTAATGCAAGATTCTTATACATACTCATTGTACTTGTGTTATCACAATGCATGATAATAGGCTCGGTAAACTCCACTCCAATATTCTTCAACATCTTCTTCATCTACATGATCTGATTGCAATTTTTACTATTGATAAATACTCTTCTTCTTATGTGCTCTATGAGATACAACCTTGTTTCTTTCTTAGCCAAGAAACCAATCTTCCTCCTAAGAAAAATGATCCACCACTTGTACTCTTTTTTTCATCCATATTGTCTACCCAATCTACATTGGTATATGCACATTAGGTAAAGTCATTTGATTTGTCATGCCATAACTCAAATTTAGGTGTACCCTTCAAATGTCTGAAAATTCTATTTACTATTGCATAACGGGATTATTTAGGGTCACCTTGCAATCTTGAAATAATGTTAACTTCATTAGCTATATCCAATCTTGTATGAGTCAAATATTGCAAACCTTCAATTATAGATCTATACTTCTTCTACTCAACAATAGCTGTCTCATGTTTTCTAGATAGCTTATGACTAGTCACCATAGGTGTACCAATAGGTTTACAACTTTCCAAACCAAATATTTTCAATAGGTCTTTCAAATACTTAGTTTTTTATAAGAAAATGTCCTCATTATTCTGCACAATCTGCAATCCCAAGGAATACTTCATCTCACCAATCATGATCATCTCAAATTCCTTCTTCATTTCACTAGAAAATTTTAATAATCAGTAAACCATTCTCATTTTCCTTCAAATAAAGGTTTCTATCAACATTACCTTTAGAAAATACCAATTTTTCCAAATATTTGTCCAACCTCACATAGCAAGCTCTAGGTGATTGTTTCAATCAAAGCAATGCTTTCTTCAACTTGCAGACCATATCTCCTTTTGTCAAAAGAAAACCTTCAGGTTGGTCAATGTAAACTTATTCTTCAAGTTCTCCATTCATAAATGTTGGCTTCACATCCATTTGATACACTTTGAATTTCTTATTAGTGGCATATGCTAGAGACATTCTAACTACTTCTATTCTAGCAACAAGTGCAAATTATTCCTCATAATCAACACCTTCTTACTATGAGTAATCTTTACATACTAGTCTTATTTTATTTCTCAAGACCTCACCTTGTTCATTTATTTTATTCTTGAAAATACACTTATTTCCTATAACAATCTTGTCTTTAGGTCTAGAAACCAATTCACATGTGTCATTCTTCTCAATATGATCTAGTTCTTCTCTAATAACCTAAATCCAACCGTAATCTTTACTAGCTTCATCTGCACTTTTAGGCTCTACTTGATAAATCAAATATAGTTCTTCTCTGTGTACCCTTTTCCTTGTCATCACACCTTTTTCCTTGCTACCAATAACATGATCACGACGATGATTCTTTATCAGGTTCTTATTAGGTGTCACTATCTCAACTTTTGCTTCATTTGTAGGTTCACTTCTTGGTTCTTCTCTCTGTTCCACAATCTGCATATCATTCTACAATTATGTCTCAGTTTCATAAAATAGCTCAACATTCTCTTGGTTAGCTTTTGGATTAGTCTCTTCATTAGAATCAAAATCAAGTATTCTTTCTTGAATTCCAAACTTTGCATCAACTCTAACATTTGTGCTCTCAACAATAGTATTAGTTCTTTGATTAAAACATATGTATGATTTTCTTTTCAATGAATAACTAATAAACATACCTTCTTCACTTCTAGCATCAAACTTTAAAATGACATCTTCTCTCTTAATGTAACACTTACTTCCAAACATTTTGAAATACTTATCTTAGGATGAATGTCAAAACCAAATCTCATAAGGGGTCTTACTAGTACCTTGTCTAATCTTAACTCTTTCATTGTATATACTATTGTATTAACTACTCTCCAAAATATCTTTGAGACATTATTCTCAAACATCATAGCTCTTGCTACCTAGGTTATTGACATGTTTCTCCTTTCTCCTATACCATTCAACTTAGGTGTCTTAGAGGCTGAAATTTGTCTTTTAATGCCATTTAATTCATAAAAATTCTTAAACTCACTCAAACTTAACTGTCCACCTCTATCATATCTTAAACACTTAATCTTTAATCTAGATTCATTTTCAGCTCTGTTCTTCATGTCATGCCAAAAATTCTTGAGAAGACACACCAATTTTTTTATTAAAAAATTAAAGACAAAATGCAACATAAAATTAAACACAATGACATACAACACCAACTCATTAACTTAGCAACAATGATTAGCTATATAAGTGCAAATCAAGGCTCTTCATGTAATATATTTATACACACTACCTCAAAAATAATAAATATACATGTTTATAATTAAAGACACAAATAATCTCTATTTCATAAATAGCATACTCATGTACATCTAATATGTTTGTCACTTCAAGAAATTCATTATACAACATAGGTGCATCCATGAGATCATGTAATCATTACACAACCACAATATACAATTGCATGATTTAAACATAAATAATACACAAGGAGACAAGACACAAGTATTTATCGTGGTTCACCATAATTGTGGCTATGTCCACACTGAGCATATAATTTGTATTAATAATCAAAGTTAGTTTACAAAAGTACAGCAATAATGTACATAATATGTCCCAATACATTAAAGGTGGAGAGATAGTAGTAAGATAGAAAGGATGAACTATTTGACAACTTGCAGTTCAACATAAATAAAAGGAAACAATGTAGGATCATCCATGGAATATCCTAGAGACCAAAAAAAATTTAAATCTTAACATGAAACTCCCACCCAAGGATAGGATCCACAAAAGACCTACAAAGTTCTAAAAATGGGTGAAGGTGTGGGAGAATGCCATGAAAAGTAAATAATGCACTACATGACTTTACAAGGCAACCAACAAAAACTCATCCTTGCTATTATATAACAACCACCCTTATGCCTCCCAATTGGCTAGGTATCCATACTCCCCTTAAGACCCCTATTTTATCAAAAGAATAATGGCACATGGATGTTGGTATCTCTAACTATTTTTGTCTATTAGTGTCAAACACTTATTCATTTACAAAGAAGAGTTAGATGGTCATCATTGCAACCAAGGTACTCTATATAGGTTGAGTCATGTACACAAGTATGTGCCAATCTATATAGAAGCTGAGTAAGTGTATGATCATCAAGTATTTTCTATACAAGTTGAACTCAATATCAACCAAGCAGTTTCAAGCATAAAAAATACTGAGTCACATAGTTTTTACTGAGCATAATACAGACCGAGCAACATCAATGCCTAGTGTAAGAAAACAATAAAAGTCGAGCAACACATAGAGTTTACATAAAAGTCAAGAGTGGAAAATGTTTTGAGGTTAATATTTTTCAAGCCAACATGGAAGGAATATTTAATATTTGTAGAGGTTGTTACAAATAGTTTTACGTGTTAATTAGGTGGATTATAGAACCATATGTTTTGTGATCAATGATTCTAATGGACAAGCTATTTATGGAATAATCTAGAAATCTCTTTACATATGTCTTTAAATAGAAAATATCTTAACCTAGATCATATGACAAGGTCAAGATAGAGAGGAAATGGCATGGAGATGTAAAGAGTGTGCATGTGAACAAGGAGTAATATGCGAATAGCAAAGTGAAGGATTGAGATTAGATCATAAGTCAGTGAAAGTGTTATTCTATCTCTTAACAAAGAAAGTGACATAATCATAGCAGTGAAAGAGAAAAGAAAAGTATTATCATATTAGAGGAGAGGATCATTTAGAAAGGAGAAGACTCGAAATCAGCTTATAGATCATACTGAGAGTCGAGTACTAAATCAATTCTAACCAACTTAAATCAGGGTAAATCTCTTAACAAAATGGTCTTAACAAATATTTGTAAATATCCTAACAAAGTGATTATTTTATTATAAGTGTTAAATCCTCTAACAAGGTGAGACCTAGTAAAATGTAGACCCTCATAGGGTAGATCATGTCTAATGATCAAACATTATAACCATAACAAGTTAACTTTAGTACCGCAGTATTGAAGATTTTTGGGAGTCATCCCCACCCTAGTTTTATCTTCACCTTGGAGGGTTTATAGGTAACAAATATTGTGTTATGTGTTAAATTTTCATGCTTGTGATGGATTAGATTTACATGTTACATCAAGTATACTATTACAAGTTTTGCATGCATAAGTTAGCTAGTGAATGTTTGAATGAATTGGTGAAAACTAAAAGTGCTTAAGATCCTAACCCACCCAACACCCCCCCCCCCCCCCCCCCTGGTATTTTGATATCTTTTTTATAATTCCATCAATCAATTATTGGTATTAGAGCATTGGTTCTCTAAGAGAAGCTTAATTTCTTGGAGATTATATCTTGGAGATGGAAGCTTTTAAATTGGACAAGGTTATTGAAAATTAGGTGATTGACATCTAACTCATCCTACAAAAAATTGAGAAAGAAAGAAAAGATTTGAAGGATTCTCTAAAAAGGAGAAAGGAATTGGCCATCTAGATAAATAAATTTTCCTATGAAGAAGTTGAGACTGAAGGACTATTTGAATCAATCAATCCAAATGAAAAATCATCTACAGATCTACTTGAAAAGAACAAACTCTTGAATGAAGAAATAAGAGGACTAAAAAGAGAACATGAAATCCAATGAGTAAGATTATGTGAAGTGATTGAACTAAAGAAGAAATTTTGAGGAAGACATGACTATGGTTGGGGAAGAAAAAAGAGTAATGGATACCAGACTTGGAGAAAGGATATCATATGTGCAAGCTCACAAAAACACAGTTGGACATGATGAATCAACTAATGCTTACAAATTAGGAATTGAATCACAAGGATGTGGAAATTGAAAATATCAAATCTTAGAAGGACATACTGAAGAATGAACTAAAAAATGAGAAAGAATCTATGGAGAGATTCAACAAACCAAAAGATACAATAAAGCATTTTGAAGAACCTATGAAGTCATCTAGTTGTTCTGATGGGCCAGGACATTCATGTACTGAACAAGGAGAATCATCTAGGAATGGAGAGCTAAGGAATGCAAATCCAAAGGACAAATCAACATGCTATCATTATGGAAAACTTGGTCATACTACAAACATTTTTCAGAATAAACACGGTATGCAAAATCCTAAACCTAAGTTTACTTGTTACTATATTTACTGCAAGAAGAAATGACATGAAATACATGAGTGTAAGTCAAGAATGATTAATGCATCTACTACACCTAGATTTGAAGAATATTCCTATAACTATCAAAAGTATGGGCATAAAGCATATGAATGTAGATCATAGACAGAACCCTACTAGGAAAATCAGAGGAAGAGTAATGTACCTAACAATACATGTTCCAAATGTCACAAGTTTGGACATATAAGAAAGAATTGTAGGACTTAAGTACATTCCACAAATTAAAAAAAGACAAAGGTAAAGGCAAGTAGGACATTCAACAAATTAAGAAGGAAATGAATCAAAAGTGGAAAAGAAGAAGAAGAAGATGGAAATAATGGAGCGAAGGGAGATGAGGTCATCCAATCCAATGGAGAGGTTGATTGTGTCATCTAAAAATAAGCAAGATATGTATGTATAGAACTTTATATTTAATTGATATATCATACATTAGTTCCTTACATGAAATGTGCCAAAGTTCATATTTACATATATGAAGATGCATAAGAACATATTTATGGAGGGTTGTCGAACATCAATAAAATTGTTTATGTTG
The DNA here is from genome assembly GCA_028749045.1 of Cupressus sempervirens. Classification (NCBI taxonomy): domain Eukaryota; kingdom Viridiplantae; phylum Streptophyta; class Pinopsida; order Cupressales; family Cupressaceae; genus Cupressus; species Cupressus sempervirens. Next base: position 785,077,151 of record CM053785.1, on the reverse strand, counting down.
ACTGAGCATTGCAACATAGACCAATAACTTCTATAGTGAAATGGTAGAGATTAGATGAAACAATAGAGACCAAGTGATATGGAAGAGACTGAGTTGTAAAGCAAAGATCTAGTTCAAAAGGTACCAATATCGACCAAGACAACTGGCTTCCACCTACCTGAGTAACATCATTAATGGAGACCCTAAAATGATCAACATAAGGTATATATCAAAGTTTGAAGATATTATCTCATTCCTTGCATTAAGATTTAAAGTGCACAAAGCGATTTAGCGATTAGAGTGACTAACAAAACATTTCAAAAGCAATTTGGAAGAGAAGCTTGAACAAAGTGAAGATCTGGACTGGGTCGAGTAATTTAGAAGAAGAAATAAAAGAGTTCAAACCCTAATAGATTCATCTACCACTATAATGAGCCAAGAGGTTAGTAAAATTAAATTAGTGAAGAGTGATGGTTATCCTCCACAAAAGTTTCATGCTTTTCTAGAAATTGCAATGAAAGGATATTCAATGGGTGTGTTATCCTCAATACCACACAAAGTTATTATGATCCATCATGTTAGGAGTTGTTATATGTGTAAGATTGGAGAAGTGGAAGACTATGAGATCAAAGAGGCATATGAAAAGTTATGCAAAGGAGGAATCTTGAAGGATGAATATAAAGTTGTTGATAGGAAAGGGTTAACTTGTGCCCTAGAATTTTTGAAGAATTTCAAGATTGAATGGATTAAGATTATTTTGAGAAAATTCCTTGATATAAAGTATTGGTTAGAGAATGGACCCGTGGAGATCACAAAGAGATGATTCATAGAGTGAGAGGCTATTCAGTCCTAGATAAGAAGAAAACCATGCGATGCTTGAGTCAAGAATAAGTTGAGGAAAATATAGGAGCTAAGTGGAATGGACGAGGTCTATCCATTACAAACATTTCTATTCTACTAATCAAATTTACAGTGAGAGTTACTACTCATGAATTTTATTAGTCAAGAAGATTGATTAGTGTGTCATCTATGGTAGTAGATCAATTATGGAAGATAGTGATGAAAGATCATGAACATGATCTTGTTGAGCTGCAAAAACTAACTAGCATAGAACTTGTCATCTATAAGAAAAGAAAAGAATTCAATGTGTTAAGTGTAGATCCTTTATTGTGTATATTTTCTTTTATATCCAGAAGTATTTTCTTGATGTTGGTGATATTGTTTGGGAACAAGAAAAACAAGTAATGAGATTGATAAATGAATACATTGCTCAATTAGGAGAAAATTTTAAGAATATAATGGATGCTTACTTTGAGGAATTTAAGAACAGAATAAAAATGAGGATGAGGATACTTGAAGAATTAGTCACAAGGTATTACAATGACATATGTTTTCTTGTAGATATAGACAACAATTTGTGCAGGGAGTGAAGTTAAGGAAGGCTTAGTTACAAATTTTTGACTATGAAATTGATCGTGATTTGGTGAGTGTAAACATTATTGTACTATTGAAGAGATAGACACTAAGGTTGAACCTTTTGGGAAATATGAGGAAGCTAAAGAAAGAATAACTATAAATATCAAGATAGCTTCTAAGGAGAAGAAAAGGAAAAAAATGATTGTAGACCTAGAAGCAAAATTAGGCACCCTAGGCTATGGAAAGGAAACACTACAATTAATACAAGGTCTTGGAGAGGATGAAGATAGTGGTGATAAGGAAGAGGAAGAAGCAGAAGGAGACAAAGGTAAAGCCCTAGTTGTTGTCATTCCACCAAGAAAGAAGGTTCAAGGAACTAAGAAGAAGTCAGTAGTGACACCCCTCTCTCTTCCACCACCAAATAAGCCAAGAACCAAGGCAACTACTAGTGTCAAGCAGACAACAAAATAGATAGTAGTATAGACTACTGAGCTGAGTGCCCCTAAACCTAAGAGAAGAAGATTGGTCAAAGGACCACCTAAAGGGATATATATGACTATTGAGGAGATATGTACAGATCTAAGAAGATCTTTAGGATTATCCAGCTTTAGATTTGTAAATTATGATACATTGGATAATGATGATAGAACCAAAATTGAGGAGGCTATTGTGGATATGATTTCTAATTACAAGCTAGCTACTAGTGAAATTGAGAATAATATACATAAGGACTTATATGAGAGATTGGAAAGAAGATGGTAGTAAGAAGAAGAAGAAGAGAAAAAGATAAGGACTGACACATTGGTCACGGTCATGCTTGATCTATCCTAGGATCAATAGGCAGCATTTTTTGTAAAGTATAGGAGTATATTTGTTCCTAAATATAGAATGTTTTTTATCTTATAGAATAAAATGGAAGTTGTAGCACAATAGGATGAATTGCTTTGGAAAATAATTTTTGTATTATCAACCAAGGAGCAGAGATAGAAATTAGAACTATAAACATTGAAGATGATTACAACAGTGGAGAAAGTTGAGGTGTGCCAAGTCTGTAAGGCAGCATATCACCAGCATATGCTAACACCCTTGACATTCCAGAGGCTAAGAAATCAAGGCTCAAAGATACAAGTATAATTAGTCAGATGGTTTCAACACCTCACATTGAGGAAAACAAAGAAATAAGTAGAGTTGAACCAGGTGTGACCATTATTGTCTTATGCACTCAAGTACTAGCACAACCGAGAGGTGAAACTCCTTTACCAACTCCTAAAGCACTGTCAAGCAACAACACTTCTTCATTGAGTAGAAGAGGTAAAGTAATAAAGGATACTTCACTAGATATTGAAATTAGTCTAGATGAAATAATTGATATGCCACAATTAGACTTGGTAAATCTTACCTTGGAGAAAAAAAATTGTTACAAGAGGTGTTGGCAAAGAAGAAACACCAAGAAGAACTAAGAAGAGAACATAAGAAAAAGAAGGTATTGTATGAAGTAAAACAAAATTATTCTTGATTCTTTTGATATACAAAATCTTGATGAAGAGGCCCCAATCATTACCCAGCTTGTAAATATTGTTGAATAAGTCAATTACGGTAATATGGAGTCAAATACAAAATTGATGGATTAGTTTGCAAGAAAATTTGAGAATAAGGTTGTAGACAAAGTTTCCATAACAATTGTTGAGAAGAAACTGCAATTGCAAGAGAATATATAGGTTATGATAGAAATAATATAGAAGGTACACCATTTGTACAATATTTTGTTAGATGTGCCAAGATTCACAAGTGATTTTCAGGAACAAATCAACCCGATTCAAGATGAGATTAAGAGATCTAGCCACATTATTTCATAATTAGCAAGATCTAGCATTGGTCACTACAATAATTTACTGAATGCTCAAGGCACATTGACCAAGATTTAGTCAACTAATAGAAACATTAGATCTAAATTGATCTCTATTCAAGCAATGTTGAAACCTCATTTGGAGGCCATGCAAAGGGAGCTGCAACTAGCCTAGGATCTTATCAAAGAAGATCATAATCTTTAAGTGGCTGGAAACTTAACTGATTTAGTTGCAAGAGTATATTTGCACAATCATATTTTGGAAGTAGCAAGAACCACATGGGATCATGCATCGTCCATGATCACCCAAGTTCATAAGACATTCATTGACAAATATGTATTTCTTCCACCCATTTGACCCAAGTAGCTGTGACATAAGTGTTCAAAAATAAGGGGGAAATGAATTTTTTATCATGTTTATTTTTTATTCATATTTGGCATAAGTCATAAGATTTAGGGGGAGATTTTATATCAGACTGTATTTGTAATGATGTAAATATGACAAAGTGTTTTTTCTATTAATGTCAAAGGGGGTGATTGTTGGTATCTCTAACTATTGTTGTCTATTAGTGTCAAACATTTAGTCATTTACAAGTTAGAGCTAGACAGTCATCACTAGGACTGAGCTACTCTATATAGGTTGCATCATGTACACAAGTATGTACCAAGCTCTATAGGAACGGAGTAAGTGTATGGTCACATAGTATTTTCTATATGAGTAAATCTTAGTATCAACTAAGTAGTTTCAAGCACACAAATGTCAAGGTACATAGTATGTGTCAAGCACAATATAGATTGAGAAACAATAATGGCGAGTGTTAGAAAATAGTAAAAGTTGAGAAATGTAGATTTTACATAAAAGTTAGGAATGGAACATATTTTGAGGTAAATAGATTTCAATCCAATATGGAAGGAATATGTAACATCCTACCAAGGGACCCAAAAGAATTAACCTAAATTTTTTACTAAGTTTGCTAAACTTTTTTTTTTTAAAGTAAGAAAGTATAACATACACATCAAACACATAGTAGCGGAGCAACAACATGTAATAATCAACAAACATACATAACAGGTTACCTTCCTTAAGGATCCCAAGACATTGAGTCACTTTTAAATTTAATTAATTCTAATTCTAACAACTACCACATCCACATGAAAGAATAATAATAAAGTCCAATGTCCATAATATACATTTGTTCCGAATGCCTTTTGGCAAATTAATTCGGAATGCTCAATCATCCACTGCACATGTCACAGGGTATGAAAGGCTTAAAAGAATATACATATATAAAAATAAAGATAAATCATCCTTGAATCCATGATACAAAGTGCAGTAAAATAAATGAAACTAATAATATACATGATACATCCATACATCCATAATGATATAACATCCATCACAAAATCTAACCATCCATCATAATAATCCATGAAAAGAATGAAAGTAAATGCCAACCAAGAAAGCTTCAGCTATGGTGACCACGGACGGATCTCAATGGTAAGAGTAAAAAGCACTACCACCTGACCGCGTGGAACCTAAATGGCCCACTCCCACCGCGCTGAGGAGATAGTCTCAAGTCCCAAATAGGATAACAAATCACATTACACAAAGCACAAATACTCTCTAAGTCTGGGAAATCCTAAAAGTACACTAACTCAAAGGTTCCAACATAGATAGACATCTAGACCCAGAGGCACAACAAAGACACGTAGGAAACCTGCTATGCAAGCGAAAAAGTGTCATCACAAAAGTCACGTCGAAAGTTACCTGAGCAATCCCTTAGGAATCTCGGGTCCCCTGTGATCCTGCGGCCACTAGTATCCTCTCGTACTGATGAGGCATACAACGGAATGCAAGGTTGTAACCAAGCGTTCTCTCTACCCCATCCTAGTCTATACTAGCACTCAAGGCATGGGAGAGAACATGCAGTTATCTTATTAGGTTCATTTAAGTCAGTATTTAGGTGAGATGTTTTCACTTATTAAAACAACTTACAATGGGTTTCTCTAGGTAGCCTCTTAGGGCCCCGACCCCCATTGCAAGCCACTTCCTGACACTACACATAGATAACCTACCCTATGCTCATGAAATCACGAATCAAAGAATCATAATAAAATCACCTCAATCCTATACAAGCGACTGAAAACATCATAATTATAATCCACAATCATTACATCAGTTCTCCATGAGCAACTAAATAGCATCAAATAATAATCATAATGATCACAACAAATCTCTATCAGCAAATGAAGGCATCAATGATAAATCACAATATCCAATGGTTCTCCAATGAGTAACCAGAAAGAATCCCACTAATAGAACACAAAATCGATCGAAGACTCCAAAATGGTCAAGTCAGGTAACTCAAATACATACACCTCTGCTTCACACAAGGAAACTGGAAAGCAATAACAACTAGTAAAAACATCCATATCATAGAGCACTCCATCTCATTACCATGGTCGGGTTAAGAAAGATCGAGACCAAATCATCATAACATCACATTCACAACCCCGAGCCTCTAGTAACAACCTAAACTAGTTAATACTAGAACAAACTCCAAAACTTCAAAACATAGACAACAAAATAATCTCATAGAAAAACAGAGTCATCACACAGTTGGGTCTGAACGATAATATATTGTTGAGTTAAGGTAAGGTTTATGTTCCAGTTTAACGTCTATTTCAAGTAACTAAGTTTTTACAACTACCCCTTACGATTAACCCATTTATATAATAACTTCCATTAAATCAATAATCTAAATCTACAATTTAATCAAATAATATCCATTATTAATTTACTTTAATTAACCTAATTTTAATTAAATTAATCAATAATTACTATTCTAATTACTTATTTTAATATCTTTGTTAATTATTAATTTATTAATATTTAACAAAAAATTATTAATAAATTAATACTTACAAAAACTATATTAAATGCATTAATATTTAATTATTAAATATTAATAAAGATTATTATTAAAACATTATTAAATTTAAAAAAAACATATTAAAATTTATTAATAAAAATTTTAAATAATAATAAAACCTTTTTATAAATAACATTAATTTATATGTTAATTAAAAATCAAATATATATATAAAAAAAAGTGGATTTTTAATAAGCCCGCCGGCTTAACAAAGGACCGCTTGCGGCCTGCCGCAGTCCTGCGGTCGCAGGGCCTGCGGCGCAGGTACTTGGTACCTAACATCATAGTACTTGCGATGCAGGTACTGTTGCGCAGAGCCACGGTAGTGGGGGTGGGGTACGGGGTAATTCCCTCCCCCCCCATAAATATACAATATTTTATTTTATTATATTTTTTAAATTTTAAAAAAAAAAAATTATAAAATGATTCTTATCTATTTAAATAACAATTCAAGCTTCTCCAATAATATTAATTTATTATTATTGTTATTTATATATATATATATATATATAATTTTTTTATAAAAGATTACAATTTAATCTGATAGGAAAATAAATCGAACCAATCGAATCTTCATTCTAAGATTTTCATTTCCAAGATCAAACATTTTTTTTAAAAATTAAATTTTTCAATTCAATTTTAATTCAACCCAAAACCCGATTTAATCCAAATTCCCTTTTTTACCTATGAATGAGGTTTTCTAATTAGTTTTCCAATCAAGATTTACAGATGAAATCGAATAGCAACAGATCTAGAACGAATAATTCACACATTCGAGAAGACAAGTTCTTACAATCACGAAGTAGACAGAACATATTAAATTTCTTAAATCAATTAGGGGTCAAGATACCAAACCCTACCTAAATCTGATGCTAATACGCAATCCCCAAAAACTATAAGAGAACTTGCTCCTCTTCAATAACTTTCTTCTGAAAATCTTTCCTAGAATTCTCCTTTTGAAATTTGCTTCCAAAGTTCTTCCCCAAAATTCCTGTCTCCAAAATTCACGGTCCCTTGAAAAATGAACCCCCAAGTTGTGATAAGGAGTTTTCTACTCAAATCGGGGCACTAATTGTGCGTTCACCCAAGAGGACTCTTTGATCAACTGAGTTAAGTCTAAAATTAACTTGTATTAATCTTTGCTTTATCTTTTTAATGCACATTAAATGAATTATTAAATAAATTTATTTAATATTCCACTGACTTCTATTTTAATCTTTATTACTTTTAAACCCATGCGCACTATATGAAATTAAAACAACATTATAATTTTCTCTTATTTTATCTTTTTAATTAATTTCTTTTATATTTTCAACTCATGCTCGCATCATGCAATCTTACAACTTTTTAATAATTAATATATTTTCACTTTTTAATTTATCTTAGAAACTTAATTGATAGAATATTTAATTAACTTAAATAACAATAATATTTAGCATTTATTTAAAAATGAATTCTAAATATATTATTATTAAATTGAATAAATATTATCACGTTCTAAATTTATCTTTAAACTTTTATCTCCAAATTTAATTCTTTTATTTAATTAATTTCTCAATTAATTAAATATAATAAAATATGAAAATGTCATAATAATTTTCCATTAAATTAAATCATTAATTAATCTTTTTAATTAGACTTAATTAATAGAAAATACACCAAGGACTCATAAAGCAACATACGAAAACCCATCATAGAAAGACACATACTAAATAAAACAAAGGGTTATAATCACGAATTAACATCATCTGACGCATTCGGAGTGTACTCAACTCGGATACTTGTCCTAATTATCAATTAGGACAAATGGCTAAAGGGTTTAGGATTTGGACTTAAGATTTTATCTCCCCTCTCTTACCATTGAGATAATGCGATAGGGTACACTCATCCTGGCAATTCAGGGAAGTCGATACCTGGTACCTGCAACCTACATAAAATCCATGCATGTACAGACACAATATTCTAAGCTAAATAAGCAATGGCAGGAAGTGGTGCATCGTGTAGATCCCGACTAGCAGGTGACTACGACTCCCTTCCTTAACCACATCAGAAACACCATACATAAAGAAAACAAACACGCACACCATACACATGTAGCATGGGGTAAGTATCCATAAAAAGACACGTGATAATAAACCATCTAACTAATCATCATCGATAATTGAAAACACTGAATATACATACATGAAATATAGAGTACCAAGTAATCTCACTATATAATAAATTGAATGTAAAATAATATCTTATAATCTGAAAGTAATGCTACTAAACATCAAGTATAAAACTAGCCTAAAAGAGTTTGGCAATTAAAACAAAATGTGAACTAGGGGAAGGCACTACAGAATATTTAATATTTGTAGAGGTTTTTATAGATATTTTTATGCGTTAATGACATGGATTACATATCCTTGTGTTTTTTGATCAATGATTGAGATGGAGAGGCTAATTATGGAAGCATCTAGAAAACTCTTTAAATAGAAAAGATCTTAACCTACATCATATAATGAGGTCAAGACAGAGAGGAAATGGAATGGAGATGTGAAGAGTATGCATGTGAACAAGGAGTAATATGCAAATAGTGAAGTGAAGGATCAAGATCAAATTAGAAGTCAGTGAAAGTGTTATGTTATCTCTTACTAGAGAAAATGACCTAATCATAGTAGTAAAAAGGAAATGAAAAGTATTATAATATCAGAGGAGAGGACTAGTTACCAAGGAGAAGACTCAAAATTAACTTACAGAGCATAGTGAGAGTCAAGTACTAAATCATTTCTAACCAACTTGAATTAGGGTAAATCTCTTAATAGAGTGGTCCTAATAGATCTTTGTAAATCTCCTAAAAAAGTGCTTACTTTATTGTAAGTGTTAAGTATTCTAACAAGGTGAGACCTAGAAGTCTCTTAATCTTTTAACAGGGTAGATACCTCACACATTAGATCATATTTTATGATCAAATATTGCAACCATAATAGGTTAACTTTATTACTATAGTAGTTAAGATTTATGGGTGTCATCCCCACTCTAATTTTACCTTCGCCTTGGAGGGTTTCTGAGTAACAAATATTGTGTTATGTATTAAATTTTCATACATGTGATAGATCATGTGTACATGTTACAACAAGTTTACTATTACAAGTTTTACATGCATAAGTTAACTAGTGAATGTGGGAATGAATTGGTGAAAACTAAAACTGCTTAAGATTCTAATTCACCCCACCACCTCTCAGTATCTTGTTATTTTGTTTATACTTCCATCAATCAACAATGGAGCCCATACATCCACTAGTACAAAAATAATAATATACGACTAAATAAACCACTAAAATTTGTAGATGTATGACCAATCTTGATTATGTGACCATTGGTAGTTTATTGCTAGTCATTAATATCACAACTAAATTCATGACTAAACTATTTTAATCATATATTTGGTCATTTATTTGGTTGTTTATTGTTAATAAATAGTAGTATATTGGTGGTTTATTTTGTGGTTTATTTGGTAATTTATTTGATAGTTTATTTGGTGTTATATTTGGTAATGTATTTGGTAGTTGATTGTTATTAAATAGTATTTTATTTGGTAGTATATTTGGTGGTTGATTTGGTAGTTTATGTGGTAGTATATTTGGTAATTTATCTAGTAGTATATTTGGTAGTTTATGCAGTAGTTTATTTGGTAGTTTATTTAATCATACTAGGACATGATGGAATTAAACCACCACCCTCCTAATTGTAAAGTAGGTGCTCTTACATTAAACTAGTACCCTTTAAAGAGTAGTGATATTATCAAATGCATAATATAAAGATTAAGACAATATTTTCATTATCAAATTCATTACATGTGGTTTATTCTAGTTATTAGAATAAAGTTGCACAAAAAAAAAAGACAATTTTTTGTGCAAACAAGGGAGAAAACTAAGTCTAAATTTTTTGGATGATAATTTACTGTTGTTCCAAGTTCTTAATTTTCTTTGGTAAGAGGAATTGGTTTATGTGTAGCTTCATCATTTGAAAAATCTAGAAAATATCATGATGTTTCTCCACACAAAAGTTCTCAACTATGAATTCTAATTATTCTTCATATTCCATCATGGTAAAAATACAAAACATCCTCTATTGTGTGGACTTCAAACTTATATCAAACAAATCATAATAGAAATGATTAATAAACAAGAAGAATGTACATAAGATCTATAGAACTTATAATAAGTTATATTCTACTATACATCTCGATATGGTAAGTTATATTTTACTCAATCACATACAAAGTAGATCTAAATAACTTCAACAAAAGTATAAAATGTAAGTCATTGGTGATCATTGTAGTCCATGAGACTACATTTATTGTAGAAATTCTCAAATGATAAATTAAATCAGAAGGTTGGATACCACAAAATAATCTAAACAATTATAGAGAATAATGAGAAAGGATATAATTATTCCTATGAAGAGATTATATATATTCATCTATATTTCTTAATACCTCAATAATAATAGAATGCATGTTTTTAAATCTCCTACTAGGCCAAACTCATCATAGTTCAATAAGATATCAACCATTTGGGCTATTAGAAAGTGTTAGATTTCAAGATGACAATGACAATCAATATGCAAAGACAATGAAAATAAATATTTAAGAGTTTGATAGTCCAAGATCTACTACGTGTAAAGAAAATTTAGTTCATGGACAATAACAAAGAAAACTATTTCTATCAGTCTTGTTTTTCAATATTCCAAAGTAATTTTCATGTTGTGTTGGTGAGCATTCTAATGAAAACACAAAGACTCTAGACATGTTTTCTCAATAGCCTTTTTTTAAGGTTTCTTTATAATTATAGGATTGCAAATGTTCTTGAAATTTATTGAAGCCATAAAGTGGAGGAAATTAAACATATAAGAGTGTTAGTATGCAATAAAACATAGGAAAAGATACAAATAAAAAGGGATGGTCTCTTCAAATCATAGTGGAAAATAATATTGACCATAAGTTATGGACAAAAGAGATTAAAGATTGACCTTCTAAAATCAGCTAGTCATAGAGAAATACCAACTAGGAGAAGATGCATCAAAGAGTGGCCAACACTTAAAGAAGTCATGAGAGTGCAAACAAGATGATAGCCATATAAAAAAGATAAAGATGGATATGGAAATTTCAAAGGTAAGAAGGAGACTAGTTTGACAAAGAAAAGTAGAAATTTTGGAACTCATAAATGTCATTTGAGATGTGTAGAGATTCACAATGGATATGTATGTTTAAAAGGATGTTTGAAGATTTTATGATTCATTTTGGTATAGTTTTGGGGGGTCTTAAATGGCCAATATTTTTTCCATCACACTCCGAAGTCATTATAGAATTCATAAAATTATGGAAAGAATAGATGTCCTATTACTTTGAGAAGTTGGAACACTGCAAGATAGTTTGGCAAGCTTGAACATAAATATAGGAGACTGAAAGAAGATATAAGGAAATTTGGGATAGTCTTAACCAAGTTTCTAGCATGATCCAAGCATCTAGGAGTTCCTTTCCATTTCAGCAACATTCATCAGGAGGGAAGCTATAACAAGGTCAATGCATTGATGAAAAGTCATTGACCAATCCTAGGAGCCCAATGTCTCTGTGTTATGTTAGCAACTGAAAAAGAGATTTATGATGATGTGACAATCTTCAAAAGAGTTGTACAAAGTGGTGAATATTTATCACCTATGAAGAAAAACTTCAACATTTCAACCAAGGGAAGAATTGTGAAGGATTGTGACACCAAATAATTTTCTTGTGTATGAAAGCATGTAATTCTTCTCACATCATCTGAAACTCATCGGTATGCATTCACTCTAGCATCTGGTATTGCTTTGGTTATGAATCATCTTACAAATCAAACTATACATTGAATGCCAAACATTTATTTACTAGTGTATAAATTGAAAATTCATTGTAGCACTTTGAATGATGAGAAATATATGCCAAAGACATGAGAAGATTGAGAGTTGTTACAGGCCTAGGAATTGGCATACTTGTAATTAATACATGAACCCAAATTCTTGAAGCTATAGAATGTCAGCTAAACATTCAAGTGAAAAATTTGTTCCACCAAGCAAAATACATGGCAAAATGTTTTTTAAAAAATGTTTCCTTATGAAATTCCATATAATTGATACTCCATAGAATGGGTCGTAAAAATTTGATAGAACTAGACATGTCATGAATATCAATATCTTTTTTTATTAATGCACTATAAAAGTCACCAATTAATAGGCCTTAATTGAACATAAAAATGGTCAGCAGTGAATCCATTCTCAGAAGAAGTTGTAGATTTATTAGATAAAATAAAGAAGACAAGAAATGTGTATGATAAACATTTGTGTATAATTTTGATATGTGCTATTACAAGATAACTATTAAGGCCTCTCTCAAAATTTCTAGAAATTTTAAATTTCAAAAGTATTCACGGGGCATATATATCTACTAAACAAAAGCTATAGCTATAGGTTGAATCAATGTCCCTTACAAGAGAGTGATCTTTGATCTTCCTTCTATGCAAAAGCCTTGTACTGAAGAAACAAATTTATTTTCATCAAAAGTATGAAGCCCAGCACAAGTATATAGTCCACCTAGACCAAGCATGTAGGTGAACCAAATTGGTGAACAAATTCCACCCAAATTACAAAGGCACAACCACAACCACCATGCAAAATCCAAAATTTTTGGAGTTCAAAGACTATTCATATTCTACTCCAAGTGCATGAAGCCCAACAAGTAAACAACTATGAAAAATGCTAAGACAAGGCACCTAAGAAATAGACAAATTTTGCTCCATATATTGAGCCCAACAAAGATGTCAACTTCCAAAAATGTATAAGCAACATTTTCCAAGCCAAGTCAATTTATGAAAATCATAAGGATGAATAAGCCCAACACAATGACCCAACTCATATATAATATCCAAAAATAGTAAGGGCAATTTATTATTTGTTTAATCATAATGCCTAATCAAGTCAACATCATGATGAGATTTGTAATTTGTAATTAATTTGATTTCTAACAAAGTTTGCCTAGCTCGAAGAGACCTACCTCTTGAGTAAGATGCATATGTGTCATGCCCAAGCTACAGGGCAAAAACACACACAATTTTTTTTTTTTTTTAAATTTTTTAAATTATTATAATGCTCACATTGATAAGTTAAAATTACATCTCAAGAAAAGATTCTCATCATTACATCTTAAGTTACATATTTTGAGAAGGCATACATCGTTAAAATCTGATGCTCTCGCTATTAGGTTGATATTGACAAAATTATGTTCTTACATTAACTTATAAAGATATGCGAAAATGACTTAAATAACAATGTTCATGAATACGGGTTAAAATTAATTTTAAAAAATATCTAATCAAGATCAACTATAAAACTCTTCAACATTTATCAATTTTCAATCTAAAAAGTCACTTAAAGAAAAACACAATTTACTAAAGTTAAAACTGAATATAAATATCTAAACTTTATTAACTTTAAACATTTCGACTACTTTAACATAAGAATTAACTATCAAAACCCTACTAAAAATTAATTAATCAACTAACTAATTTAATTTACATTTAAAACTTACTTAATTAGAAGTATATAAGAAAAAATTACAAAAATAGCTCTTAATAAAACATATTCTAACTTACTAACCCAACTTAACACACAACTAACATTAAAATAATAATTCAACTAACCTAAATTACTAACTAAATTTAACATAAACTATCTAGCTTTCATATAAACTAAAAACTTAAACTTAAACTAAATTTTCTAACTAATCTAACCCAACTTTAAATCTTAATTAAAATTTAAAACTAATTAACTAAAAAAAATGTTATTAGAGAGTACTACTAAAAAGAAAAATATATATACTAAAATTTTAACAATGCTAAAACTAAAACAACTTACAAAATATTACTAATAATAAAAAAAACTTAAACAAAAACTAACATACTCTACTAACTTAACTAAACCTAACTCTAACATTAATCCTACTTCCCTACTCTACCACACCCCCCCCAAATGTCACGTCAACTCTCAGGCCATGTGCTTCCCCAAGCGCTCAAATCCTGCACACTGCCCGAGTGTACTGACCTGCGTCAGTAATATCCCCCCCAAGGAAGAGAAGCGCAGGTTTAAATAAAACAAAACATGCCCAAGTTTTCCATAAAGGAAAAGAAAGGGTGAGAACTTAAAGAGGAAAGGAGATGGGACATGGGACATGGGAGGCAGTGACATCATCGTTCATGATGACTATTGACTTTGCAATTCAAACTTTGCATCAAAACCTTTTTAAACAATCATTCCAAAACTGACGTCCAAGTTGGAAGAGATGGTTAAGAAATAAAGTCATAAAGTTTATTAGGTGAAAGGGAGATATTAAAGGTAAGGGTATAAGTTAAGAAGATAGTCTTCTAGGATATCCATTTAATTTCCCATAACTAATTTAGAGATTATTTAAATTAAAAAAATGTTTTATTTTATTTTCTTAAAGAAATCAAAAGGAATATTCTTTGTCTCAACAAGAGAATAAATTATTTCTCTCATACAATTTCCAGCATCCTGCAGGTGGGTGTTTTGGAAATTTTTTTCTTGTTCTCTTTTTTTTTTGCAAATGAATTTCTCTTAGGGATGGTATGTAAAGTTAATTTAATCTTCTTTAAGTTGGATCAAAATTTGAAAAGCTAACATATTGCTAATATTACCCCATAATTTAATTCCTAAAGTTTTCTTATGGCTTACAAAACTAATAGTGCATCTCTTAAATCTATTAGATGATTAAGGTAGGATTCAATACAATTTTCTATCACATCTAAAATAGATTAAACCAAGGACTAAATTTGTCATTCAATTCATACCTGAACTCATGTAGGAGCATTCACAGATCATACTTTGAGCAATATCCTTCTATCATTTATACAAGGGAGTAGAATTGAATGGATTTAAACATGAAGTTAATGATCGTGTCACAACAATGCATGATTAAATTGATTTCCTAAACAAACTTGAATTAAATTATATCAACCATATCCATTATTTTCTTTTTCTTAACATAATTTTCATTTTGAACATATAAGGAAACTTGAAAATTTTCTCAATTAAACCATCATCAAAACATCTTATTCCTATTGTGCATCCATCTATTTTGAAATTATGATTAAATCACAAGATAAAAAATTTTACTCAAACACCAATTTTATTGGCAAACCTGATTCAAAGGCTCAGCTGGGAAAGAATCAGGAAGAAAACTTGACTTCGTTGCCAAACCAACAAATTTTTGAGATACAAATTACATAGGATTTCAATCCTGAATTACAACACTTAAATGAAATTTCCTTCATGACCCTGAACAAGGGTTCCATATCCAATTCAACAACACATTTCTACGAACCGTGGAGTAAACAAAATCTGATTAGGTGATAACAAGCATGACCAAGAAACAAATCAAACATGCAAAATCATACAAGGTTATCACTATATGATTCACAGTGAATCAGCACTAGGGAAAGGTGGATTCTTCCAACTAGGAGAAGTCAAGCACAACACCAAATAGATGCCCAATCGGGGCTATATACAAAGAACTTCCATTCTTCCATTTCAACATACCATAATCATACAAGGTTTGTGCTGACAGGTAGGGGCCCATAACACCCTACCCTTTCTCCCTCTTCTCATCCTGAGAAGAGACTGTACACTGGTTGGAGTCCGACTAAACAGACCTTTCCCAAAATTGGTCACTTCTGCCCTCTCCAAGGGTGAGTAATACCAAAACACCCATGCAAGAAAAATCTCAAAATTGCAAACATAAACATGAAAGGAAATCATCCAAAAATAACAAGGTTTTCAAAGCTTCCCAACATACCCAAAAACATACAAACATTGAAACAACAACAAGGTAGCATAAGCATGAAACAAGAATGAAATCTTAACAAGGGAGATGACAATTCCTGCCTTGACCAAAAGGTAATGGCAATGAACAAGTTTGAGTAGAGTTTCCTTCTCCTTCCTTCAATCTTCAAGAACTCTTCTCTAAATGTAGAGATTGGGTAACAACCTCCACTAGTCCAAGAAAGGCCTCTAAATAAGCCTCAAGCTCAACCACCTAAAAGGATCAATAACTTCTCCCACCCACTTACAATTCTAGAAACTCCTAACTCAACCCATGCTATGGTTAAACACTAAGTGGAGGTGAGGTGAGGTGACTCAAGATAACCACTTGCAATTTTCGCACAAAGGAAAAATGAGACTTTTTGAGTGGCCTCAAAAGTCAATAAAAGGGGCTTAGGGGTTGGAAAAGACTCCTAACCCATACCCATACCCTTTGGGTATAATAATTTCATGTTTTAAGCCTTAGGAAAAAGGTTTAGAGCCAAAAAAAATCTAGGAATAAAATAGGACCGTCTAACAACTCTAACAATGCAGATTAAGCACTAATCCAGATTAAGGGTGACTAAACTCGATTAAGAACCCAATTAGCAAACTGACACTAACTTAAATCTGACCTAGGTCCAAAGGTTAAAAAACTAACCCAAATCAATATACTGAAGAACATAAACAATTTATGAGTGTCAAGCGACACTAAAAGAACATAGTTACGAACATTAACATTCACTGAACACAGACAGATATATACATACATCTCACAATACAATACTAGAATTATGAACAACAAGGTTTCCAAAATTAGCACATAGCGATTAGTTCTATTCCTCCGTCGGTTTCCTCAACTAAAATATCTGCACACTCATTGCACACATCAGTAGTCCCGAGACTCACATGTACATATATACATATCAAAAATTTACATAAATTGAAACATACATAAATAAGGGTTTCTTTCATCCTACTTAATTCTTAACCATTTAAAATATCCTAAACCAAAATATCAATCCTACATTTACTAATTTCATCAACATACATATACATAAAACATTAAATGATGAACTCAAATATCTAAAAATAGCATCACACAACATGTTTTAATATAATATGTTCTAAGTATTAGATAATGTCTCGACATCTCGAGTTGTGAGTATCAAAATGATAAAGTAACATCTAAGGCTACGAAGGGTCGGGGCGAGGCCTCACAATATGTGAAGGCAATCCAAACTTCATGTCAATCTCAATCATTTCAAGTCAAAATCAATAAAGTAACAAACGAGGAAAATAACAAATAGAAGTTGATGAATTTAGAGTAGGATTTGGTGAGAGGAAGTAAACGTAATACCAATCGAGTAAAAATTGAAAGTTGTTAGGTATCAATATAGAGATTACATAGATACAACTTTAGTATCAAGTTAAATTTTCCATAACAAGGCCTTACCTCTATTGTATTTGACACTTGCAAACTTAGCATAAGAATATTTTCTTTTTTCACAAGGTTCTCAACAAAAGGAGGTGGTGTGGATTCAAGATTGAGGGATTGAGAAGATGCAATTGAGGCCTTTCATTTTGAGATTTCAAGTAAGGAAAAGGTAAGGAGTTGCATGTGAAAGGAATTATAAGGTGAAAATATAGAGGTCCACCATTTACATCAAGAATAAAATCTAGATGAGGTTTGAGGCAAAATCTATGATGCAAATCCAAGTTCAAGATCAAGTTATCAAGATGCATTTCAAAGGATAAGTCAAAGATAGAAAAATAATCACAAAATTTCATTTCCTTCTAGAACCCAAAATCAGTAGAAGGATCCAATGACATAAAGCACTTACATAACTTTTAAATATCAAGATCAAGACATCATTCCACAAAAGAGAAAGTTTCACCTGCCATTCTTAAAGAGTATCCCAACATATTAAAATATTCTTTGATGGCCTTGTTCTAAGAAGAATTTTCTTATGCCCAATTATTCTCCTTAGAGAACTTCTAATCTTTTCTTAATGGATCTAGCTAAAAGATGGATGATGCAACAACTAAATGTGAAAGTTCATCAGGGTTTTCATTTTCTTAAGAGAAGCATGTTTTTAATTTAAACAACTAGTCTTGTAATTGGTAATCATTTTGTAAAGAAGAATTAAGATAGAGCAAACTAAAATGGAGGAACTAAAAGGATGTGAAAAGATGGATTTTCTTCATTAGATCTACCAGTGGGGTAAAAAATTTCATCTTAAACAAGTCAATTTTTTTCATAGATATCAAAGAGGTTTCAACTCTATCTTGAGTCCTACTATGGTGTTTCTATTATTCTTCAAGTTCAAAAATTAAATTATAGTTATTTTCTTTAAAAATAAAATAAATTTCTCCCCCTCTTACTTTATTGAATTTATCAAATTTAGTTTTCTACTTTGGATCTTTTATTATCAGTTGGACGAGGTAATGGGATTTATAAAGAATAATGTACTACGACTGTTAAGCACATTAAATGTAATACTATATCTAGTTTTTTCATGTTCTTCCCTAGAAAAAAAGTACATCAACAAGAGGGAATGAAGGAATTGACCTATAATTTCTTTCAAAGGATCTAATCTGCGAAATAATTAGTGGGTTTCCTATCATTTGCAGAGTTCATATTCATTTTTATAGATGGATCTACTAATAGAGGAGTAGAAAAAGCCAGACTTAAATTTGAGACTCCAATGGGCATTGCCAAAAACCTTTTCAGTTGCAACAGAAAAATAATTATATGAAGAATATAACTGTAAAAGATGGTGTGATATTCATAAAGGAGAGTATTGTCCAGTTGAAGCATTATCAATAATTAATGGAAAATGATAGTTTTTTACGGAGGAATAAAGATCTACCTATGGTATGTAAGTGCAATTCTTTCTTTGTCAAAAGGAATGCATTTGTTAATTTTGTTTTTCTTACATATTTTTCTTATGCATTTTTTGTAAAGTGATAATATCATTTACAAGAGCTACCCGTCCTTTTTTGTAAAAGGGACATATATATATACACACACACACACACACACACATATACATATATATATATATGTAATGTATATATATGTATATGTGTATACATATATATGTATATGTATATATATGTATATGTATATGTATGTATATACATACATATATATACATATATATGTATATACATATACATATACATATATATATGTATATACATATGTATGTATATATATATATGTATGTATATGTATGTATATACATACATATACATACATATATATATATATATACATACATATGTATATACATATATATATATATATATATATATATATATATATATATATATATATATATATATACATATGTATATATATATGTATGTATATACCTATATATATGTATATGCATACATATACCTACATATATATATACATACATATGTATATACATATATATATACACATATGTATATACATATACATATATACATACATATATATACATATACATATATATACATACATACATATATATATACATATATATGTATATATGTATGTATATACATACATACATATATATGTATGTATATATATACATATATACATATATATGTATATATATATGTATTTATATATGTATATGTATATACATATGTGTATATATATATATGTATATATATACATACATATATATATATATACATATGTACACATATATATATATACATATATATATATATACATATATACATATACATATATACATACATATATATAATATATATATATATTTATTTATTTATTTATTTGGCTAGAAAAATGGGTGAGAAAGATTGTATTCATAGTTGAAGGAATGATCTAATAAGCTTTGTTTTGTAAAAATTCTTCAAATTTGCACAATTAAGTAAGGTGTCATCAAACTTCCTTTTCTAATCTCTTCAGCTTGGACACCTAAACAGAAATTCTCCAATTTCAGTCTCAAACCCATGGATTCAACTGTTGAAGTATGATCATTGGTATATTTAATATTTTGTTTAGAAATAAGTGAGATTTATGCTTGAGATTTGTTTTGATTTAACTATCTTGTGGCATTGGCTTGCTTGAACTTGCCACATTATTGATTCCTTATCCATGTTAAAAGTTGAATCTCACAACTCCATGTCAATTTAACTTAACCTTTACTAGAAGGGTTCTCGAAAATAACATAGTTGTCCTTAACATTTGATAATACCCCCTTGGACAATGAGCTTCACCATATTTGGGAGAGTATTTTGACACGACTTTGACAAACTTCCTTACTATCAACTTGACTTTTCTTATCAAAACTAAATTATACTTATAGTACAACCGACAAAAACATTTGGGAAAACTTGCATGTAAATCAATAGATCATGATTATTTTTAATGTGAGATCAATTTAAAATATTTTAATCAAGGTCATTGATCTATGGCTCCCTAATTTTTTTAGGACTAAACCTCAACATGACTTTTCATTAAACAAAAATATTAATTACCGAATACAAACTAGTAGTTTAGTAGATAATTTCAATATCTTGGTGTATCAAAAAAGCTTGATGATTTCAAATCTTAACATTGATAGCTCTAATTAAACATTTAGAATTTGAATTTATAGGTGAAAATAGAGGGGATTTGACCATAGTGCATGTGTTACCTTTGGAGAAGCAATAGAATAACCTAAACAAGGTAAACTGTCCAATTGATCTCTCAATGAAGGAAGCCTATGGAGAAAGGAAATCCCTTGACATGAGACAATGTTTTGGCCAACTTGATGGTTCATAGGGTTATATCTAGTGACTACGAGCCTAATATAAGAATGAAAAAAAAAATACCATTGTTGTGATAAATCATATTTATCTAAGATAAACCCTTCTTGTTCTTAGAATAATAATTAAAATAAGTGAGATTTCAAATCAAAAAATATATTAATTTAAATTATTTTAAGAAATTATTTTTATAAAAATATTTAAAATTAATTTTATTAAATTCAATTATTTAAAATTTATAAATCTAATGGTTGGTTCTTGTTTTATTAATAGTGAAAAAATGAAAAAATAATCTATATTGAAATATTAAATCAAATGAATATAAATAATAAAATTTAAAAATATTTACGAACTAACCAAAATCAAGTAAAATAACTTTTAAAAACCTCATCAAATCTTATTGAGATATTTTTTTTATAAGTTCTAAAATTTATTTTTATAAAGTGATTAATTTTTCAGTTAACAAAAAGATTCGATATAATTTATAATTATTGTAGTGCCTCTCATCTTTGTAGTTTGTATCTTGTCTATTTTGATTTGAGAGATACTTGATACTCTTATTATATGTACCTTGAGATGACTTGAGGGTCAAATGTTATACTTTGATTTCAGTATCATAGATGCTATACTGCTATGCTATTCAGTTTATCATATTTGTTGACTCATGGTACTTGTATAAATCAGCAATATTGAATATAGGAGGTATATCCATGTCATCAAGTAACTCAACTTCATAAGCATTTTCACTTTCAAATTTTCTCAAGATCTTACAAGGTCCAAACTTCTTCATCTTCAACTTGCTATATGTTCTAATAGGAAATTTTCCTTTCTTCAAATGAACCATCACCTCATCGCCAACTTCAAAAACATGATTTCTTCTTGTCTTATCAACATTCTTCTTATACTTTTGATTACTTTGCTCCAACTTCAACTTCACTTCCTTATGCAAAGACTCCATAAAATCAAAAATTTTTCCCCTGCACAATATTTCTCTTCTTTTCACTAGCAACATCTCTTAGATTTGATACTCCTCTAGGCTTCATTCATGTAACAATCTCAAAAGGTGTCTTTCTAATACTCCTATTCATAGAATTATTATATGCAAACTCATCTTCTCTCAGTACCATCTCCAATTATGTGGTTCAGCTCGAACTACGCATCTCAACAAATTACCCAAGCTTCTATTCACAACTTTTGTCTATCCATCTCTTTGCAAATGAAATGTAGAACTAAATCTCAATCTAGTATCCATCTTCTTCTACAAAGTTCTCCAAAAATAACCAACAAGCTTACTATCTCTGTCAGAAAAAATACTTCTTGGTAATCCATGCAATCTAAAAATCTCTTTGAAGCAAAGTTCAACAACATGCTCATCATTTGATTCTTCTTACATGGTATAAACTAAGCCATTTTAGAAAATATATCCACAACAAAAAATATAGAATTATACGCCTTTGTTGTCTTAGGTAATCTAAGAACAAAATCCATACTGATGTCACTCCAAGGTTTCTCAGGAACAAAAATAGGTTTATACAATCCAGTATTCTGACTTGATCCTTTTGCAACTTGACAAACTCCACAACTCTATATAGATTTCTAAATATCCTTATACATTTATGGCCAATAATACTTATCCTTCAGCAAACTCAATATCTTATCAACTCCAAAATGTCCAGCGAATCTACCACAATTTTTTTCCTTAACTCCCATGGAACTTCTTGGTATATATAACTAAATTCCTTTTAACAACATACCTTCTTGAATGAAATATTCATCATACTCACTCATATGATCTAATAGATTTGGTGCTATGCCCTCTCTCCATACCTTAGAAAAAAAAAAAAGGGTCAGCACCATACAACTCTTTCATTTCATTAAAACCAAGAACTTCAACCTTCATCTTGGTCAATAAAGAACATCTTCTGGTCAATGCATCAAAAACTTGATTATTAACTCCACTTTTATGCTTGATCATAAATTTGAAATTTTGCAAATACTCAACCCACTTTGTATGTCTCTGGTTTAATTTATGTTGACTTCCCAAGTACTATAAAGCTTTATGATTAGTATAGAACACAAACTCCTTAGGAATCAAATAATGTTTCCACTTCTTTAAGTTTTGAACAATAGAATAAAAATCTTGATCATACATAGAATACTTTGTTTTAGCATCATTTAATTTCTCACTAAATAAAACAATAGATTTACCCTCTTGACTTAACATAGCTCCTATTGCACTACCACTTGCATCACATTCAACTTGAAATACCTTATTGAAATCAAGAAAAGCCAATACAAGTAACTCAACAACCTTTTGTTTCAATTTCTCAAAACTCTTATCAGCTCCATGTGTCCACTTGAATTCATTTTTATCTCCTCTAATTGTCTTAGTCATAGTGTTACAAATAGAACTGAAATTCTTTATAACTTTATGTAGAAACTAGCCAAACCATGAAATGATCTTAACTCACCCACATTCTTAGGTGTAGGCCATTCCAAAATTTCTTTAACCTTCTCAAGATCCATTCTCAAACCATCAACTGAAATCACAAATCCCAAATATACAATCTCCTCTTGAATAAAAGAATATTTTTTTCAAATTAATCACCAACTTCCCCTCTTTCAATCTTTGCAATACTTTTCTAACATGCTCAAGATTTTCTTCCTTAGTCTTATTAAATATCATAATGTCATCCAAATATATAATCACAAACTTTCCCAAAAATCTCTTGAGAACTTCATTCATCAATCTCCTGAGAGTACTAGGTGTGTTAGTCAAATCAAAAGGTATAGAAATTTTATTTTATTTTAATCAATAGGCTCTCTCTTAGGTGTTTTACTCAATTCTATAGAAATTTTATTAGACACTTTAGTAGCATATGTGCACCTTTGTTATAGACCATAAAGGGTGGGGTTAAGTCTAAGTTTAAGTGGACCTTAGAAGTTGAAAAATCATTTGAAATGCTCAAGAAACAAGTAGCTACCCAACCTAATGTGCAACTACTTATCTTTGAAAAACTCTTCACCCTAAAATGTGATGCATGTGGCCTAGCATTAGGGGGAGTGTTGAGTCAAGAAGGTAGGTGAGTAGCCATCTTTAGTGAAAAACTTAATGAGGCCAAAAAGAAATATTCTTCCTATGACCTTGCACTCTATGCCTTAGTTTAGTCCCTTAGGAAGTGGAGGCACTATCTATTACCCAAAGGATTTTTTGTATTTACTGATAATCAAGCATTAAGCTACATCAACACTCAAGAAAAATTGAGTAATAGGCACTTGAAGTGATGGAGTACTTGCAGGCATTCACTTTCACAATCAAGCATGAGAAAGGACAAATGAATATAGTGGAAGATGCATTAAGTAGGAGAGTGTTGATGGTTCAAGAAGCATAGTTGCATAGAATTGGAATAGAAAGCTTTGAGAGTCTTTATAAGGAGGATGAAGACTTTGTAGAGGTATACAAGGTATGTTCAAATTTTGAGAACCACTTTCATAGCAAGTATTATGAATCTATTTTGGAAAATGGATTTCTCTCTAAGGGAAATCAATTGTGTGTACCAAGGGGCTCCATAAGAGAGAGCCTAATACAAGAGAAACACAATGGGAGTCTAAGTGGACACTTTGGGGTTAAGAAAACCTTATAAATAGTCCACAAATTTTATTATTGGACTAAACTAGTCAAAGATGTGAGCAAGTATGTGGAACAATGCATAGTGTGTATGAAAGCTAAAGGAGGGATGAGTAATGCAGGTCTTTATCAGCCCTTACCAGTCCCTAATAGGCCATGGGAGTGTGTGATCATGGAAATCATAGTAGTAATTCCCAAGGGAGTGTGTGAGCATGCATCCTAGAGGTGTGTGTGAGTTGAAGGATCTTGGAGGAATGGAGCATAGGAGTGGACAAGATGAAGATTTTTCCCACACCACAAAAGAGATACAAGACCAAGTCAAAAGAACTATAGAACACAATACACAGAAGCTCAAAGCCAAGATAGATGAAAGGAGAAAGGATGTTCAGCTCTTTATTGGGGATTATGTCATGGTACATTTAAACAAGAACAAATTGCAAAAGGGTGTCCCTACTAATTTGCAGATGAAGAGAGTAGGATCTTGCAAGATCATAGAAAAATATGGGGTAAATGCATACAAAGTTGATTTTCCATCAAAATTGGGCATATCTCTAGTATTTAATGTGCAAGATTTGGTGTAGTTTAAAGGAGCATTGCCTATTGATGCTACTAGTAGTCAAGGATTTGAGAATGACTTGGACCCTACCATACTTCCTTCCACTACCAAGTTGGAGGTTCACAAGGTGCTAGACTCTAGAGTCAAGAAAACTACTAGAAACAAAGGATACATTGAGCACCTTCTCAACTGGAAGAATAGACTAGACACAGAAGCCACATGGATTTTTGAGGAAGACTTCAAGAAATTGGGCATCAACAAAAACATACTGTCCACAAGAGTGACATGACTTTTCTCTATAGGGAATTATGGTGCAAGGGCACCTAGGTGGCTAAGGAAGACCTAGGGATCCCTTTGATATTTTGGCTTGTAGTGGTTCTAGCCACACCACTAGATAAATAATAGGGCTAGTTTAGTCATAAGGTGAGTTTGTATAGGCTAAGTTGTTCATAGTTGCTCAAAATTGCTAATTTGGTTACATAGAGCATTTTTGGGTTTTGAAGGCTAAAAAGGTCAAATAAGTTTTTGGAGGACCTTATTATGTTTTTTGTAACCATTTAATTCCTTTGGAATGGTTTGACATCATTTAGAGAAAGTTTGAGGGTCAAGCGATCAAAATTGTAAAAATTGCTCAAAATTGTGAATGTTGTCATTGACAACATTTTGACAACTTTTCTTGCCGTGAAGAAAATTTTCAGTTAGAGTGTTTTAACTATCTGGAAAATTTAGGAGTGTGGGTGGCAAGCCTATATGAGGCCATTCTCAACCTGTTCAAGGGGTTGGAGAGGTGATTTTTTGCATTGTATGGACTGAGCAGTAAGATCTGAAAAGCAGTTTTATGTTTTTGAGTATTCTTTGCATGTAGACAGATAAGATCTTGAAATTTTTGTGTTGGAAGTGTTAATATAGATTGATTTAAGACTCTATACATATTTATTTTTTTATTCTATAGGGTTTTGTGTGCCTAAAATAATTATTTTGGTTCCTATCAGTCTGTTGTCCTCAGATGGATTATTTGCACACATGGGGTCATAGGACCATTTCCCATCGTATGCTTTGTACAATTTTTTTGGATTGTGAACATGACTCCACGTAAATTTTTCATAGTGGAGATGGGGCCTTATAAAGTTATGGAGTTGAATTTTTAGTGATTCCCTAGGCAAGTCATACCAACTTGGTTAGGGATCACAGACTATTGCAAAGCTAATAGGAGTGCTTGAACATGTGTATACTTCAACCAAAGCATGAAAAGTGTTGAAGGAATGATTGGTGAAGCCCTAAGTCCAATCAAAGTCTTTGGAAAGAGTTTTATGGAGAGTAAAGTTTTCTTGTTTGCAAACAACCAATAAAACCCTTAAAACCCTTGATTTTAGGCTAAAATTGTGCCCCTACAATACAAACAAGTTGGGAACCTTAGACCCCCAAAATTCTTAAGGTCTTTGAAAAGGGTATTTGGAATGGTGGTTTTTTTGACCCCCAGTTAAGGAATTCTTCAAGAAAATTTGGTTTTAGTGGGTAAAAGCACAGATCTATGTCACCGTTTGTGATACAAAAACCTGTTTTGGTCAAATCTTATTTTTCTATCAAAACTCAATTTTTTTGAAAAACTAAAAATACCCTTTTATAGATCACAGATTCAATATCATCATTATATAAATTTTTGAGTGTTTTGATTAGTTATAATATGTTATAATCTCAAAATATTATAAGTCGATATTTTAACATTTTAGAAGATGCTCTCTTAGAAAATGAAAAAAAATAGTAAATCATATCAAAAAAATAAAAAAATAATATTTATCACTAGAGGAGAGAATCCTCTTCATGAATATGTAATTTTTTTTCAAGAAGGTATAGATTTGATAGAGAAGTTTTGACAGGAGGAAAAAACTGTTGGATTCTGACAAGGTCGAACTTGAGTACTTATAACAAAGAAAATATACATCAAAAATAATTATTTCTTTTTTTGTTCACTAGCTATACATGTCATCTATAAAATATTTTCAAATTAGAACAAAAAAAGATGATTTGCACGTACTTGTTTGACAGGAACTACATCTTATATTTTTTACAGTTAGAAAAGGGACTTCAAAATAAAATAAAATGAATAAATTCTTAGTCAAAAAAATGATAAAAATTATAGGCATAAAATTCATACAATTCTACACATTTCATCAGTTTACATCATCTTCATATTTTAAACACAAATACCATTTTTTTTGTCATTAATGTTGAACTATCACATTCTGATATCACATTTCTTTATAAAAGGTGACATAGGTTTGTGCTTTTACCCTAGTGCCTTTGGAGGGTTAATTCTTGTAGCCTTTTTACAAGCATTTGGATGCCTTTTTTCTTGATGTTTAGAAATCAATTAGGGTTTCGATGTTATTTTTTATTGTGGACCTTTTGGTAAGTCTTGTGCACTCCTAGATGACTAGTAATCCCTTTGGGATTCAATGACAAGCTTGGGGTTACCTATTTTTGGAAATACAATAGGGAAAGTAAACTCTAAGAGGGAAGGTGAATTAGTCCTTCAAAACTTTATCCACTAAAACATTCACAAAACATCTATCTCATAATTTGGATATAAATTGAAATACCAAACTAAGCATGTTCATCCATAGCATGAAAACAAATAAACATTCATCACATATGACACAAGATATTTGGTTACCTAGAAACCCTCCAATGAGAAGGTAAAACTGGGATAGGGATGACACCCACAAATCTTCACTATTGTAGTTGTAAAGTGTATCCAATGAAGGTTACAATGTTTGATCATAAACTATGATCTACCCTGTGAAAGGTCTACCCTATTAAAGGCTTACAAAGATTGTTAGATCTTACCATGTTAAAGGATTTCAACACCCTGTTAAAAGTGTGCCTAGTTAAGGGACTTCAACTCACAATGAAGTAAGCACTCGATTAAGATATTTATGCAAAAGTCTACTAGAACTTGAAACCTATTAAGGGTACCTATTAATAGATTTTATTGATTCACCTATTTGAATGTCTCAACCTTGATCCTTTAGTTAGTACTCCTTTGCTAGATAACAGATCACCTCTTTCCTGATGTGTACTTGATCCTCTCTGATTAGATGTATCACTTTTGTTCTCTTTTCTTTCCTCTATTCTGTCTAACTGATTTTGCAATGCATATCTCAATTCACAACTCCTTAGTCACCATGAAAACTATTGGAATTAAAGATGGAGCAACTGAGGTGGGGGGGGGGGGGGGTGTGAATCAGTTGTCCCAAAAAAAATTCACAGATCCCTTAGATGTCTTTAATACTTATTTACTGCTGACACTCAGTAAACAATGCAGGAATACTGTAACTCGGTATATTAACTAGTTATTGATCATCTAGCATTCATAGTTATTAATATGCATGCAAAAGTTAAATAAAATGAACACAAGAGACACCAGATTTAACATGGAAATCCAATATGGGAAAAACCACCAAGTAACTAGCTACCAATTTTTCACTCTTCTGAAGTGAGCCCTATTAGGAGTGAACCCTGTTAAAGGTTACAATACACATTGTTAGGTGTGATCCTGTTAGAGGATTTAATCACCCTATTAGGAGTGGCCTTGCTAGAGGTCATTAGAACAATTCAACTGAACTATCACCTTGTTAGAGGATTTACAAAATGGTTGTTAAACCAACTCTGTTAAGAGATTTGAAATCATTGCTACAATTGTTAGAAAGCAACAATGAGTTAACCTGAATAAAATGTAACTGAATTTGTTGACAACAGGTTTCTGTTCTACTTCATTAGATCCTTCTAGATCAAATATGGCTTTGCTACTCCTCAACAATCTCTGATCATCCTTCAAATTTGCTTTCAAAATAATCAGTCCTTATTTCACATTAATTCCACTCTTCCATCTCACACACACTTAGAATTTGCAACTTGACCTCTTAATTATACCATTAAGATTGTTAAGTCGGCCCATTTACATGTTACATTTACTAATAAACCATACAACAGTCGGCTACAAATATTATTCTAAACAAATAGGCATTATTTCAAAAATTGATGAAATCTTTTACTGGCCGACTGTACTCGATAAATACTATTTCCAAAAATTTCTTGAGTTAACCTTCTTGACTCAATTAACATTGCAACTTCTACAAAATCCTTTGGATACCAAGTTTACTCGGTAAGAATTGAATCCTTTCATGAGAGCTCAATAAGAACTGCTTCTATCACATTTCCTTTGATGACCGAGTGATCTCGATAAAAACTAAATTTCTTTGATTACCTTGAAAGCTCGGTAGCAACTGTTTACTCGGTAGATATTGCAAGTTTTCTTTTGCTAACCTTCTGAGCTCGATAGATACTATTCTTTGCCTTGCTGACCTTCTGAGCTTAGTAATCACTATTATTTGCCTTACTGACCTTCTGAGCTTGATAATCACTGTTCTTTGCCTTGCTGACCTTTTGAGCTCGATAGACTCTATCTGATGACTGATATGAAATTTGTGTGACATTTAAGACAACACACAATTAAATAATTGTATCCAACAATCTCCCTCTTTGGCATTGATGGCAACACATCATGTCGTAGCAGAATGAAATTTGAAAACAAGTCTTTACTGACAAAATACTTCATAGAAAACTCCCTCTTTCATAATAATCTCTCCATCTTACACAATTTCTTATAATATTGCAAATTTTAGAAAGATATGACAGTATATTCTCCCTCTTTGACAACACATGCCAAAGACAACATAAATCAACTGAATAGCATTGTACTTGATATACTGATTCATATGCAATGTCTTCGTAGGTTTGCTACATCAACTGATAGATCTTCAATTCTGTTCTAGTTGATGCATCACTAAAACTATATTTTAGTGGGCTTCAGATAGGGGAATGACCGTTGATTTACCTCTAAGATACAATAATGCATCCTTAGGTAAAGGCTTTGTGAATATGTCAACAATTTTTTTCTTTGTATGGACATATTCCAATCTGATCTCCTTTTCTTCTACCAATTCTCTAACAAAGTGATACTTTATGGCAATATTTTTGGTTTTTGAATGTATCCCTGGATTCTTGGAGATATTAATTGCACTTGTGTTATCACAAAACATAACAACAGGTTCTTTTATTTTTTGCCTCATACCTTCCAATAACTGTTTGAACCACACAATGTTTGAATAGTTTACTATTGCTACAACATATTTAGCCTCTGCTATGGATTGGGATGTACAATTTTGCTTTTTACTTGTCCAAGAAACCAATCTTTTTCCAAAAAAAAAATCTCCTCCACTTGTGCTTTTTTTTTCATCAATATTTCCTCCCCAATCTACATCAGTGAATACTTTTAAATTTAGATTTCCTCCAAGTTTATACCATAATCCATAATCCTCAGTTCCTTTTAAATATCTCATGATCCTTTTGATTTCTATCATGTGATTTTCTTTTGGTTTTGCTAAGAATCTTGCTACAATTCCTACTGCAAGGGCAATGTCTAGCCTTGTGTGCACTACATATTGCAACTTTCCAATCATAGATCTATACAATGTCTGATCCACTTCCTTTGATTCATCATCCTTGGTAAGTTTCAATCTAGTATACATAAGAGTTCCAACTGGTTTGCAGTCTTCCATACCAAACTTTTTTAGTATCTCCTTGAAGTATTTAGATTGAGTAATGTAGATGCCATTCTTACTTTGTTGAATTTGAAGACCAACAAAGAATTTGATTTCACCAAACATTGTCATTTCAAATTCCTTGTTCATTTGTTCTGAAAATTCTTTGCAAAGATCATCATTTCTTGTTAAGAAAGTATCATCTACAAATATTTTTGCTAAAACAATCTTATTATCTGGTCCTTCCTTTATGTACAAACTATTGTTATCATTAGTCCTTTGAAAACCAATCTAAATAAGATAGTTATGCAATCTTTCATACCATGCTTTAGGGGCTTGTTTCAGACCATATAATGCTTTATGCAATTTGTA
Source organism: Cupressus sempervirens (assembly GCA_028749045.1). Classification (NCBI taxonomy): domain Eukaryota; kingdom Viridiplantae; phylum Streptophyta; class Pinopsida; order Cupressales; family Cupressaceae; genus Cupressus; species Cupressus sempervirens. The sequence goes on along the minus strand of CM053785.1, from coordinate 785,046,151 downwards.
GACCATGTCCTTCTTATTTTGATCAACAAAACCTTCAAGTTGTTTAATGTAAACCTCTTCATCTAATATGCCATTGAGAAATGCTAACTTGACATCCATTTGATAAACTTTGAATCATCTGTATGTAGCATATGCAAGTAAGGTTCTGACACCTTCCAATCTTGCAATAGGAGCAAAAGTTTCTCCATAGTCTACATCTTCTTCTTGAGAGTATCCTTTGCATACCAGTCTAGCTTTGTTCCTTGACACCTTACCATCTTTATTTAACTTGTTTCTGAATACCCACTTAGTTCCAATCACATTTTTGTCTTTAGGTCTAGGTACAAGAGTCCATGTTTTGTTTTTCTCTATTTTTTCTATCTCTTCATTCATAGCTTCAATCCAAATTTCATTTTCTAATGCATCTTTGATATTTCTAGCTTCAAAATCAGCAAGTAAACAAGTGCCTTTCAACTTACTTCTTGTCATTGTTCCTTCTAATTTATCTTCAATGATCTGATCTGGTGTAAGATGCTTCCTGAGATACTTGGCTAACACAGGCTCCTTGCCTTTTGAATGACTTCCATTTTTATCCTTCTGTATCTCAACTTCTTGTCCTAGATCTGGTTGCTCAGGCTCGATAGATGTTGATTCAGTAGCTTATGTTTGCAACTCAAATTCTTGCAACTCAGGTTCTTGCAACTCAGGAGGCATTAGCTCGGTTTGAACTTCCTGTGACTTGATAACTGAAGACTCTAGAGTTGAGGATTCCTAATTAATAGGTATACTTGGCATTGTATCAGGTTCAATGTAAACAAATCTCCTGTAGTCTTTAGGTACCCTTTTGCTTTCTTCTTCAGATCTTTCTACAAACTCATCAACTTTCACATGTGCACTTTCTATGATTTTGTGAGTAGATAGATTCAAACATCTATATGCTTTACTTTTGCAAGGATATTCCAAAAATATTCCTTCATCACCCTTTACATCAAAATTACCTTTTCTAGATTCTTTCAAAATGTAACATTTGCTTCCAAATACTTTTAGGTAACTTACATTGGGTTTGTATCCATACCATAACTCATGGGTAGTTTTGAATGAGTCCTTTTTCAGCTATACTCTATTTAAGGTATGAACTGCAGTGCTGATAGCTTCCTTCCAGTATTTGATAGTAATGCTCTTTTCAATCATTAGGGTTCTTGCATAGTCCATGATAGATCTGTTCCTTCTTTCAACTATTCCATTTTGTTCAAGAGTTCCTGGTGCTGAAACCTGTCTTTTGATTCCCCTTTCAATGAAAAAGTTATTGAATTCATGTGAAATAAATTCACCACCTCTGTTAGACCTTAAACATTTTAGTCTTTTGCCTATTTTCTTTTCCACTCTGGCCAAATGCCATTTGAATTTTTTGAATGCCTCTGATTTCTCTCTTAGGTAAATGGCAGTCATCATTCTTGAATAATCATCAACAAAAAGAATGAAAAATTTCTCACCAGTATAACTTTCAATGCCAATAGGTCCACACAAATTAGTATGCACAATTTCTAGAACTTCTTCAGACTGATGGTTCTTTCTCTTAAAACTAGTTTTTCCCATTTTGCCAATTTGACAATTTTTGCATAGACCAACCTCAGGTTTCTTGATGTTAGGAATGCCTCTTACTATCTTGAATTTACTTATCTTTACCAAGTTGTCAAAGTTTACATGACACAACCTTCTATGCCATAACCAACTTTCTTCAATTTGAGTAATAAAATATGAACATTCACCAAGTTCAAGATAAAACAAGTTACCTTTTGTTTGAGTGCCTGATCTAATCAACATTCCTCTGCCATCCAGCAGTCTTGTTTTTCCATGCATAAATTCCACTTTGAACCCATTATTGAGTAGATGTGCCACACTCAACAAATTATGCTTTATTCCTTCTACCCAATATGCATTGTCACATACAAGTTCCTTGGTCAGTGAGATTCTTCCTTTTCCTTTTATACAACAAGGTTCATTGTTACCAAACCTTACACTGCCACCATCATAGTCTTCAAAGCATTCAAATTTAGTTTTATCACTAGTCATGTGATGAGAGCAACCACTATCTATAATCCATGTATTATTTTTTCTTATGTGAGAAATAAGTGCCATTTCTTCATCATTATTAGATTCATCTTTTACAGCTATGTAAACAATTTCATCTTCTTCTTCATCATCAGAATCATTAGAATCTTTAGCCATGAAACATGTTTTCTTACCTTTGTCCTTGAATGATTTGAAGTCTTTCTTGCCATTGCACTTGTGACCTGTTGTGGTCTCCACAACACACGCCCCATTCCTTACTAGGAATGGGGACCCCCTACTTTTTTTTTGACTCTCGGACTCATAGTTCGAGAGTCAGGAGAAGAAAATTCGGTTAAATAAGTTAGAAAGTTGAGTTCAAAAATCACAAAAAAAAATCAAAAAATTGAAAAAACACAAAAAAACCAAAAAATTGAAAAATCACCAAAATAAAAAACAAAAAACTCTTGCGCACGCATATCGAGGCACATACGCTTTGCAAAGACAAAAGAGGAAGGGAAGTTATAAAACCCCCTTCCCCCTTATTGTCACCTCATTATTCTGAAGAAGTAGAGTTGAGGAGGGAAAGGTATGAAAACCTTCCCCCCTTCACCCCCATGTAGCCCTAGCACGCGCACCGCCGGGCGCCCTTCTAGGCCATGCGCACGCCATTTGGGCATGCAACACGATCGTCGTGCCCTTCTGGACACACGTGCGGCACTGTTGCCGCACCTTTTTCCTGCATGCGGCGCAGCGCTGCTATTGCGCCCTTCTGGGCGCGTGCATGGCGTTGTTGCCGCGCCCCTCTAGGATGCGCATGGGCAGCTGCCATCGCGCCGTCTTGAGCGCGTGCCCAATCGCCACACCCTTTGGGCTGCCACCGCTGCATTTTTCCCCATTTTTATTTTTATTTATTTTTAAATTTAGTTTTTTTTATATAAAGTCAAAAACCCTTATGTGCATTGCGCCCCTCTAGGACATGCAGGCATGGCGCCTGTTGCGCCCTCTTGAGTGCATGCAGGGCCGCCACGTCGCCATGCCTTTTGGGCAGCTGCTGCGCGCTTCCCCCCCCCCCCCATTTTATATATTTTTTTTAATTATTTTTTTAATTTAGTTTTTTTTATAAAGTCAAAAAAATAAATTTAAAAATTTTAAAAAAAAAAAAAAAAAAAAATCACAAGAAATTAAATAAGTTCTAGAGAGATCATTTTTTTGTAATGTTATATATATATAATAATTAATCATTATTTTTCTCTTTGTGACATGTAGGTAATATAATCAAATGGCGTCCACATCCAGGTCAACAACAAAACCAGTTGTGTACAAGTTCCAAGGCATAACCCCGAAGTCATGATTGCACGATGAACACTCTGAGATCAAAGACACAAAACTTGGACACACGGACTTGGGAGAGTTTTTGAGGGTTTGTAACAACCCAATTGAAAGATCTTCTTTGAGATCTGCCTTAATCCAGTCTAGATTGGTAAATGCAGCATCACATCCTAGGACCGTTCAGTCAGCTGAATTGATTATGACCTTATCTTGACATTTTGTTCCTAAGGAAAGGGTGGTAAAGAGCGTCACTGGGGAAGTGGTCTTAGATCTATGACCTAAGAATATCGAGAGGGTTTTTCATTTACCTAGAGCTGATCAGTTTATCAGGCTTTCATATGAAGTAGCTGAGAGGTGGCATAAGGATCATCACGAGGAGGCCATCGACATCATACATTCCTCATACTTCATTGAGAAGCCATCTCGGGGAAAGACAATCAGTAAAGTAGATATGACTTGAGGATACATGAAAGATGACATTGGATATTCAATCATTCTCATGAGAAGAGTTATGGGATTGCCTGCAGCGGGTCATCTCGCTACATTCATGGTTAACTTCATTGAGACCATTAGACACACAAAGATGCCACTGGATTGGGCCACCGCACTTAGTGAGAACTTGTGTGATTAGTTGCAGACAGTAAAGGACAAGAAGAAGTTCTATATGATTTCTTATGTGGTATATCTACTTGCAGCAAGAGTCACCGACTATCCTAGGTTGTAAAAGAAGGGCAGTATGCAGGATCCTAACGCATGGCCATATATAGTTTATCCTCAGCTAGTTAAGAAGAAGCTCTCACCGCAAAGCAAAGAGTACAGGATTGTGAATGATGCCTTCATCTTTGCCATCATTCAATTCATCGAAGGGGATTATGGAAAGAGATTGTCTAATGAGGCCAAGGCACAGATCACAGCTCTTGGTGCATATTTCATCCAGTTCTGAACATTCACATACATTCAGGTTGGTGGTGCATCCATCCATCCAAAGAAGCTCCCAAGATACCTAGGTGACAAGTTAGTTCTAATGGAATTTTCTCGGTAGATTAAATCAGCTTATGAGAGGATCAAGAAACAACGAAGGCCTTGTTGGGATTGGCCTTTTCTAATAGGAGCATACTAGGTAAAGAGAAAATAGGATATCCCAACTTTTGAATGGGAATGGGAAAATTATCCTCTTGAAGAATATAACTCTCCCTGGCCATTCTTTGACAATGTTGGTAAAGTGGAAAATCTGGCAAGAAAAGAGTTCTACCATGAAGACGCCATTAAAGATCATTGGATGAATGCTACAAATGACTATGATGTTTGTATCAGGGACTATTGTAGAATGACTTTGTATTTAGCGGAGAAGGCTCTCCATTTGACCATCCCAGATGAGATAAGGTTATAGGATTCACAGGAGCTACTGGATCCCTTATTGAATAAAGATAAAGTTGGCGAAAGGCCCATCCTAAATGAAAAAATTGATAGAGAGGAAGGAGATGATATTAATCATCGAGCAAGACATGTCATCAGAATGACAAAGAGTTGGATCAAGAAACCCTTTCCACTTGATCCAATTTCGAACACAGTAATATTCCATGCACATGCTCACTTAGAAAGGGTAAAGGGGAGGAAAGTCACAGTTCCTATATTTGCGCTCCAGTCTCCTATCAGGCTAGAAACAATCTACCAGCTTGATTGTCTAGTGGGATACTACCATCCTTCAGAGAAGAAGAAAGAAAAGAGGAAGAGAGCCTCTCCTCAGAGGATCCAGACAGAGCATGTTGAAGAACAAGCCCCTTCGCAGCAACATGAATCTACTCCCCAGGACCCCCGAGACCTTGGAAGTTCTCATATCTAGGTTGATTTTCCATTGCCTCCTATTTTGTCAAACCAATAAGAAGAGGGAGAGATTCCAGAGACATCCATTCATCTGATGCATGAAGAGCTCGCTTCTCCTATGGTTCCATAGAAGCAAAGGAGGGTTAAGGTTAGAATGAACAAGAGGCAGAGAGTTTGTAAAAGATTAGTGCCTAATCCATCTATTCTTGAAACCATTCTCGAGGAAGAATTAGATGAGGATGAAATAGAGTCAGATGGGGAGGAAGAGCAAGTGCCTCTACAAGGGAGAACCTGACTGGCCAAAGCCATAGAATTGGAAAGAAAGAAGAATGTCACAAATACCCCACCACCCACCCAAGCTGAAATAGTAGAACTCTCTTCTTCGGAAGATGAAGTACAATGATGGGTGAATGAGCAAAGGGAGCTAGGTGATGATATTCTCTCCATTCCAAATTTTGATTTCATGCCAGTGGGTACAGAATTGGTTGGAGATAAGATTAGAGATACTCCTACAGGTAAATTTCAATAGCAAGATTGGATGTAGATGCCACCTGAGACACAAGGTCCTCATCCAACACCCCCATCTTCACCTTAGGTTATGATGGTAGATAAGGTTTCAGTGACACTTCCACCTTCGAGTTTAGAAGAGCATGTTTAGAAGGAATTATCATTACAAGGAGAACCAAAACCAAGGGTTATTGATGAGCCCTCAAAAGAGGCACAGGTGGTAGAATGTATACAATAGCCTCCCCAAGAAGTTGATGATCAAACTACAGGATCTACAAAAATTGAGACTACAGAAGAAGAACCCTCACAACAGGAGACTCCGAGTAAGACAGACAAAGCAAAGGAGGTAGTTGAACACATCCCTTCATCATCTAGAGACAAGGTTATAGAAAGAAATATCTCGAGATGGTTCCGGAAGGAAATAATGAGGAGTGCTAAGCATCAATTCCTTTCTTCAGAGGATGATATTTGTGACATTGCAAAGATTTTGAACAAGCTTGACTCTCCATTACAGGATGCAACACCATTTGCATTCATTACTACTACTCGGAACCAAGACTTATTTGCACAGGTGGCTCACCCTTTGAAAGGTAAAAATGAAGAAGCTGCTAGCCTTCAGGACTATGAGGTGAAGGATATCATGCTAGGAAAGCCTACACGGGATACTTCTTGACAGATGATGACTATGGGAGTCAAGGAGGTTCTTAACCATATGGAACATGATGATTGAAATCAGAACACTTCGAAGGCAAGTTGAGATCTTGAAAGGATATCTAGCTAAAGTTATTGGTCCTCTTGATTCTAAATGCCCTGAGGAGACTTTGACTACCATTCTTAAAGAAGGAGAAGGTGTATGGCTCAGTCCATTCTTGAGAGCTTGTCAGGATTGGCGAGACAACCTTGAGGATAGGGGTGTCACTATAATTACAAGAAGTCTGAAATTATTACATGCTACACAAGAGAATGTTGATAAGATCATGGCAATTTTGAGGTAGGACTTCAGTATTATGGATGAAGTACGGGTTTGGAGCAAGGATTTGCAAACTCTACAGGCCATAAAAGGACAAAGGTACTGCATTTTGACTGATGTATATGCCAGAGAAGAGCTAGACATGATAGATGATTGGATAGAAAATATTGCAGAGGGAAATAAAGTGATGGAAACATTGCATGATGAGATACATAGGCTCAAGGACCAAGCTTGAGAGCAAATTTTGGAAGCAGAAAAGTTGTACAGTGATGCATGCTTGGATATTTTTGAAGATCGAGAATGAGAGAAGCTTTTATCAGTTGAGGTAGTTGTGGAAAACTTTAGAAAGACTTTAGAGGAAGCATCCAGTGATGAAGACATCAGACAAGCCTTCACAACAGAAGAAGCATTGTTAGAGTTGGATACTAAACTCAGAGATTTTGCAAAAACTCGAATTGAGGTGGACAACTACAGACAAAAGGTCAAAGATAAGTATGAGGCTTTAGATCTTCCTGATGCTACTAAGATTACTGAGATTATAGAGAAATTCAAGGGCAAACATCCAAACATATCTTTAAGATAGAGATGAGAAAAACCCAGATGCCAAAATTTCAATTTTGACACTTAGTAAAATTTTGAGATTTTGACCTAATCGAGGTCTGCAGCTCTGCAATTCAAAGATGCACCAACAGTTGACTCCCACATTCATTTTGCACGAGGTCAATGACAGGAGTCTATAGTGTAATTCCTCACTTGAAAAGCAAATCTTTTTAAGGATCCACTCCAAGGTTCAGTGTTTGTCTTGCGACATACCAAAATCCGCTCAGTAGAAGATAAATGTGAATGTTCATGAGGAGGCCTTTGCTGGTTCCAAAAACTCTTTTACCTTGGAATCAAGTAAAATCTGTTTGCTATTTCAAAATATCACACCAAAAGAACAATATTTTTGTATTTTCTATTTTTTCAATGAATGCAACTCTAACAATGCAACTACTATGAGGTCCTCTCCTAAGAGGGGGTTAGCAAAGCAAATAAAAAAATTGAAAGTAGATAACATGAAATAAAATGACTTGAAATTGAAATTCCTAAATGGAAATAAGCTATAGAACATGACACATTGTGAGTTAAACCTTCAAAGAAATTGGTAGGAAACCAATGAAAACAGGAGCAGTGCTTCCTAGAATCCACTGATGCAATCGTCGATGAGAATCTTTAACAAATCGAATGATGTTTCACTCTTCATCAAATCACAAGGCCATAGAAAGTGCACTCATGCGAGAACAAAAGCTATGTAGACACAGTTGGGTGATCTCTTCTCAAGCTCATTACGTCGATGGAATTCATATATCTATAGCAAACACCAGAACTAAAAGATCACACAACCAGAAACAACGCAATAAACCTTTGGCTCAATCACAATCTCCTAAATAAAATCCACAAAACAATGACACATTCAGGCAAAAATAACTACACTCCAAATGCTAGCACCAAAAGCATATCTTTATTGCATAATAATGGCAGCCCTTTTTACATTTTACAATGGGGTATTTATAAGAAATCATCTCCTCAATTTGTGTTGAGAGTGAGAGATATCTTGATGTAATAAAATGCTTTTAAAACATTAAAACAAACTAAATATATACAAACTAGTAATCTAACTGGTGCTTAGAAGGACACCATCCATATTTTATTCATTAATTGGATGCATGAGCCCTTTACATGTCAAAAACAATGAAAGCATGAGAGAGAAAGTAGGAGGAAGCCATCAGCCAAAGTAGAAGTGCATGGAGACACCAAAAATAGAAGCTGGCCCTTCACTTGATGTGTGTCGGATTTAATTTGCCATCAAAATGCATTTCCAATGCATGAAAAGTGCTATTTTTGGAACTGGCAGTCTACTGTCGGCGCACCTCTGAATTGTGAATCTGCGGAGCTACGGAGCTGTGGACTTGCAGAGCTACAAACCTGTGGACATCAACTGGGTCAAAATCTCAAAATTTTATTAAGTGTCAAAATTGAAATTCTGGTATCTGGGTTTTGCTCATCTCTATCCTAAAGATATGTTTGGATGTTTGCCCTTGAATTTCTCTATAATCTCAGTAATCTTAGCAGCATTGGGAAGATCCAAAGCCTCATGCTTATCTTTATCCTTCTGTCTATAGTTGACTGCCTCAATTCAAGTTTTTGCAAAATCTTCGAGTTTGGTATCCAACTCTAACAATGCTTCTTATGTCCTTAAGGCTCATCTGATGTCTTCATCACTGGATGCTTCCTCTAAAGTCTTTTTGAAGTTTTCCACAACTACCTCAACTGGTATAAGCTTCTCTCATTCTTCATCTTCAAAAATATCCAAGCATGCATCATTATATAACTTTTTTGCTTCCAAAATTCGCTCTCAAGCTAGGTCTTTGAGCCTATGTATCTCATCATGCAATGTTTCCATCACTTTATTTCCCTCTACAATCTTTTCTATCCAATCATCTTTCATGTCTAGCTCTTCTCTGGTATATACATCAATCAAAATGCGGTACCTTTGTCCTTTTATGGCCTGTAGAATTTGCAAATCCTTGCTCCAAACCCATACCTCATCCATAATACTGAAGTCTTGCCTCAAAATTTCCACGATCTTATCAACATTGTCTTATGTAGCATGTAATAACTTCAAACTTCCTATAATTATAGTGACACCCCTATCCTCAAGGTTGTCTCACCAATCCTGACAAGCTCTCAAGAATGGACTGAGCCATACACCTTCCCCTTCTTTAAGAATGGCAGTCAAAGTCTTCTCAAGGTGTTCAGAATCAAGAGGACCAATAACTTCAGCTAGATATCCTTTCAAGATCTCAACTTGCCTTCGAAGTGCTCTGATTTCAATCTCATCATGTTCCATATGGTTAAGAACCTCCTTGACTCCCGTAGTCATCATCTATCGAGAAGTATCCCGTGTAGGGTTTCCTAACATGATATCCTTCATTTCATAGTCCTGAAGGCTGATAGCTTCTTCATCTGGACCTTTTGGAGGGTGAGCCACCTGTGCAAATAAGTCCTAGTTCCAAGTAGTAGTAATGAATGCAAATGGTGTTGCATCCAGTAATGGAGAGTCAGGCTTGTTCAAATTCTATCCTGTTTGGTTAACCTAGAAGATGAGTGGGAAGATGCATCTTCCGCATTTGGTTCGTAAAATTGGAATTGGAATTTAAATTTTTTTCCTTTTTTTCATAAATTTTAAATTTTTTATTTATTAAGTTTGAATTTTTTTTAAAATTTTAAATTTTTTTCTATTTATTAATTTTTTTAATTTATTAAATATTGATTTTTTATTTTATTTATGAATAAGGTTAATTTTTCTAAGTTATAAATAAAAGCTAAAAAATGTTATATTAATTTATTCTTTGACATTTTATCATATAAAAACTCCAAAAAACTAAAAAATGTTATATTGATCATACATAGACAAGTTATAAGTGAAATAGCATATTAATTTTATCTTTAATATTTACCATACAAAAACAAATTACAAAACATTTGCCCAATGTGATGGAACCCATAAACAAGTTTCAATAGAAGTCATATTTTAACAGTTATCCACATACGACACATTACAAAACATTTATCCAATGTGACAAAACCCACAAACAAGTTTCAATAGGAGTCATATTTTAGCATTTATCCACATACGATCCAATTATGGTTCAAACAAAGAAGTCAATCTCTACACAAAATCATAAATTTATGCGCATTTTTGCATATGATCCCAGCAAACAAATCCAAACATAATACAAAGAAAGCATCGTAGAAAGATAATTTTTGCCTTCATCATGGAAGCAACCATGGCCCTATTCACCTCTCGAGCCTTACATAACTTGCACTCAAATTCCTCGGTATGTGGTACAGTTGTAGCTGGTTCATCCTTGACTGGTGCACCCTTGACCTAGTCAAAGTATCTGCATCCATTATTCCCCTACAATATCAAATCTGTGTTAGTGCTTACAATAATATTAAACTTGACAAGATATTTTAAAACAAAAATACATTAACAACCTTTTTTCTATTTGAACAACACCAAAATTGACGTTCGAGATTAGTTGGGGTGTTTGATGTCTTTAATAAGCATGGGACACCACATCGACACTTTGGCAAAGTCAACATAGCCATAAACCTATTATAATTATTGCAATTTCAAATATTACATCAGATATATAAATATTATGAGGGAAGAATCAATATAATACACATACACATAATAAAGATTTAACATTTGGCATATTACAGACTAACTTATAACCCAACCAAGCTATTTCAAATAGCATAAGATATGGAGATGTGAAACTTTAGTAGTGCATTATATTCATGTATATAAATCTCATACAAGAAACCATTGAAAACATATGCAACTAGATAGAGATACATCCAAAAAAAATGGACTGCACTAACAATGAAAAATAACATAAAACATAAAACACTGAATATATGTTCATCATGTTAACAAAATAATCAAAAAATAAAGCCAAATGAAAGAGATGATTAAAAAGGACAGATTGTGCACATTCATAGAAAAAATAAAAGCACATGAAATACCAACTAAAATGGATATAATATCATACGAAATGAAACTCAAGTACAATACAACCAACTATAAAATGAAAAGCACATTCATAGACGAAATAAATAACCATGTAAGAAACTGATATTGTTAAAGACAACAACACATAAAATAGGAAAACATTGTTGTCGATGTAGTGCTATCATGTCAAAAATAATCATGAATATTGTTGTTTTGTGACAGTGAATTTAGTGTTGTCATGTCAAAAATACGATTGTTAAAACATCAAAAAAACATTTTTTGTGATAGTGAATGTAGCGCTGTCATGTCAAAAATAATCACATGAAATGTTAGAATAGTCTCAAGAGTTTTAATCCATGCTCAATCTATAGTCCCCCAAACTTTAGCTGTACATATCTTGCTCTCTCCCCTTCATTCATTCTTAGGAATCCTTTGGCTCTTGCACTTTCAAGAAAAAAACTATCAAAAGCCTGTAGCATGATATCTTCACTGAGATCGGGTATAACTTTGAGGGCATCATACACTTTATCATAAAGTGAATCTAAGTGTCCTTCATCCATTCTGATATTTTGATTTTCCTTCAAACCAACATTTAAACAATTGATAGCATCAGATATAACATCCACGGAACCAGCCATGTTGGCCTTCTTTCTCTTTGCCTTCCTTGATGTTGTTGGTGACACAAATTGTTTGCCAGTTGCACTAGATTGATTAGAAGTATTCATGTCATTATCCAAATTAGTAGCATTATCCATTTTTGTATTATTCATTGCTGCATTAAAGTCCCCATCATCATCTAAATCAATCGCCTCATCCATAAAAAGGTTCCCTTCTTCATTTTCATGCACTGTTGCAGCTGTTGTCCCTTCAGCTATGTCATTGCCCACAATGCAGGCTAACTCATTGAAATACTGAAATGGCTGCCTCTTATAAACTTTTGCATTTTTGAAATCTTTTCACTACATGTTGGCATAATCAATGAATTAGTTTTTGAGTAAATACTATATAAGATAACTTATACTTTAAATCATAAGAATTTGAAATAACATATTACCTTGAGAAGCTCATCCCAGACACTTTCATCAGCATCCATACATTGAGTTGCCTCGTTCTATGCGAAGCCACTTGTATTTTTTAATTCTTTCATAACTCTATAGGCAAGCTTCCATGTTTTCAGCTTATTTTTGAAGTTATCTTTTGATAGATGAAGGTTCAATTCTGCATTGAACTTCCTTTCGATAGCAGTCCACGCATCTTTTCTAAATCCACCCTCTCCTTTTCTACCAAGGTTGACTTTCTCTTGCAATAATTCCAAATATTTGTGTTACATTTCCCGTGTCCACAATACCTTCCTTGAACAAGAAGGTACATGGGTTGAACGAATTTCTCCATCCATGCTATTGACAAAAATTACAACTTCGAATAATGAGTCAAAATTGCATTAAAAAATTTGCAATCTCAGTCATATTTTACTTCCAAATGCACAATTCCTAAAACAACAAATCCGTCCATAAACCATATAAAAAGATAGTGCACCAAACTTACAAGGTTTCTTGTCATAGTATGTTTGCAGCAGAACATATAAAAAGACTACTGGGAATAAGGCTCATAGCCAATGAAAAATAAGAAAGTAAATATGAATAAAATCATTTTAATAGGAAATCTTTCTTACACCATAGATTAAAAAGGGAATGCACAATGTCCAAAAAAGAAAACTAATATAGACGTTGAATTATGAGAAGACTGAATTGGTTTCCTCTATCAAGTCAAATAACATATAATAAACCTGCTCTTAATAAACCTATTCATTAGATTGCACAAGTTAGAAGATGGAAGAATATAAGATCTATTTTTTTGTCATCAGTCTATAAAAAGCATTGGTTGTTGTTGATCGGATGAAGAGTTATGCAAAGAACTTACAATGTGATTTTGAGATATCACAGAAACATGTGAACAATGTAAAGAACTTATTATGGACACTACATGTGAACAACACAATTTCAAGATATCATAGAAACCCTGTTGCTTGACATCATTAAAATATGTTACTTCTAAATATCACAATTTCAAATATGGAACAACACACACACACACATCATTTAAATCTCTCATCATCTCTACATGTGAACAACACAATTTCAAGATATCACTGAAAGCCTTCATATTTTGTATTTTAACATCTATAGTAGAACAACAGGACAAATACATGTAAACAGTAGGACAAATACCTGTGAACACCACAATTTCAAGATATCACAGAAAGCCTTCCTGTTTTGTATGTTAACATCTATAGTAGAATAGCAGGACACCACATGTGAACAGCAAGACAAATATATGTGAACAGAAGGATGAATACATGTGAAAAAATTGAGATTACTAAGTACATGTGAACAATAGGACAAATAGAACAAGACACAAATCACTTACATGTGAATAGATGTTGAAAAAAAATTACCATTACTGATCCATCATCAAGACAAAAACCGTAGGACACAAGATTCAAAACAGTATTATAGAAGTTACCTTTAAAACATCACTGCATTATACAAGTTATATTTAAAACATATCAAGCCAAGAAGACCACAAATTCATATTACAATTGACAAGAAAATAAATGGCCACCCAGTTCATGTAGCAATGTTTGATCTAAAACGTTCACTAACAAAGTGCAATGTTCATGTTTTCTTTGACAAAACTATGCATGAGGTCTATAGTCTTCCCACATTCTTCGCACTATCTCATCTCAAAATTTTCCCCAATCATCTCTATCTCGCTTAGTCATTCCATACGTCTCAAGTATTGGTACATTTATCGCATTGCAATCATCATCCTCATCAATTTCGATTTCAAGTTGAACACCATCCTCTATTGTAATGTAGTTGTGTAGAATGCAACATGCTAAAACAATCCTAGTTTGTGTCATGATTTGATAAGATGTTGCATGCCTCAAGATAGGAAAACGCTGCTTCAAAATCCCAAATGTACACTCAATTATATTCCTAAGCGAGGAGTGTCAGTGGTTATATAACTCTTGTGAAGTGTTTATTAGGTTTTCTCTAGAAAACTCCTTCAGATGATAACGTGTAGACCGAAACGGGGCAAGAAATCCTGGTACATTTGGATACCTAGTATCTGCTAAATAAAATTTTCCTACAAAAATGCACAAGTTGGGTTACTTTTATAATCATTACCTCATTTATCACAAATGTGACTTTATAACCATTTACAAGATGATTTGACATACCGAGGGGAACTACTAGCGAATCTGCTCTTGAGAGAGCTGAAGCAAGAACATGACTATCTGCAACAGACCCTTCCCAATCAGCAAGAATGTATTGAAACTTATAATCAAATGAACACACACGCAAAACATTTTGTGACAAGTGACCTTTTCTATCATGACATTTAGCTTGTATATCCACATCAACAGTAACTGGTATATGGGATCCATCAATTGCTCCAATGCAATCCTATAATAACCACTAGGATGTTCAAATGTGCAACAATTTGATTAAATGTAAAACAAACAACTATGTGGCACTACAAAATTTACCTTGAAGTACAGATTAAAATGATCCTTCCCAACATTCTCTGTAGGAGTGTTAGGACTAGGGGGAACCAGATAATCAGCATGGAGACTTAAGATACCCTTCAACACTCTATGGAAATATCGACTAACTGTCTCTCTTGAGTGACCAAAGTTGTGAGCTATCTTACGATTCCTCAAATTGTGGCCAAGGGTATGGAGTAACATTACTAGTTGTTCCTCTACCGTTATGTTTAGTGTATCTTCAATGCTTCCTTTTTCCCTTAGAATATAGGCTAGTTTAAAGAAAGCTCCTTTTCTCATACAAATTTGATCATGACAATCTATCTCATTAGAGTGGACAATTCTCTTATAAAAAGGAATTTCATCTCTTTGGCGCATATGCCTCTCTCTTCTACCTTCTTGTGCAAATTTTTCTATGACTACTGCAAGGTAACCAAGAATAGCAGCAAGAACACGAATAAGCCTAGTCTTCCTAACAATGACTACTTGGATTCGTATATCTTTAATAAGAGCCATCAATAAACTGAAAATAAGCAACAAATGATATCAGAGACACTTAAACTGTTCACAGTTTAGGAAAATTAGGATGACTTAGCTTACAGCTGCCCAAAGGGATCAACAACACCCGTACAGAAACTAAGGATTAAAGAGTTATTTTATAAATTTATGTTTGATGGATGTATGAGCCATGCGCATGGTTAAGAAAACATCTATTTTTGGGGGTTTAAAATGCAGCATTGTACTTTTTCATTAGAGACAAGGAAAAGTCTCTAAACTTGGAACCTAAATCGATAACCAATTTGATAAGTTGTAATTGAAGATTGAAACTTCTTAGGCTCCATGTACAATTACAAGTGTTCCTATCAAAGGAATCTCATTTGATGACTCAACAAAGAAAGGAGTTATCAAATATATTCCTTAATGTATCACCAATGAAAGATTAATTATCACAGAGTAATATTTAACTAATATAACAATCAAAATCCATTAAAAAAGCATCAACCACATATAAATGTCAAGTGACTATATGAACTATGGAGTAATATTAAGTTTCCCACAACAACAATAATTATTTATGGAGAAGTTAATGCTTATCAGGCCAATGAATTAATCTCTACCTGGTACTAATGTATATTTCCATGTCAAAAACTAAGATGACAACTTTGAAACCTAACATGGCAAAAACTACGTCATTGATTAATCAAAATTCCTACAATGATCGACAATGGTAAACAGGTAGAACTTGAATTAATACATCCACCCATAAAAAATAAAATAGTATATATTCCCAAATCCCCCATAGATTCAACAGTTCCAGATAGATACTTCTAAAGCATTTTTTGTCTTTCAAAAATGGCCAATGGATATCACAGAATGGGGAGTAGAAGCCATGAGTACTCATCAAATTCTACTCAGGCTTTGGGTGCTACAGCCCTAGTCACAAGTGGGCTAACTGTGTTTTTTTTGGCAGGCTTCACTGTTGTTACCCTCCTTCTTTTGGCCCCCGTATTCATCCTTTTAAGCCCCATTTTGATACCTCTAGGAGCCCTTCTATTTGAAGCAGTTTTAGGGCTTCTCTTCACTGTCTGTTTTGGGCTATATTTAGTTTTTGGGGCTAAATGGTTGCTACGGTATGCATCATTTATACATTGCTGAGAACAACATCTAATCAAGTTATCCCATAAATACTATTATGAGCCCCTTTTATTTGGGACATTTTTAGGGCTTCTCTTTGCTGTCTATTTTGGGTTGTATTTAGTTTTTGGCAAAGCTTGTTGGTCAGTCAATAATATAGACAAACAAAAAATCATAGGAAAGAGTCCATTTAGTGGGTGAGCTCCTAGTGTTTATTTAAATTTGACATATATATATTTCTTGCTTAATGCACCAATAGAGGCGAAATAGGATTAGTACTCTGTGAATTTATCTTGAATGAATTTGGTCAATTGTAGGCAAATTTGATCAAAATTTGTCTCACTAATTTTTGCATATCCTGCACACATTGTTTGGTGAAGTTTAAGCACTATCTCAAAATAAATCTGTCTCCCAGAGTCTCACCATCAAGAATCATGTTGTTGAATGCACCAAGTCAGTGGAAAGGAATCTTGCCATTTCCCAGATTCTCAGGAGGTAGAGTTCTACAGTTGTGGTATTTTAGTTGTGCATAAGGTCAGTGAAAAGGAACATTCTTCTAAGCATCTAACAGACGTTCATGCTACCAATTAGCCCTTGTGTGCATATGCTAGGGTACCTCATAAGTCCAATTGTTGTGTACTTGGTCATTGGCTGTGTACTAGGAGATTATCATTATATACACAACTATTTCAGCAACATGTGATTTGATTATGGTCTAGGAAATGCTTTCTTGATGTTTTGAAATCAGTATTTTTTTTTTTTTAACAAACTCCAATGTACTTGGGGATGGTTGGAAATGTTTTCAAGTCATATTTGGTTATGCGAAAAAATTGCAAACCATCTTGGAAACTCACAGTCAATATATTATTCGGAAACCTTTGACTGCCCATGGGACTACCAAAAATGTCCCCAGTTCTCCTGGTTTTATATGGTGTGGACCACAATGTAACCCTAAAATATTTAAATATTATTAAAATATGCATTCATGTTGTTATGAACCTTAACTAAACTAAGCCTAAGACATTCTATTATTTCATCATTTCATGAAAATTTATTTCTGCTCTATAGTCAGTGGACATTTCATTGTTGGATTTGCACTTTGCAGAGTTGCATACATACTAGCCTAAGTATATTGATATTTGCAGGGTTCACAGGGTTTCATTGTTTGGCTCAAGTGATCAATTTTCAAGATTTATTATTTATTCATGATTATTCTAAAAAACCATTTTTAGCACAGTGATCTAAAAAACCGTTTCTAACACATAGCAAGTGCTTTTTTCATTAATCAAATTTTGAGAGATAGAAGACTTAGTAGATTTCCTAGTATCCATGCTAAATATTGTAGAGAAATTGTTTATTAAACAATTTTTTACAGATAGAAGACTTAGTGGATTCCCTAGTATCCACACTAAATATTGCAGAGCAATTATTTAGTACCAACAAAATGAATTTCTTAAAGTTTTAGTCAGAGATGTGCTTGAGTATGCTGTTAGAAAATAGAATGTGAAGTTGTGAACAGATTGAGACTTAGGTGTTGCTCCTGTCTGGAATTCTTCAGCTGGGTGAAATTAAAATTTGAACTCCCATTTTATATATTTAATTGTACATTCTATGATGATTAAATGAATAATCATTAATTTAAATATTTTAGATTAATAAATGTTATTATGTTGCTATTAAAAGCTCAAGAGTCAACAAAGTGATTATTAAAAGCACCATTGTTAATGATAAATAATGATAATGAAGTGTTGAAGAGATGCGATCAGAAGTTTAAGTATAAAGAGATGCAAATAGAATAGATGACTACTTGGTTAACGTATGGAAGAGGTGGTATGATTAACTATGAAAGGAGGTGTGTCTCTTCCAATGTGTCCTATCATCTGCAACATAAGATATAGGATGCCAATCTCATCTTTCATTCCATCATAACTGAATACATATATATTACTCTTTTTTCTCTTATCCTCTTAGATATGCTCCTTTTAGAGCCAACAGCCTGATCGGCTTACTGGTGCAATTGCAAATAGAATATATTAGCTGAGATGACATCTAAGGGATGACACAGTCAAATAGTATATAGAGAAAGCATCCCAAATCCAACTACTTTCTTGACCACACCATGAAGGCCAAGAAGATCACGGTTTGTTCTATTGTTTCTTGTGACAACAACTTTTTTATTCTTTGGAAGCACATACAACTCTAAATCTTCCTCTTCTCCATTACCACACAATGGAGAGAGGATGCACCCCTTAACCTGCATTTACCTCCAACTCAGATTATCAATACTATCAAGATTCTTCAATGGCAATCCTACTCAAGAAGAAAAAAAAGGCCCCCTGTCCTCCCTCCCCTCGTCCCTCATGTAAATGACAAGAATAATCTCATCTACAATACATTATGACAGCATTTACAAAAGCCCTTCTCTTGTTCACTAACTGCTTCTATGTTCTAATCAATTACTTTCCACTGCATAATGTATTTCAAGAAGTAGATATCGTAGAGTTCTATAAGCAATAAATATTAATTTTGTATTTCCATTATAAATCAGAAAGACAAGAATGTCAAAATATTTGATTTACTGTCTCATTATTGTAAACCCAAAAACAAAGACAAGAAAGTTAAAATATGTAAACCCAAAAACAAAGACAAGAAAGTCAAAATATTTGATTTACTATCTCATTATTGTATTGATATAATGTCCAAATTTTTTGGTACCATAATCACTGTAACACATTTCTCTACATCAGCCCCATTCCCCTGTAAAGACTACTGAACTTGACATGTTCAATTTCATCTCCGAAAATCACATAGAATAGAATTTTTTTACATTTATATTTATTTAATTTTGTCTCAATGTTTCTTCTCATAATCCCCCACACACCCGAAAGAAATCCTGAATCCAAACAAAAGGAAATCATCTCACCTGTATTCGTAAACAATGAACAATCTTAGAAAGAAAAATAAAAATTAGATCTACCTATGGGAAAAGATCTAATGGAGCTGCATTAGGGCCTCAAGATGAATCCCCCTCTGGTTTGATTTATAGGGTTCCAAAATCTTTGTTGAGGGAAGACACATCTCAGTAGTTATACCATCCTCAAGTCCTATTCTTGGGTCTTTACCATTTCAAAGTTAAGGAGGGATCATCTATCTAGACAGAATCCCTCAAGTCGAAAGTGGCAAGAGACAGCTTCCATAGAGCGTCCTCTTAACTGGAAATGATATCATCCTCTGATGACAGATATTGTGAAGGATATGCTCAAGATGGAAAACCAACTACCATTTTGGGCCTTGGAAGAAATCAGGCCGAATATTGAGGACTGGTTTGAGTCTACACTGAAAAGCTTATCCCATCATGACACTAAACCCTAGCATATCGAGACTTTTTGAAAATGAGAATAGCCTAATAAAAGCTGCCCACGAACTATGTTTCCACTATGTAGTAAAACCTTATGAAAATAAATAAAATAGCCCAATAAAAATTGCCCAAATTTGTGGAAAACTACCCAGATTGAAAAGGAAGACTGAGTACCTGTAATGCTCCAGAGAACGACGAAGAATGGCAACTAAATTTTAGGAAAGAGACTGTAAATACCCAACAAATACCTACAAAAAAATAATAACACCCTTCAAATACTGGTTAAAATCAACAATGCCAAGCAAAAAATACCTGTTACAACCCTAAACAGAGCTGAACAATGGAGTTGAGAATTACCTCGTGTCACAAATGCAGTCATAGTCACAATCCTATTGACATGGTAAATAAAAAAAATGGTAAGATAAAAAACCTAATAAGATAGTTGTGGAAGACTACAAACCTCATTTTGACCAAAAATTAGAATACTGGAATTCTAATTCCGTTTTCAAAATTTTGCCCCAAACACCAAGTTTGTCAAAACTAGCTTTTGCGTATGCCAATTCTAGGCTAATTCTGCGAAACAAATGGGCCCTTACTTATAATTGTCTCCTCCTTGATATCTCCTCTAGATGCTTTGATTGCACTAACACATGCTTTAACTCTTTCAACATATTTTGCAATGTTTTCATCCTCTCTCATCCTCATTTGATCAAATTGTCCTCTCAGACTTTCTGCTTTGGCTCTTCTTACATTATCATCTCCTCCATATATTTCTTTCTGCTTGTTCCACATTTCAAAGGCAGTTTTGTAGTCCTTGATGTCATCAAATTCTTCATAACTCGGAGCAGATTCTATATCTATCATCATATTGTTGTGGGTCTTCTTTTTAGCAATATCATTGATAGATAATGTACCAGCAGGTTTTGCATATTTTTCATCAAGGTACTTTAGTCTTGTATCTCCAATAGAAGCTAGATGAAGTCTCATCAACCCTTGCCATGCTAAGAAGTTGTCCCTATTAAGTCTTAGAATTTTCCTCTTATAAGACATCCTCACCTTTGGCTTAGATCCTTGAAATCTTTTTTGACAAGCACCAAGGTCTCTGATACCAATTGTTGGAATTAAAGATGGAGCAACTGAGAGGGGGGGGTGAATCAGTTGTCACAAAAACAATTCATAGATCCTTTAGATGTCTTTAATACTTATGTACTATTGACACTCGATAAACAATGTTGGAATACTGTAACTCAATAGATTAACTAGTTATTGATCATCTAGCATTCATAGTTATTAATATGCATGCAAAAGTTAAATAAAATGAACACAAGAGACACCAGATTTAACATGGAAATCCAATATGGGAAAAACCACCAAGTAACTAGCTACCAATTTTTCACTCCTCTGAAGTGAGCCCTATTAGGAGCCAACCTTGTTAAAGGTTACAATACACACTATTAGGTGTGACCTTGTTAGAGGATTTAATCACCCTGTTAGGAGTGGTCTTGCTAGAGGTCTTTAGAACAATTCAACTGAACTGTCACCTTGTTGGAGGATTTATAAAATGGCTGTTAAACCAACTCTGTTAAGAGATTTGAAATCAATGCTACAATTGTTAGAAAGAAACAATGAGTTAACCTGAATAAGATGCAACTGAATTTGCTAACAATAGGTTTCTATTCTACTTCATTAGATCCTTCTAGATCAAATATGGCTTTGCTGCTCCTCAACGATCTTTGATCATCGTTCAAATTCACTTCCACAATAATTAGTCCTTATTTCACATTAATTCCACTCTTCCATCTCACACACACTTAGAATTCACAACTTGACCTCTTAATTATACCATTCAGATTGTCAAGTCGGCCCATTTACATGTTACATTTACTAATAAACCATACACTAGTCAGCTACAAATATTATTCTAAACAAATAGACATTATTTCAAAAATTGATGAAATCCTTTACTGGCTGACCCTGCTCGGTAAATACTATTTCCAAAAATTTCCTGAGTTAACCTTCTTGACTCAGTTAACATTGCAACTTCTGCAAAATCCTTTGGATACCGAGTTTACTCGATAAGAATTGAATCCTTTCATGAGAGCTCGGTAAGAACTGCTTCTGTCACATTTCCTTTGATGACCAAGTGATCTCAGTAAAAACTAAATTTCTTTGATTACCTTGAAAGCTCGGTAACAACTGTTTACTTGGTAGATACTGCAAGTTTTCTTTTGCTAACCTTCTGAGCTCGGTAGATACTGTTCTTTGCCTTGCTGACCTTCTGAGCTCGATAATCATTGTTCTTTGCCTTACTGACCTCCTGAGCTCGGTAATCACTGTTCTTTGCCTTGCTAACCTTCTAAGCTTGGTAGACTCTATCTGATGACTGATATGAAATTTGTGTGACATCAAAGACAACACACAATTAAACAATTGTATCCAATAAAAATCTACTCTATCTGCACTTGCAAACTTCTCTCTTCATTCCTTTTCATCTTTAGGGTTTTCCTTCCTTAAGAAGGCCTACGTGACTTAGGGTTAGGTAAGAATAAATGATTATGAATCACCCATTTTTTCACTTAGAACATCCCTCAATTTTATTGGTTACATGTACTACATAGGGATTCCCAATATAGATTCATTCTTATCATCCAGAATCGCAAAACAATCCTTAAGTTGGCCCAAAAATAGTTTACATAGAAGTTTGTGCCATTACAAACAACTACGTCCAAAAGTTTTTACTCCACACTTAAAGCCTTTGATGCTTAGCATCCACTATATCTTCAATGTTGTAACTCATCTTCTAAATGACTCGACATCCACTGTTCACTCGCCATCTAAATCACTCAACATAAACTAACTTGCTCAGCACTGGAGTGACTCGGCACTATCTACTTGGCAAATACTATATATATTGCTCAGCTTGCATTATCTGAAAACTTATGCTTAGTATACACTACTTACTCAGTATGCTCTTTATTAATATGGATAAGTGTGTAGTCACTCATATGTCAAAACAAATCTGAGATTAACAATCTCCCCTTTGACATGAGTTACAAAAACACTTTGGCATGCATATATATTCTTAACTTAAGCATAACTTAGATAATCTATATCTTTACTCGGCTCACATACAAAATTTCAAATTTTCAATATTTTGCAAAAATGATGACTTATCAGTCATACCTCAAAACTTCATAACTCCCCCTGATTTGATTATTTTCTGTTGTATCTGAATCTAATACTCCTGCTGAGTAAAATTGCTTCAACTGCTAGCTTTCTTTATTTCTATCGTACTCCCCCTTTGGGTATGTTCACCATTTTTGTCTCAATTCCCCTTTTTCTTCACTATCCCCCTTCAATTCATTTCCCCCTTTTTTGACACTTATGTCCTGGGTGGTACACAAATAGTGTGTTTTTCCAAAAATGTTTGATGGACCTCCAATATAATATTTATTATTGCATCCCAATTGTTGCATACTGCTTCTAGTGAATGAATTTATACATACTGCTTCTAGTGAATGAATTTATACATCTAGATCAGAAGAAAGGACCACTAAGCCTTCATGAGTAGAAAGGTGAGCATCTTTCTTCAACATTATTTCTTCAAAGGCTATTCCCTTGTGCAACACCTCCATGTGTGGGGTTAAAATGGCTTGGATATTTATCAAAGTAGCCCTGGTATTTGCATCTTGTGCATGTAGTGCAACTAACTAACCTTGAGTAGATAATGGCCTCTAAGAATGAGTCTGACTATGACCAAGAGAAAACTTAATAATATTACATGTTTTCTTTAAGTCTCCCTAGAGTTGATCAATAGCCCTCTGTGCTTCTTGTGTGAACAAGTTCACATCACAAAGCTTTTTGTATAGAGAAACTATGTTCTCTAATACCTTTTTCACATCTTCCATTTTGGTTTCTAAGTCAACCTATCTGAGTGCAATGGCACTAGAAATATTTTCATCAACCTTTATTAAAAATCTCTTCTCAGACTATTCCAATAGTTT
This sequence comes from Cupressus sempervirens, assembly GCA_028749045.1. Taxonomy (NCBI): domain Eukaryota; kingdom Viridiplantae; phylum Streptophyta; class Pinopsida; order Cupressales; family Cupressaceae; genus Cupressus; species Cupressus sempervirens. The sequence continues at coordinate 785,022,379 of CM053785.1, read as the reverse complement.
GGTGTTTGTGTCCAGGTCTACATCACTGATCTTTTTAACCAAATTCACCTATTGCTCAAGAATAGGTTCATCTGTATTAGGTTCTTGGAGGTTGGATGCATCAATAAATATTTCTTTGATTTCATATAGCACTTGTCTTTTCTTGTTCCCCCTCTTGATTAACTCTTGATTCTTTTTCCTTATTAGAGCCTCTTGCAATATGCTCATTTGTTTTATGGTGATTGTTTCTAAATCAAACTTTGGGAGTTCAATCACCTCATCTATGTTGACATCTCCATAAGATGTACCTTCTCCAACCTTAGATGCATCAAGACTAGGCCTTGATGACTATAATGGTGTAGCATCTAAACTTGGCCTTTGAAGAGTTTGACTAGGAATAGGAGATGCAAAACTTGGTAAGGTAACCAATGTCTAAAATGCAATTTGTTCCTCTAGTTTCAAAGTCAAGACTGACTCTTTAGTCCTATCTTTCTCCTTCTCTTTGTTTTCTTCACCTTGAATCTGTGATTTAGGTGTGGGTACCTTCTTGACCTATTTCGACTTGTGTCCCAATATTCTCAACTGTGAATATTGCTTGCACAAAAGCATTTGACACCAATGTGCTGACATTTGATGTCATCGAGTCCTTTCTTTGGTATACAACAATGGGCATTGGAACATGAGTGTCAGAGGTGACACTCAGTTGTGCTTTTGGACCTCTTGTCTCTATAAGTGCAAGGGGCACACAAGATGTGTTAGTGTTCAATGTCTCCCCTACTGATGCTTTGTTGATTTCATCTGTACTAATTAATATAGGATTACTGCAAAGTTTAGCAGTTAAATTTGATTCCTGTAGAATCCTCTCCAAATCATCCTCTATCAAAGGATTAATTTTTTGCATAGTCTTATCAAAAACATCCTTTTTCTTGATAGTATCTTGTTGACTAACTAGATCCACATGAGGAGGACTAGCACTCAACATGTGTACCTCAGGTACAACCTAATCCTGCTACTGCTCTTCTTCAGTTGTTGCCTTTACCTCTGTTTCCTTTTATGTTCCTCCCTTGTGACTATTCTTGATAGATCCATCCTTTTTAATCTCAACTACCTCTTGGCCATTTTTGTCCTCACCTACCTCCTTAGGTGCTTTCTCAATAGCTTTTTCAGTCTGCAACCCATAGATAACCTTCCATTTTTGGGTGCTCTATTTGACAACTTCCTCAATGTTATTTTGTAAGATGTTGAAGGCTCTGTATTTTGGAGAAAATCTCCCCTTGCATTTATTAATGTCCCTAGTGATACATGACTTATCTAATTATGACATTACTCTAGCAAGAGTAGTCTCCCTAATATTCCTTTCAGTAGTTAAACTATATTTCCATCTTTGCTCAACTTTGTCATATAGACTTTTTGGTAGAGAGTTGGCAAGCTCAATAGGGGTATTCTTGAATGTGGCCATCATTTTGTATATAGATTCCTCAACCTTTTTCATTTCTACTTTACCAAGTTTTTCAAACTCAACATGTGTGAAACCTGACAAATTTGCACTATTCCTAATGTTATTACACAAGTTGTCTAAATCAAAAGAGGGATAGTGGCTTACCACTTAAAATTGACTATTATCATTTGACCCGGTCCTCTCCTCATCTAATTCATCTGGAGAAATATACTTTCTCCTCTTTGGTATTTCTTGCTTACTTTTCTCTATAGTAACAATTGATCTTTTGCCTTTGGGTTTGTCAACTTCCTATTTTTTCTTTGTTGTAGCCCTTGTGCTAGCCCTGGTGATAGGTATTGCTGACTTTTTTTTGTGTTGGCTTCACAACCTTCTTTGGTTTCTTTGTTTTGGGATCCTTGGCTTTTCTCTTCTTCTTCTCTGCAGGCTTAGGTGCTTCACTGGCTTCTTCTTCGTTGGCACCTTCATCATGTTCTACTTCCTCTTCTTCTTAGTCCTCTCCTTGACCTTGTGTTCGTGCAAGTGGGGCTTGAGTAGGTTGCTCATCTTCTTCATCCTCATCACCTTCTTCTTCTTCTTCTTCTTCTCCCCCTTCACCAAATCTATTTTTAAGCTTCTTCATAATATTATTTTTCTTTCTCACCACAAAAGTTGTCTTCAAATCTATTGTTATTCTGGATTTGGCTTCCTCATAGTTTCCAAATGTGGTTGCACCCTTGTCTACTTCCCCTACAAGTAAAGATGTGATGGTTGTTGATGCCTCATCCACATTGATTTTATAGGGCAATGGCCTAAGCCATCTAACCCTAGGAATAGCTACTTCTATATAAGTAAAGTCAACATCCACTAGAAAATAAACATCATCATAATATTTTTCTACTAGTAACACTAGTATCCTCAATCTTTGTTTCATAGACTTCTTAAAGTCTTCAAAGTAACTTGTCATGGATGACTAAAAAAATTCTCCAAGTTTCTCTATAAACTCTCCAATTTGAACTACAATTGAGCTATTGGTCTTCCAAGCAACTTTACCAAATGAAGGAAATGTGTTCTGCACATAGAAAAATATACAAACTAGTAATGAACCGAATTTGCATTATGCATTCTTAGTCTTTGTTATGGCTCCCAATTTTTCTGATAACTATCAGAGTTGTAACTTAGCAAGGTCATAAGAGTGATCCTTCTTGAATATCTTGTAGCCCAAATCCATAGCCATACAAGATACATTGTTCAATATGCTAGATTGAAAGAACTTGTGAGCAATAATTCTCACTGTAAATGCAATTAGGGGATCCAAAACTGTGTCAATTGTCATCCCTCTTTTACTCCATACAGCCCCTGTATTCTTCTCAATTACTTCCTTTACATCACTACATATGGTCTTTGGTCTATCTAGTGTAGGATACCCTATTACACATTGAATTATCCTTTTAGTAATTTTGGTAAGGTCATTTTCCAACCATACTGAGTGATCATGTATTCTTCTCAATACTATTTTAATCCATTTTGTCTTGAATACATTTAGAAAATCTAGGGCACCGGTTAACCCTTTTCTCTCTACAATCTTGTTTTCCTAATTTAGCACTCCATCAACACATAGTTTCCATATAAATATCTAATTTTCATGTCTCCATTACTTCAAACCTTACAAGTATAACAACATCTTACATCTTGTATCATCAAAACTTGTGGTGGTATCATCGATAATGCACCAATTGGATTTCCCTTGTATGAAATCTCAAGAATAGCTCAGAAAGGTGGTTGTTTGATCTCATTTCTTATCAATTGAACATTTAAAAAATATTTTCCTTCCTATCAGTAGTAGAAGAACTAGACTCCATATCAAATAACTAGGGTTTATGATATTTTAGATAGTGTAACTCAGCACATGATAAATATCTTATGAATGTGATGATTGGTGATGAGTAGTAGCTGAATCCAATTCACAAATGCTTGAATTCTTTTCTCCAATTCTCCTTATGCTCTTTGTGCTCTCTTAAATCTCAAATGAATGCAAATGAGTCAAACATTGACTATACATCCCTTAAAACTTGGCAATAAATGCTCAGTGCTTACACAACTATAAGCTTAGATATCATAGTAATTTCAACTCATTCGGATTACATGTGATTTATTTTACACTCAATAACCACAACGAGCTCAGCCAACACTATTACTTTTAATAGCTTGGCACCAACTAAAAATTTTCATGCTTGGCAACAACATGAAAACTAACAAAACTTATAGATTTCTTCCAGGTTCTAACCAATACATTGCATCTTAATTCATGCGTATATAATCTTTTTAGAACTTAGATTCTTGGAACTGATGTAAAATATATCAACGCAATATCAGTCCCACATACCTTTTTGATTGCCTAGTTGGGGGTGACGTGATCACCTGATCCATTGGATGAAGTGACCTCATTAGAACTTGATGTGCTACAATCTTCCTTTTTCTTCCATGTCTTTTTCATCTACACTCTGACATTCTCAACATCAATCTTCCCTTTTCCTTTGTTGAATTCACTGCTAAGTTCTTTTGACCTTGTTCGACAATTCCTGCTGCTGTGACCAGTCTCAAATAGCTAAAACATGTGGTTTGACTTAACCATCTACTTCAATCACTTCTAAAATGTGTTCTAATGCAATTCTCAAAAACATGTCCATATACTTGACAATAGTGATAACTATACCTTGTATTGTAATCCCAATTGTAGGGTTTTCCATTGTGTTGTCCCTTTGTCTACTTGTTTGATCTTCACTTAGCATTGGATCTGCATTCATATGCTCTATGTCCATACTTCTGACAATTATGGAAATGTCCTTCAAATGTTTGTGTTCTTGTAGTCTTAGTCTTGTATTCATGTGCCTAATGTCCTTACTTGTTGCACTTATGACAATAACCCATAAACTTTTGCGTAGGGTTTTGATTTCCATTGTTGCTCCTAGAAACATTTGTTGTATGACCTATCTTTCCACAATTATGACAAGTGGGTTTGTAGCTCTTACCTTTGTTGCTTCTTTGTTCACCACTTTTAGATGATTCTCCTTCCTCAGTACTAGTGTAACCCAATCTAGTAGTATCATTGTTAGATCTAGGAGATCTCATCAATTTATCAAAGTACTTGATGGCTTCATTAGGTCTGTTGAGACTTTCAGCAAATTCTTTTCTCTTTTCAAATTGTTTATTCTGTAACTTTACGGTTGTGATCTCAATGTCCTTACCATTCAATTCATGATTGGAAATCCTCACTTGATTCATTTTTTCCAATTGCATGCTAGCAATCCTATGTACCTATGATGTCTTCTCTTCTAGTCTATTAGTCAGTATCCTTTTGTCATCTTCAATTATGACTTTGTCCTCCTTAGCTTTCTTTTTCTACTCGGCCACATAATACTAATTGGACTTCTTATTCTATCTTAAGATTTCTAACCTCTTTAGTTAGGGCACCATTATTTTCCATCAGATTTGTAATTGTTGCATCAAATTCACTTGATTTCCCATCTACAAGTAATTCAGTAGTATCTTCATCTTGGTAATGTTTGTCATTCTCTTCAATAAATATCTCTTTCCTTCTCTTTAATGATCACTTCAAATCATCTCTTGCTTCATTCATCTGATGTAGGGCAAGCTAGATTTTAATCTTCTAGTTCTCAATGACTTTTCCCAACTTGTAGACTTCCATCTTCAAGATCTTTCTTCAAAGTTGCAAAGCTTTCTTTTTTAGAGAACAAGGCTCTGATTCCAATTGTTGGAAATACAATAGGGAAAGTAAAATCTGAGAGGGGGGGTGAATAAGTCCTTCAAAATTTTATCTACTAAAACATTCACCACACATCCATCTCATAATTTGCATATAAACTGAAATACCAAACTAAGCATGTTCATTCATAGCATGAAAACAAATAAATATTCATCACATATGACACAAGATATTTGGTTACCCAGAAACCCTCCAATGAGAAGGTACAACTGGGGTGGGGATGACACCCACAAATCTTTACTACTACAGTTGTAAAGTGTATCCAATGAAGGTTACAATGTTTGATCATAAACTACGATCTACCCTGTGAAAGGTCTTCCCTGTTAAAGGCTTACAAAGATTGTTAGATCTTACCTTGTTAAAGGATTTCAATACCATGTTAGAAGTGTGTCTGGTTAAAGGATTTCAACTTACAATGAAGTAAGCACTTAGTTAATATATTTATGCAAAAGTATTCTAGAACTTGAAACCTATTAAGGCTACTCTATTAAGAGACTTTATCGATTCACCTGTTAGAATGTCTCAGCCTTGATCCTTAAGTTAGTGCTTCATTTCTTGATAAAAGATCACCTCTTTCCTGATGTGTACTTGATCCTCTCTAATTAGATGTATCATTCATGTTCTCTTAGCTTTCCTTTATTCTCTCTAACTAATTTTGTAATGCATATCTCAATTCACAACTCCTTAGTCAGCATGAAAAATACTCTGTTTGCACATGCAAACTTCTCTCTTTGCTCCTTTCATCTTTAGGGTTTCCTTCCTTAAGAAGACCTAGGTGACTTAGGGTTAGTTAAGAATCAATGATTGTGATTCACCATTTTTTCTCTTATAACATCCCATAATTTGATTGGTTGCATGTACTGCATAGGGATTCCCAATATAGATTTGTTCTTATCATCTAGTTTCACAAAATAATCCTTAAGTCACCCCAAAAATGGTTTACATAGAAGTTTATACCATTACAAACAACTATTTCCAAAATTTTTTACTCAACACCTAAAACCTCTAATGCTTAGCATCCACTGTATCTTCAATGTTATAACTCATCTGTTGAATGACTCAACATCTACTATTCACTCGGCATCTAAATCACTCGGCATAAACTAACTTGCTTGGCACTAGAGTGACTCAGGACTATCTGTCTGCTTGACACATACTATATATACTACTCGACTTGGATTATCTGAAAACTTGTGCTTGGCATACACTACTTACTCGACATTCTATTTATGAATATGACTAAGTGTGTAGTCACTCATATGTCAAAACCAATCTAAGATTAATAATGTGGTTGAAGAGTTAGTAAGAAAAGTGTGTTCTACCTAATTGATGTACACCAATTGAATGGTTAGGATCTATTGATTAGAGTCCTAAGAAGCCTAGGGTGGTTAGAAGCCCTAGTTGGTCAAGTGTATCACCTAAGGAGACCATGAGAGAGCCTAGGGAAGGAGAAAGATTAGTTGTCACATCACCCAGTTGAAAAGTACCCCACTCAACTATGGTGGTCTCTACAGCATATCAACTTGATTTACTTCATCAATCTCCTCAATGGTAGGGAAAGAGCTAGGTGTGTGAATAAGTAAGGAGCTAGAAATGAGGAAAATATTTGTGGAAAGAGATTTTTAATTCATAAGTATCATTATTTTTGTCACTCTTACTTGTAAACAAAATGTTTCACTCTACAGTCTAAGTTTCTTTATCACATCCTTAGACCTCAGGTTGCTGAGAAAGCATCCATGATGAGCAGGGTTGCAAATAGAGGTGCTTTTAGGCTTATTTAGGTTGTATGAGAAGGAAAACATCATGGATGGCCCATTGAAATGTGTAGAACCTAGAAATATAAAGAATTGGAGCAAAAAAAGGATATATGGGGTTACTTTTTCAAGAAGGGATTACGTCCTTACTTCCTAGCTATGAAAGGCCACAATATCACCCTCTCGACTAATTTTTTTTACTCATGGAACAATGATTAGGTCGAGATATGAAGAATCAATTTTATGGTGACATCAGATCTGAATGGTGAAGTGACAAGCTTGGATTGTGTAGGTATGCAAATTGCAAGGAAAGGTACGTTGGATTATAGTAAATTTAGACATAAATTATTTGAAGAAATTGAAGAACCTGTTAGAGTTAGTTTTGGAAATGGGTATGATAGGCTTTCCCCTCCTAATCCATTTGAAGCCATTTGTTACTAGCTAATAAAGTATTTCACTCTTGAAGGTCAGTACATGAAATAACATGGCTACCATTTCCCCTTGCTTAACATGTTACATCATGGGGAAAAAGTGAACATCCCTTTCTTCGTGTATTCTTCTCTAGTCAATAGTATTGTCCTAGGTGAAAACCATCCCATCCCCCAAGGGCTCATTTTTGTCCTCTACCATCATGTCGAAGCTCACCATCCTGGGTTTGGTAGATTTCTCCTTCCCATTGTTAAATCTACTTCTCCTAAAGGGCCTAAGTACTCAATTATTATTGAAGAAATAAGCTCAAAAAAATCCCTCTGAGACCACCCCAAATCATGGAAATCTCTTAGCCCCCCAAGCCCAAGAAGCCTACCATTTCCATGGAACAATCCCTTTTGCTTGAAGGACCCAAAAAATGTAAGAATAACTCTACTAAGTCTAGCCCTACTAGTACCCCCCAAAAAAGGAGAATGGTGGATGACATTAGTGACATTGACAATAATGAAGGGGAGGATTTTTCTAATTTTGAGATGGAGGATAGAGCCATGGACTCCAAGAATCAGAAGGGCAATACTAGTTCTAGGGAAAGAAGATCTATGAGACTCAAAAACAAAAAAGGGAAGAACTATAAGGAAGAAAGCAAGGAAGACTCCCACAATTCTCAAATGGTGGATAAGGAAGAAGAGATAGAAGTGAAGGAAAGTTTAGAGAAAGTTGGGGGATGCTCCTCTAAAGATGCAAATTTTGAAGTGGAAGCGAAGGATTCTGATGAGGAAACCCAGTATCCTAAAGAAACTAAAGTGGTGGTGGATCTTGGAATTTCTGGTAATGAAGACTTTAAGGCCTCTGATAAAACTAAGGTAGGGGAACAAGATGTCTCCCCTACTTTCATCCAGAGATAGTTGGAAGACTTCAAAAAGGATTGTGAAAAAAGTTCCACTGGAATTAATGAGAAGAATGATGTACTTAACAATAAGTTCAATATGGCCATCATTAGACTTGAGTTGGGTGTGGTGATTTTCATGATTTGTAAGGTACACAAGGAAATGATGAGAAAGGTTTTGTTTGGGGTGAAAAATGTGAAGATAAAACTCAAAAAGCCAAGCCAAATCAAAGAGGAAAAGTGCGATAAGATTAAGAGTGCCATGCAGATCAAGAACTAGATGGAGGAGATCAAGTACCTAAATGAGGATTGGGAGCACATCAACCAGATGTTTGGAACTTTTAGTTCTCTATTGGTTATAGGTTTTATTATAGTTTTTTAAACTTCATTTTTATGCTCTTGATGTTATCGAGCTAGTCTCTCATTAATGTTATCTATTTTAATCCCCACTATTGTTAGGGTAACGAGACCTTTATTTTAGTTGGTAAGTTTGGTAGATTTTAGTTTAGACTTATATTAGATTTAGATTTGGTTGGCTTAAACTATTCAAATAACATGCCATGTTTTGATTATTTTATGATTCTGTAAGTTATGGGTGTGACTTTGATTGTTGGGGTCAGAGTTTGCTTCTCTATTGCTTGGTTGTTATAACCCAGAGTAGAGATGGTCTTTACATTTTGCTACATCTGGGTTGAGGACCCTCTTCCTACCTTTTTAAATCAAAACATATTATATGGTTAATATACTAAAACTTCTATACTTATATTATTTCAATATCTAATTAAGATGTATGTATGTATAGTGATATGATGATATTTTATTTTATTATAATACATAAAAATTATAATTCATATTAGTGTTTATTTGTGTATGTATTATTTATACTTTTGATTTATTGACTTACTATAGTTATTTATTATTAAATCATATCTTAAGGTAGGGATATCATAGTGATGTTTAAGTCATTCACAAAATAGTTATGCATAACTTATTTATTTTGAGTATATTTATGTATACCTAAAAAGTAAGTATATCTAATTGTTATTTCAATAATAATATGTATCTAATGTTGGACTTAATTTCAATTAAATTTAGAAACTAGTCTTATCTAAATTCTAATGTAATATTGATTCTAATTTTAATTCATGATTAGCTCTAATCTTATTTTTGTTAGTTTTTATAGATCTCTAATAGAAAAAACTATTACAATAAATAATGATAGATATTGTTACTTGTATAACTATAGAACAGAATTGTTTCTCAAATGGTGACTGTTATGTGATTGCTAAGATGACAAAGATCTTCCAATGAAGACTACTAATAACCCCTACTATAGAGTGAATATATTAATTTTCTTTCAGTAAAGAGTGAAAAGGAGAAGGTTGAGAATGATAATGTGATTATAGTGCAAATCACTTGAACTTATAATGCCTCATATTGATTTTTATCCTTAGTAATCTATCTATTCATTTATATATTGGTAAAGGGTCATGACCCTCATAGAGTCATGACTCTACATGGCCTTTGGCCATGAAGAGTCATGCCTCTACGATGACATGACTAACAACTATTTGTTAGTGTAACTTAACATATACACAAAGCAATCAGTGTTATAATCTAACACTATCGATACTATAATGTTCATTGATACAACATTGCTAATACAATAAAGGTCATTGATATAGTATAGTTTTCTGATAATGTCATTAAATATATGTTAATATAAACAACACACACACATATATATTTGTAAGTAATAACAATGAACATTTATCAGAGAAACCTAATACAGATTTGTATATATTAGACAAGCATCATTACTTCTACTGATACTATACATCAACACTCCCTCTTAGCAAGGGAGAAGTAATACACCTTTAGATTTTAGAATAGAATATCTAAACACTTTAGCTGATCTTAACACTCTGAAAAAGTGACTAGTCAAATAATTAAAATCACCATGCTATGAACACTATCATAACATATATTATGATCTCTAATTGACAGAAACAATATCTAGAGAAAACATAATGGGTATGTTATCTATGATCTCTAATTGTCTAAAACAATATCTAGAGATGTCCATGATAACATAATAGATTCATTACCCATGATCTCTAATTGTCTAAAACAATATCTAGAGATGTCCATGATAACAAGCCTATCATTTGCAAGATTATCACCTTACAAACAATTACCTTCTGAATATATATGTCCATGAAAGATCATCACCTTTCATTACATATTTGATGCAACTAAACAACTATAGAAGCATAAACTCACATGAATTGAAAATTTTAATTCAATATTCAATATTACAAATTAATCATACCAAGTTTTTCTCTAAAGTATTTCAACTTCACTTTAGCAAGAGACTTAGTAAAGATATATGTTGTTTTCTCATTAGTATTGATGTACTCTAGTTGAATGATTCCTTGATCCACAATATCTCTAATGTAGTGGTAAGAAATTTCAATATGTTTGGAACGATTATGGAAAATAGGATTAGCAAAAAGCTTGATGGAACTTTAATTATCACAATGAATCACAGCGGGCTTCAAAGGTCTTTTGAACAAACCTACTAACAACTTTCATAGCCATGTCACTTCTCTAGCACCCAAGGAAGATGCAATGTATTCTGCTTCGGTAGAACTTAATGCAACTAAAGAGTATTTTCTACTAAACCAAGAAACCATACTAGATCCTACACTAAAGCAACATCCATAAGTACTCTTACATTCAGTAGGGCTGCCTACACAATCGGAATCAAAATATCCATGAAGTTCAATGTCAACTTTATCATATTTAATTCCCATGCCAATAGTACCCTTTAGATATCTCAAAATGTATTTAGTTGCATGTAGATGTATCTTCTTTGGTGCACACATAAACTAACTCAAGGTGTTAGTAGCATAACACATGTATGGATGAGTATTCACCATATACATTAAAGATCCAATAATCTGCCTATAGTAAGTAGAATCTGTAGGTTCTGATTTGATCATATCATCCTTCAACTTGTGTAGATTGACTTCCATAGGAGTAGAAGTTGGTTTACATTCCATCATTCCAAATTTTGTTAAAATGTCAACTATATATTTTCCTTGATTCATAAGAATGTAGTTATCCTATTACCAGACTTCTAATCCAAGAAAGTAGTGAAGTAGACCTAAATATTTCATTTCAAACTCTATTGTGAGTTATTCTTTTCATTTCTTTATGAGATGTTCTTCACCTATTATTAATAAATCATCAACATAAAACACAAGAGTAATCATATCATCACCATCTATTTTGAAGTATAAGTTAGGATCAGCTTCATTTTAGAATATCCTAACTTCATTAGATAGTTTTCTATCCTTTCATACCATGCTCTGGGAGCCTGTTTGAGGCCATAAAGATCTTTTTTTAATTTACAAACGTGATTTTTGTTGTCATGAGTGCTAAATCCTTCTGGTTGCTTGATATAAACTTCTTCAATTTTTTCATTTAGGAATGTTGTTTTGACATCCATTTGATGAACCTTCCATCCCTTGGATGCTACGATAGCCAAGATGGTTCTAACTAAAGTATATCTAGCAACTGGTGCAAATGTTTTTTCATAATCAATGCCTTCTTTCTATGAGAAACCTCATGCTACAAATTTGGCTTTGTACTTTTCAATGCTACCATCAGATGCATGCTTAATTTTAAACAACCATTTTGAAGAAACAACTAATTTGTTCTTAAGTCTTGGTACCACATCCCATACATCATTTTTTAGTATGGAGTTATATTCTTCAATCATTGCTTCTTTCCAAGACTAATTTGAAAGTGCTTCTTTAACATTTGAAGGTTCAATTTTATAAGTTTAGTTAATAATGCAACATAACATGATTGATTTCATATTCTTTTACTTTCTCCAATCACTTCATTGGGTTCAACTTGATTTTCTTCTATCATTTTTCTAGCCCAAAGAGGCCTCTTTTTATTGTTGACATTTTCAGAATCTTCATGATTAGACATAGTGGAAGAGGATGGTTCAGTATCATTCTCCCTCTCAATTTTTACTTGGTGATTTTCATCTACTTTAGGAATAGATTCAGTAATGGATTCATCACTATTTCTAGAAATATTAAAGGTGATATATTCTTCAAATTTCACATCTCTACTAATCTCAATTGTTCTTTGACCTAGAATGAAGACCATGTATCTTTTTTTTGTTTCACTATATCCAATAAGTATCCCCTTCTTTCTAGATGTTTCTAGTTTTGTTCTTTTCTCTTTAGGAATGTGGATATAAATAGGACATCAAATATTCTTAGATGACTTAGATCTAGTTTAATGCCTATAAATAATTCTTTAGGAGTGGTGTTCTCTAATACTAAGTGTGGACATCTATTTTTATGTAGACTGCAGTGTTAGATGTTTCATCCCAGAAGGAAGGATGAAGGTTTTGATCATGCATCATTTCTCTGGTTGATTCAACAATTGATCTATTTTTATGTTCAGAAACTCCATTCTGTTGAGGATTATATGGTACAAAAAACTCCCTCTTAATCCCAATAGCAATGCAAATTTTTTTTAAAATATTAGAGATGTATTCACCTCCATTGTTTGACCTTAGAATTATTTTTCTGTCCTAAATGATTTTCAACTAGGGCTTTGAACTCTTTGAATTTTGATAAGACTTTAGCTGATTCTTTCTATTTTAGAAAGTAGATCCAAATTCTTCTAGAGTAATCATTAATAAAAATTACATGAAAGAAGCACCCGTTAAGAGAAGGTATAGACATAGGACCGCAAAGGTCAGTGTGAATTAGTTCAAGAATGGATTTTGATTTGTGAACACTTTTAGGAAATGATTGCTTACTATTTTTTCCTAGATAACATCCTTTGCAAATACTTAAGTGATCAATTTTGAGACTAGGTAAACCTTTTACAATTTTTCCTATGGATGATAATGCATGATAGTGAAGGTGACCTAGTCTCCTATGCCAAATTTTGGTGGAATTTGAAGTTTCATGACTAAGAGCTAGGTTTTGATTATTACAAAGTTTAGATAGAATTCCATCTCTAAATTAGATGGAAATGGATTTCTTGATATTAAAGTTCTTTGGCCAAGATAAAACTCTGTCCTCTTAGAAAGTGATTCTAAATCCTTGATCAGCAAGACCAAAAATAGAGACTAGGTTTCTTTTTATTCCTAGTACATATAATTTTTTTTTGAGTTGTAGAGTAATTCGTAGATTTAGGTAAATTGAACATGAACCAATGCCTTTTATAGGATGAGTAGAGTTATCTCCAATGGTAACTTCTTCTAAGGACTGTTCTGTGAAAGTTTAAAATTTGTCTTTAAAAATGGCAATGTGTTGAGATGCCCCACTGTCTATAATCCAAGTGTTGTGGTTTGAATTTAATTTACTTGAAAGGGCTAAGTAAAAAAGCATAGTTTTCTCTTTCTTCTTTCTCTACTTCCTCTCCTTTGATTTCTACTAAGGCTACTTGAATTCTTTTCTTTTCAAGGTAGAAGTTATGGGAGTGACCAATTTTATCACATTTGAAACATCTAACTTTGGACCAATCATGTTGCTTATATGATTTTTTAGATTCCCTTTTTATTATGTTTAAATTTTCTTTTCTTGTTTGAATTTATATGGAGTGCTTGAATATCTCCCTCTTGATTTGTACTTAGTCCTCTTGAGACTAATCTTGATTCTTCTTGTGTCCATTCATTCTTTAATAAATCAAATTTAGGGAGTTTGGTTCAAGAGTTTAAACCTTGAATAAATGTTTCCCAAGATAGAGGAAGACCTCTTAGTGCTATCATGCTGAGTTCTTTGTCATCAACTTGATTTTCCATTGTTGCAAGTTGATCTTTTAATTTAGAAATCCTTAGAAAGTAGGATGTAATAGATTCTGCATTTTTCATCTTTATATATAATAGATATTGTTTTAGGGTTAATAATCTACTAGTATTGTTGATTTCAAATGTATCTCTTATAGTGGAGAACATCTAAAATGCAGTCTTGAGACTAGATATGGATGGAAGAATATGATCTTTTATGGAATCTATTATAATTTTCATTTCTTTGCTATTGTGTCATTTCCACATTACTTTCTTTAGATCATTTTAAGGCATGGATATATTTGTTTCAATATACTCCTCTAATTCCATTTCTCTTAATATTATCATGACTCTAATTTCTCATGATGAAAAATTTGATGCACCCTCAAGCTTATCTTCTAGTCTTACATGATTCACCATTTTGATTTAATAATATAATTTAGCTTTTTTTTTTGTAAATTTGAGACTTTAGATTTCAATTCTAAGTAATAGATTTTCTTATCAAAATGGCTCTGCTACCATGTTAGTTTTTATAGATCTCTAATAGACAAAACTATTATAATAAATAATAATAGATACTCTTACTTGTATAACTACAAAACATAATTGTTTCTTAAATGGTGATTATTCTGTGATTGCTGAGATGACAAAGATCTTCCAATTAAGACTGCTAATAATCATACTATAGAGTGAATATATTAATTTTCTTTCAACAAAGGGTACAGAGGAAAAGGTTGAGAATGATCCTATGATTATAGTGCAGATTATTGGGACTTATAATGCCTTGTATTGATTTTTATGCTCTGCAATCTGCCTATTCATTTATATATTGGTGAAGGGTCATGACCCCCATAGAGTCATGATTCTATGTGGCCTTTGGCCACAAAGAGTCATGCCTCTATGATGGCATGACTAACAACTATTTGTTAGTGTAACTTAACATATACACAAAGCAATCAGTGTTATAATCTAACATTGTTGATACTATAATGTTCACTGATACAACATTGTTGATACAATAAAGGTCATTGATATAAAATAGTCTATCAATATTACTATCTGTCGATAATGTCATTAAATGTAAGTTAATCTAAACAACACACACACAGATATATATATATATATATATATATATATATATATATATATATAACAACAATGAACATTTATCAGAGAAACCTAATACCTATTTATATATATCAGATGAGCATCATTACTTCTACTAATGTTATACATCAACAATTTTTAATTCTAATTCTAAACCTAACCTTAACTATATCTAACATAGAGTGTAAACCTAAATTGGCATAATGTTAGCCATGTGTAAACCTTAATCTAACATTAACCCTAACAAAAATTAATTTCTAGCCTTAGGCCTATTTAAACCCTAACCATCAATTAACCCTAACTCAATTATCTTGCTTAAAACCTTTTTTTTTCCTAACACTAGTTGAACTCTAGCCCCGACTATTATTGAACCCTAATCCAACATTAGCCCTAACCCTAACTTGTTCCTTATTAGTACAATATTAACTATCATAATATTCAAACCATAGTCACAATTAAACCTTATAAATAATATTATACTAACCCTATCTTGAATAATCATCCTTAAATGCTATTTATTATAATCCTAATTCTATTTGAACCCTAACCATAAAATTTCCCTAATTGTAACTAAACCCTAACACATTTGAATCATATCCCTAACTTTAACATAAATTAAACCTTTTCTTTGGAGATAAACCTATATGTTAAATATAATCTAATATAGATTCTAAACATAAATTGTCATAGCGCTAGCCATGTATAAATCTTAATCTAACATTAACTCTAAGAAAAATTAATCTCTAACCTTAGGCCAAATTAAAACATAAGCATCAATTAACCCTAGCTCAACTATTTTTATTACAACTATTTTTTTCCCCTAAGTCTAATTGAACTCTAGCCCCAACTATTACTAAACCCTGATCTAACATTAACTCCAACCCTAACCTTAATAATATAATATTCTCTCATAATATTCAAACCATGATCATAATTAAACCTTAACAATAAGCTTATTATAACCCTAACTTGAATAATCATCTTTAAATTCTAATTATTATAAACTTAACTCTATTTGAACCCTAACCATGAATTTCCCTAACTCTAACTAAATTCTAACATATTAGAATCATATCCCTAACTCTAACACAAATTAAACCATTTCTATGGAGAGGAACCTACAACTTATGTCAGGAAACTATTGGGTGTCAACCCTCCCAAAATGGGTAACTCGGTCTTTATTGATTTGCATGACTCATCCTACAAGATTGATAAGACTAAGGTCTAGGTTCTAGGTAAGATATTAAAAAAGACTATGTAGAGTTAGAGTTATCTCTTATTGATGAGCTCTTGTCATTTTCCCCTTTTTTTGACTGTATGCTCAAAAGGTGGGCACACTTATATAGACCATTATTCTTCAAACAACCCATGATGAAGAGCATCACAAGAAGCAACCTATAGCTTCCTATCTATGTTGTGTAAAGATTCAAAGAAATATGGTGGCTCTTAAATGAACCTGATTAAGAAAACCCTTCAAGATGCACCATAGAATGGAAGATTTAAAGGAGTAGAGGCAAGACTGCCAATATCAAGAATCACAAGTATGCAATGTAAGATGCAAGCTAAAGCTAAGTGAAACACAAATGAAATATTAAGATAACAAGAATGAAAGAGTCACAAAATCCCTAATTAGACCATGTGAGCTAAGCTAATGCATTAAGTAAATCTAAGCTAATAATGCAAGTAAAGCAAGTGAGTTCAAATGTTCTCAAGAGTGTGAGTAAATAAAATAGCAACATAGCATTAGAGTGCAAGAATGAGATATCGAGAGAAAGAGGAGAGAGCCTCCTTTTAAAGAGAAATGGGTGATAAGATGAGTACTAACCATAAAAGTAGATCATTAAAGATAAATTAGGTTGATCAATTCAAGATAAATTAGGACCCATAATGATAAGATAAGCATTAATAAGTCCAAAGCTAGTAAGATTAGTGTGTAGTATCACAAATGTAGTATTCTTGCCTCCTTGGGATCAAAATCAAAATGAAGTAGAGAAGATAAAAAAGTGAGATGGATATGATAAAATTGAGATAAGATAAGGGCCCGGATCACATATAAGAGATTAAGAACAAAGGTTGAGCACCAAATATTGATAATATGCACCCTAGTTTGATTGATTTTGACCTAAAAGATAAATCATGATAATTAGGTCAAAACAAGAAGAAAGGTGAAATGGAATGAATGAGAAGAGAGGTGAAGAGAGTAGAAATGAAGAAGAAATGAAGAAATAATGATTGCCTTAGAAAGATCAAAAGATTAGCCTCAAGAAGGAAGGAAATTAAATTGTAATTTTGACAATCAAGATAAATCCAGATTTTGATTTTGATCCTAAAAGTGAATCTAGGAAATAAAAATTAGGTAAGGTTATAGTTTTCCCAGAAATGCAAGACTTTGAAAAATTGGGTCAAAAAGGCTATATAAGGGGGCCTAAAGGGGTATATATGTGTGATGATAAGATTTATTTCTTTTGATGATAGGAAAAGAAAGAAGATGATAAAGAAAAGATGGGGGATATGATGAAGACATGATTGAGAAGAATAAAGGAGATGAACGTAGTTCACCACCACGTCAATGAAAGATGAAAGAGACTCTAAAACTCAAGTGGAAAACTAACCTAGAATGAAACCTTATAATTAAAACTAGTATGCTAGGTGTAAGTAGGTCTAGTTTTTATCATCGAACATTATTAGGGGCATCACAAGATCGTACAATCATCACTAGTGTTAACTATGAGAATAAGAATATGATCTATATTGGGTAGGATTGTGAGAAACCAACCTATGTATTAGAGTAATAAAGGTAAAGATGACAGTATAGTTATATTTCCTAGGTTTAGTGTAGCAAGAGTATACTCGCATCGAGACACAAAATTTTGAGATGGCCATGGGTACAGTCTTGCAAGAGAAACCATAATGAACAAATAAGGGTGTACCTTCAAAGGCCGTAAGTGTCAAGGGGGTCAAAGTGAGATGATCAAGACACCTAAGATTCAAAAAGGACACCCACAAATAGAAATCAAAGAAAAACATGCCCCATGGCCCCAATCCTCTAGTTCAATGACATCCATGAGAGAATAAAGAGGGAAAATTCAATAAATAAATTAGCATAGACAACACACAAATAAAATAAGTCAAGAAAGTCTCAATCATTTTTAGTTGAAATATTTGTGTGAAAGTTAAGTTGTTGTATTCCTAGGACTCGAGTATGCAAGTAAGAAATATTGCATCATCTCGAACTATAGACAAAGTTTTAACTCGAGGTAAGGTATCTGATAAGTATTGAGAAA
Organism: Cupressus sempervirens; assembly: GCA_028749045.1. Classification (NCBI taxonomy): domain Eukaryota; kingdom Viridiplantae; phylum Streptophyta; class Pinopsida; order Cupressales; family Cupressaceae; genus Cupressus; species Cupressus sempervirens. The sequence goes on along the minus strand of CM053785.1, from coordinate 785,003,891 downwards.
CACTAGATGTTAAGGGAACTATTGAAAAACATTGTTTAGAGAATTGCCAGAGAAATGCTAATACAACTAAGAAACCCAGTAAGGTATATAGTTTGTGCCCCCTAGACTTCGACAAGGGTAAATTATAAACTAGGGAAGGAAAAGAGATAGATTTAGTTCAAAGTGAAAAGTGGCATGCTAACAAACATAGGTGTGAGGGTCTCAAGTAGCACATATTTCCAGGTTTTCAAAACTTGGAAGGATTTCTTTTTTCATGATCTTATTTGATTGTTTTTATATTTTTTGATATTTAAATTTTTTGGTGATTCATCAAAGCACCTAGTACTAGATTTTCACTAAGATGATCATTTTTTAGGATATTTTCTGATTTTTAGGATTTTTTAGGACACTATATCAACTTTTTTTTAAAATTTAAAATAATTTAGAGATTATTGGTTCTCAAGAAAGATCAAATTATTGTATCCTAGTGTCTAGAATTGTGTAGAGCATAATAGATTAGCTAGCAGGTGGATAAGATGAATTAGAAATGATGTATGAAGCAACATGAATGCGATCCTCAAGGAAAATCTCCTCAAGAGTTCCCAAACTAGGAAAAGGGTAATAGCCATATGAAGTAGGTTTTTTATAAGCAATGGAAGTCAATGAGTGAGATATAATATAGGATAATAACATAATTCCATGAAAGAATATTGTCCAAAAAAAGTGGACATGTCAAGAGACTTCTAAGAACCATGTTTTGTCTTCCTTTATATTTTTTTCTTTTGTTTGATCAAGACCAAGGAATCAATTGGATAGGACACATGAAAAGGCTAAAAGGATAAGGATGAAACTCATTACAGAGGCTATCAATGAATGATTTTGGATAACAAGGACCATGATAGGGAATTTGATGGATACAATATCCAATGCTCACGGATAGCTAAACATTTTCAAGATAAAAATGGAATAATTATGCATGACACTTGTTTGTCAGTTTTTCATCATACTACTAAGTTGCTACAAGATGTAGCTTTTACCATAGGATGAATTTATTTCTCTTTACATTTTCTACCAAGGCACCTATTTACTAGGTTTTAACCAAGGAACCTTTTTCCCTTTTTTCTTTTTTTCTTTTGAATTTTTTATTTTTGGAAATAGTTCAAGCTTTTTTGATTTGGATAGTGCTGCTATAGGAAGGATAAGTTGTAATAGTCCAAGGCCATTGAAATATTATGCTAAAAAATGTTTATAGGGCGATAGAAGAGAGCTAGTAGAACAAGTAACATGGAGGATAAGGTTTTATGCTTTGGAAAGCTAGAAGAAGGATGAGAAGTAAGTAAATGTAGGTTTGAAAAGATTGTATGAGGGTAAGTGATAAAGTGGGAAAGATTGACATTGACACGCAACTTGAAGGGTGATGAGATGATTAAGGAATCATAGATGAAATATTTTGAAATTTTTATATATGAGATGGTAGGATACTTTTGGAAGAAAATGGGATAGAAGCCTTTGGAAGCTTGAATGTCAACTAATATTTATTTTCAATATTCAAGTCTTTCAAAAGAGACTTGGGAATCCATATAGCTTTGGATTCTTGTTTTCCTTTGGTTGCTTTAGAATGCATTTCTTCAATGAGGGATTTAGGAACCCATATCTTCTTTTATTTTTCTCCATGTTTAGTGGACCTTTGTGGTCTCTTGAATGAATTTCGTTTCTTTGTATTCACATGTTGATTAGATAGGATATTGTGATCTTCATTTGTAAATGTCTTCTTGCATATCTTCTTATGTTGTTCATCTAAATTGCTTCGAAAAGACTTCGTATTTGTGGATGAAGAAGGTTGATATGACTGGTTTATATGGAAAGGTGGATGAGAACTTGGTAGGAATGAGCATATGTGTTGATCTTGAGGTATAATAGGAGATTTAGATGATGCGATAGGACCAAAAGGTATGGAAGATGGAGGAATTTGAGGTCCCAATATAGATGGAAGTTTGGAAAGTTGTATCTTTGAGGTCCCAATATAGATGGAAGGTTGGAAAGTTGTATCTTTGATGGGTAAGAGCCAAGGATAGTTTTAGATGATGAAAATGGGTAATGAATACAGAAATAAACATCTTTAGAGTGAGAAACATGACCAAGACTACCAATAGACTTATGAATAGATTTTATAGGAGCAATATCTTTGACAAGGGCATTCAAAGCTTGAAGTTATTTATTCCTATTACAAGGTCTAGGAATAATGTGAGAATTTTTAGGTATATATGGAGAAGTACTACAAGGGAATGATGGGATACTTTGATCTACACAAGGATCTTTAGATAGCATAGTGTTGGGCAATCATTTTGCATGATGTTGAATGATAGAAATCCTTTCATGTCTCTCTCTTGAAAAGATGATCATTGACCAAATCCAACATTTTGGATGGTTGTTTTTCAACCAAGTGGGTAACTCAATTGAAGATAAATGTGTATGTTCATAGAGGCCTTTGTTGGTACCAACCAATCTGCATACCTATTGCTGAAATGTAACCACAAAAGAGATATATTTTTGTATTTTCTATATTATGATCAATGTAGTTTATCAATGCAACTATATGAATTCCTATTTTAACCAAGTGTTTGAAAACAAAAATAACAAAGATAGAATAACAAGATATTTTAAGCAAGTTACTAAAACGCAAATTCCTAACAAACATAAGCCAAAGTAACAACACGTTTGCAAATAAAATTATCAAAAGGATCTGATAGGAAAGCAATGAAATTAGGAGCAATACTTCCTCAACTCTACTGATGCAATCATCAATGGGAACTTCAATAATAACTAAAAGATGTTTCACATCTCATCAAATTGCAAGGTCATAGAAAGTGCGCTCACACGAGACAAAACACTATCCAAGAACAAAGATGATCCTTTCTTCAATTTGTCACAACAACAAAATTTGTGAACACAAGGAATACACTAGAATTAAAAGATCACACAATTATAACAACACAATAAAACCATTAGCTCCATTATTATTCGTGAACATGCATCCACAAAAATAACACACTCCAAAAAGAATAACTACACTCAAAATGAGAGCACCAATAGCATATATTATTACATCAAAATAATGGCCTGGAGTACATATTACATCCATGTATTTAAAAGAAATCCTCTCCTCCCTTTGTGTTAGGAGTGAGAGCTCTTCTAATGAAAACTCATGTTAAAAAACTAATAAAATAAAGCTAATTACATACAAACTAACTCTCTAAATGTTGCTAAGTAGGTCTCCACCCTTGTTTATATCAATTAATGGGTGCATGAGCCTTTACATGACTTATAACAATAAAATAAGTAGGAGATAAGAAGATAGAATCCATGAGATGATCTAGGAGTCACTGAGAGCTCTAAAATTGGAAGCTTGACCTTCTCTAGATGTCTTTGGGAGTTGGATTGCTATCAAAATGTGTTTTCAATGCATGGAATGTTCTAAAATAGCAATTGGCAGTTAATTGTTGATGCACTACTTCTTCAAAACTATCACTGCACCTCTGAGAAAAGAGCACCTTGGAGAGGAGCACCTTCAAAAAGTGCACCTACGCACCTTGGTGATAGGACCCAATAATCCAAAAATTCTTCTAAGTGTCAATTTTCCAAAGTGAACATTTTTCTAACTCCACAATTTTTCAAAGTGAAAGTTTTTCTAACTATACAATTTTCAAAGGTGTTTTTCTTTCTAATTCCACAATTTTTCAAACTAAGAATTTTTCTAACTCCACAATTTTTAGTTTCCATCATCTAGGTCTTGTTGACCTTCAACCAAAATGATGTGTGGATGTTCTCCTTTGAACTTTGGATGGAAAAGTCAATTTCTTTAGGATCTTACAAATCTAAAGCTTCATCCTTTATCCTCACTTCACTGTGGAAATCATGAAGTGTGACTTCTTGAGCATTCCTTGGAACTTGAAAGTCATGGGTTTGAGTGTGATTTTAGCAACTAGAGAAGATGAGGAAGCCATGGTAATGTTGGAGACCTCAGGGGCCTTTGAATGTTTTAAATATGTGCACCTATGCACCTTTAGAGATAATTCACTCACCAAATCTTCAAATTGTGCACTTGTACACTTACGCACCTGCACACCTTCACGGAAGTGCACAAGGTGTTCAATTCACCAAAAAATTAAAGTTCTCAATTTTGAAAATGATTTTTGGGTTTTTCTCAAATGAGATTTTAGATCACTCTTGTATACTTATTTTGATATTTTTGATGATTTAGGCCCATTTGCACATCTTGCACACCTATGCACTTTGCTCTTCAAAACTTTGTAAAATTACATACTTGTGCACCTTAGCATCTTTGGGAATTTGGTAATCTTCAAGACTTTAGAATTGTGCACATACGTACATTCACACATGCACACCTTCTGGAGTCCTTCAACTTATGCATATTTCAAAATTACAATGTGCACCTACGCACCTTTTGGAGGCAATTCCTTCACCTAATCAAATTGTGCACCTGTGCACCTAAGCACCTTCTAAAGACAATTCCTTCACCTAATCATCAAATCGTGCACCTTCAGGGAAGTGCGCAAGGTTGTCAATTCACCCAAAAATTAAAGTTCCCAATTTTGAAAATGGTTTCTGGGTTTTTCTTAGTTGGGGTATGAGAGCACTCTAGTGTACTTATTTTGATTTTTTTGATGATTTAGGCCCACTTTATAGCACCACATTGTTGTATAATTGAACTCCTACTTCTTCTATCTGAAATCCCAAGGTGCCTATTTTGAAAATGCACATGTAATGCCATGGTAATTTTTTGTGTTATGGATGATGAGGATGACATGATGACCTACACAAAAGATAAACATCAATATACTAGTGCTAGGGGTTAAAAATGACACTTACCGACTAGACTCCTAAACTTGATACAAAGTTATACTCTCTAAGGAATCTTGGAAGATACCCTATTGTAAGGAATGAGCTTTTATGAGGCAAAAAAAGGGGCTCACCATTTCTAAAGTAAAAAATGAGGCATGTGTTGTGGAATAAAAAAAATAGCCTTGAAAAAAGAAAAAAATGAAAAAGGCATTTCTTTATCAACATGTAATTTTTGAACTCGTATCAAGTTTGCAACTTGATTCTAGATGTCACTCTTGGCTTTTGAGAACTTCAAACAAGAAACTCAAACTTTTCAATTTTCATGCTCAGTGTGTGTCTAGTGTCTTAATTCCCTTAATGCTCCTAAGTGTCAACCACCATGAGTGTGAAACAACATATAAATAATCTTTCACTGACCGGTGAGAGCTTGAGAAATCCGCATCAACAAATTTCCAATCACTATATTATTGATCTCAAATTGGTTTTGACTAGTGAGTGTCAACACACTTAAGCAATTTACTTAGTTCATGCCAAACTAGTAATACATACCGAGTACATAATATGAATTTTATACCATGTCGAGTTGTAATGAGTGTCAAGCCACTCATGTGCCAAGTCACTCAAGTGTCGAGCAAATAGACCATGCCGAGTGATTCAGGTGTCGAGTAACACAATGGATGCCGAGAAATTTAGGTGCCAAGTCATAATAGAGTTATAGTATGTGCTGAGCATTAGTAACATCAAGTTTCAAGTGACATAGAATTGACATATTTGTTTGTAATTTGACAAACACATATGTAAACCATTTTTGAGCCGACCTAAGGATAGATTTTGATTCTTTAGAGATAAGGATGAATCTATTTGCTCAACCCCTATGCAACCACATGCAACCAATTAGGAAAAGAGAAGGTCTAAAGAGGCAATATGGATGAATCTTAGTCATAGATTCATACCTAACCCTAAGTCTCCTAATCTTCTTAAGGAAGACAAAAACCCAAAACTTCTAATGAGTGTGCAAGTATTGAAGGAGAAGTGTAGAGAAGTTTGCATGCATGAACATAGCATTCATATCTAGTGTCAAATGTGTGATTGCTTATATGTTTACATGATTTAGATGTATATATTTTACATGTTATTTCAGTTTCCCAATTGAATGTATGAGATGGATGTGTGGTGAAAGTTTTATGGGCTCATGTTTTAAATGTTGATTCACTGCCCCCCCCACCCCGGCTCTCAAAAGTTTACTTTCCTACTTGTAATTCCAACAATTGTTATCAAAGCCTTGTACTCTAAAAGAGAAGCTTCGCAGCTTTGCGGAAAGATATTAAAATTGGAAGTCTACAAGTTAGAAAAAATTATTGAGAACTAGGAGATTGAAATACATCTCATTCTTTAGTAGTTGAATGATGCAAGAGAAGCTTTAAAGAATTCTTTGAAGAGAAGGATAGAAATTGCTAGTGCTAAGAATGATGCACAATATAAAGAGATCAACACTACTAAACTATTTGCAGATGGAAACTCAAGTGTGTATGAAGCAACAATTGCAGATCTGATGGGTAAGAACAAGATCCAAGTTGAGGAGATTAGAAATCTCAAGTTAGAGCAAGAATCACATGTCATAATGCTATGTGAGGTAACTGAATAGAAGAAGAAAGCCATGGAAGATAAAGCCATGATTGAAGAAGACAATACTTTTTTGTCTCACAGATTGGAAGAGACATCATCAGAATTTACCAAGATTTCCAACATGCAATTGGAAACTTTAAGTCAAATGATGAATGCCAACTATGAATTGAATGTCAAGGACACTAAGATTACTACACTAAAGTTGCAAAATGAGCAACTGTAGAATGACCTAAAGAGAGAAAAGGAGTTTGCTAAAAGTTTCAACAAGCCAAATGAAGCTATCAAATACTTTGGGCAATTACTAAAATCCCCTAGATCTAACACTGATACATCTAGACTGGGATATTCAAGCACTAAAGAAGGAGAGTCATCTAAAAGTGTTGAGGAAAGGAACAAAAGGTAAGAACTCCAAACCCACATGTCATAATTGTGGTAAGAAAGGACATACCACTAATGTGTGTAGGAGCAAGATAATAAATTAGAATGCTAGACCTAAAAGCATGATTCACTGTCGCAAGCACAACAAGCAAGGTCATCAAGCACATGAATGTAGAACCATAACCATGCAAGCACCAAGATTTGAAGGATATTGCTATAACTGTCAGAAGTGAGGACATAGAGCTTTTGAATGCAAATCCAAGTCAACATGGTCACCAAACAAGTAGGCAAAGGTAAGGAACAATGGAAACTCTTATTTTTGGGATTATAATACAAGAATATGGACATGTTCTAGAGAATTGTATTAGAACACACTTTAGTGGTAACTAAAAAAGGTGGTTGAGTAAAACCACATGCTTTAGTTATTTGAAGACTAGTCACATCAGCAAGTACTGTCCAACTAGGTCAAAGGCACCAAGTTATGAATTTGATAAAGGCAAAGGCAAGGTAGATGTTGAATACATCAGAGATGAGATGAACAAGACATGGAAGGAGAAATATGGTTGTAGTACATCAAACAAAGAAGGGATCACTTCACCTAATGGGTCAAGTGATTACATCTCATCAAACTAAGCAAGTAAGAGTTACGTGGGACTGATATTCAAAGTGCTATATCATAAATCATTTCCAAAAGAAGCTAGTACTAAAAGGACTACATTAGAATGAATAAAGATGCAAGATGTTATTTAAAATTTAAGTTAAATCTTTCAATTTTTCATGTTGTTACTGAGCATGAAAAAGTTTTCAATAGATGCCAAGTGAAATATTAGTTAGAGTCGAGCTGCTAGACTAGCTAGTTGATGTCAAATTTGTGGTAATTGTCAAGTGATGGTAATACCTATAGATGTCAAGTGATGCTGAAATCCTATTGATGTCGAGTTTTATAGATGTACATGCACTGAGCATTAAATGCAAGGTTTTGAAGGGTATATGATCAATTTTTTGCTCATTTCTCATCATTTTGAATTTGTGCAAGGGCTACAAGTGTAGAAGGAAATTGAGAAGTTTTTTCAAATTAACTACATCGATTCCAACAGTGATCTCACTCACTTTCTTCAAATTCCAAAGGTATTCTTCACAAGCTGAGTTACACAGTTTGAAATTTGTTAAACCCTAGTTTGTCAAAATGGCATTAGTTGAAGAAATGTAAAGGAGAAAGAAGATTATGATGTTCAATTAGTCAACAATGAAGTTAAACAACTTGATTTTAAAGAAATACTAGACATTGCTTATAAGAATGACCCGTCAGGTGCGTTATCAATGATTCCACCCAATGTCATAATGGTCCAAGACATGAGGAAATGTTACAACTGCAAAGTAGGAAGCATAGGTAATATAGAGATAAGACAAGCCTATGATAATTTGTGTGAAAATGATGTCTTGATAGAAGAATTTAAGATTGTGGAAAGAAAGGGTTTGACTCATGCCCTAGATTTCCCCACGGTGTTCAAAATTGAATAGATCAAGATAGTATTAAGCAGAATACATGATGGATGTATATGGTTGGAAGGAGGATCAATCAAAATTTCAAAGAGGATAATTAATAGTGTAACTGGATACCCAACCCTAGATCGGCCCAAAACTCTAAGGATTGCCTCAAAAGAGGTAATTGAGAAAAATATGAGTGCTAAATGGAACAAGAGAGGAATGACCATATATACCATTACTGATCCTCTACTTGACTTTGCAATCAGAGTTATTTCTCACAAATTTTATCAGCCAAGTAGGTTAAATAGTGTGCCCTGCATATTAGTTGATGTTTGATATAAAATTGTCAAGAGAGATCATAGGTATGAGCTTGCAGAACTTCAACTACAACAAATTACTAAAAACTTAGGAGCTATCAGGAAAATAAAAAGTGCACAGTGTAAGTTTGGTTCAATACTTGTATGCATATTCTTCTTTGTACAAAATAAATTCCCATCTTTTGGAAAAGTTGATTAGAAATAAAAAAGATCAGTGGTTGTTCAAATTAATGAATATATTAAGCAAATGGGAGAAGTTTGAGTCAGTTATGACTAGCAATTTTGAAGACTATAAGAAGTCTATGAAGCAGAGGTTAAGGATACATGTCTCCTTAGTTGAACAACACTAAAATGACATTTCTTTTCTTGTGGATATTGATTACACTTACATACAGGCAGTAGTACCCAGGGTAAGATGGCTAAGACCCTTAGGCTATGAAATCAATGTTGATGAAGCCTTAGCTGCCATTATTGCACTCCTAGCAGAGGATGCTAATAAAAGTGCTAAGATTTTTGGTAACTATAATGTTATGAAATCTAAAGTTGAAATGGAATTAAAAATAGTCTCCACGCTGAAAAAAAGAAGAAGAAGAAGATAAATTAGTGAGGAAACTCAAAAAGAGATTTGAAGTGGGTGCTAATGCAGAACAAGAAGAAGATGATGATGATGATGAAGAGAATGAAGAAGAGGAAGAGGTACAAGCACAAGGACCTCTAGCTTTAACCCAAGGCAAGGGTGAGGACCAAGATGAAGAAGAAGGTGTCAAGGGAGAAGAAGCCAATGAAGCACCGGCACAGGCTAAGAAGAAGAAGAGAAAGGCTAAGGTACAACCTGTGGCAAAACCAAAGGCAAAGAAAGTTGCCAAGCCTAGCCCAGTAAAGCCTATAGCACCAACCACTAGAGCAAGCACATGAGCCATCACATAAAAGGCCAAGGAGAAAGCCAAAGAGAAGAAAAAGGCTACAGAACAAAAGGGGCTAGTATAGAAGAAATAGAAGAGAAAATATGTTTCTCAACCAGAAATAGATGATGAAAGGACAAAATCTGAAGATACAAGTCAGTTTAGAGTAGTAAGTCATGCACCTAAATCTGATCTTGAGAATGTTTGTGAGAATGTTAAGAATAATGCAAACATGACTAGTTTAAAGAATGTTGATTTTGCAAAACTTAACAAAGAGGAGAAAAATTTAATTGAGGAAAAAAATTATGCTATGATGTCTAAGTTCAAGAATACTCCACTTGAATTAGACAATACAATGCTAAAGGATTTGTATACTATTGTTGAAAATAAGTGGCATTATTGTTTGAACCTGGAGAAACAAATCAAAGAATCTACTTTAGATCAGGTTATACCAGAGTTGACCAAAGTTCAAATTGTTAAAATAAATAAGAAGTATGGTAGCATATTTGTACCAAAATATAGGGCATTCAGCATACTTCATAATGACATTGAAGATGTTGTGAAAAAATCCACCCAAATGTGGAAAGTGATTTATGGTTTGTCAACTATCAAACAAGGAGAAGAGGATCCCTTTGAGGGAAGAAACAATGAAGATGAAGAGGAAGACAAGGAGGATGAAATAGAAAAAGGAAAAGAAGATACTACTATGGAGGAGAGACAACAAAAGATAGATGAGACAACTATAGCTGAAGAGTAGCAGGAAGAATAGAGTGTGCAAGAAACACAAATGTTGATCATGAGCCCTCCACATGACACAAGCATGCCTATAGAAACTATAATTGTTAAGGATGTTCTTGACAATTCTGCTCAGAACATCAACCCCTTGACTACAGAAGATTTGAAGAAGATCCTTGACCAATCTACACTGCAAGCCAAATTATGTGAAAATCTAGTATTGGTCAGTATTGATGAACTTCAAAAAGTAGTAAGTGATTCCACAAAGGATAAGTTGAATCCACAAGAACCACCTTCTACCATCACTTCAGTTACTCAAGTGTAACCTTTAATGCAAACATTAGTAGACTCAACTACTAAGGTTTTGACATTAGTAAAAGTTGATACTGTAGTGCAGAGGTAGACTACAGAAAAGGATAAAGAAACAACAATAGACCAAATAAGATAGATAGATATATCTATACCTACAACACAAACACAAGGTGCAACTCAGGTCATTGTCATAGATCAAGACAAATCTGGAGAAGGAGAATAAACACCAAAGGTAAAGGAGCAGGAAGCCATATAAGCATTGGTAACCTTACCAACATTTGGAACTCCTAAAAAAGTTCTTCAGAAGAAGAGCACAGAAGTAATACCCCTATAAATCTCAGTGCCAGGTTACAGTTCTTCTAAACATGACAAGGTAACTCATTATGGTGATGTTACTTTAGATGAAGACATAGTGATTCCAAAGTTTGATTATGACACATGAAAATTGATCAAATAAGCATTTTGAAACAAGCATTAGAAAAGAAGAAACACCAAGAAATGCTTAGGAAGGAGTATAAATAGAAGCAAGCATTACAAGAAATTAAAGACATCTTCTTAGATGCATTCAGCTTGCCTACTCCAAAAGAAACCAAGCCACTATTAGAACAATTGTTGGATATTGTGGAGAAGGTTAATAATGAAGACCTAGACACCAATGCAAAACTTATGGAATGGTCTAAAAGAAAATTTCAAGGAAAAGTCAATGAAAAGATATCAAGTGAGATAGCATTGTCTAAAGTTGCATTAGCAACCAAGGTTGAGGATGTGAAGAAGATACTTGAAAATATTTTCTCATTGTATACAAAATTATGTGACCCTACACTCTTCACCCAAGAGACCTGACAACATATTGAGAGGCTAGAGAGAAATTTGAACATATCAGGTAAACAGTTACCTAAGTACCCAACATAGAGTGAGAAGCATTTTCAGTCATTGCTTCATTCACAAAGTCAATTAGTTGTATTAATAGTATAAGAGGCTAATATAAGAGCCAAATTGACATGGATTCAAGCATCCCTCACTCCTCATATGGAGATACTGCACAAGGAACTAGGATTTGTAGAAACTTTGTTAAAGAAAGACCCCAATCTTTCTACACTACATGGCCTAGTTCACCATGTTGCCAAGCTTCCTATTCAAGTTAGGTCACTAGATGTTGCATGTGACAACTAGTATGTAGCTCTAAAGATAATAATGGTGTTCCATCAATCATTTTTGAACAAAAACACTATCCATGTATAGTGTACAGCCCATTTTACATTTGTGTCAAAAAGAGGGAGTAAGTATAATGGGGGAGAATATCTTAAGGGGGAGTATGGAAGTATGGAGGAGCATATATATTAGATGAATATCAGCTACATAAAGAGCATCAGATGAAAGAGTATCATTAGAGACAAATCTACTCAGATGGAGCACACATTTTTGGATACAAAATAGATATACTAACTTGGGGGGAGTTACACATTTTGAGGTATATAGGTTATTGCAAATTTTTTGAATATTTGAAGTTTTCTATATAAGTCGAGTCATGGTTATGATATATTCAAGAATATTAGATTAATTATGGATATTCAAGTGTTTTTGACACTCATGTCAAAGGGGGAGATTGTTGATCTCAGATTGGTTTTGTCTAGTGAGTGTCAACACACTTAAGCAATTTACTTAGTTCATGCCAAATTAGTAATACATGCCAAGTACATCATATGAATTTTAGACCATGTCAATTTGTAATGAGTGTTGAGCCACTCATGTACCGAGTCACTCAAGTGTCGAGTAGATAGAACATGCCAAGTGATTCAAGTCTCAAGTAACATAGTGGATGCCGAGTAGTTCAAGTGCCGAGTCATAACAGAGTTATAGTATGTGTCGAGCATCAATAACATCAAGTGTCGAGTGACACTAAATTCACATATTTTTTTGTAATTGGACAAACACATATGTAAACTCTTTTTGAGCCAACCTAAGGATACATTTTGATTCTTTAGAGATAAGGATGAATCTATTTGCTTAATCCCTATGCAACCACATGCAACCAATTAGGAAAAGAGAATGTCTAAAGAGGAAATATGGATGAATCTCAGTCATAGATTCATACCTAACCCTAAGTCTCCTAATCTTCTTAAGAAAGACAAATGCCCAAAACTTCTAACGAGTGTGCAAGGATTGAAGGAGAAGTGTAGAGAAGTTTGCATGCGCAAATAGAGAATTCATGGAAACTTAGAAGATATTGAGGAGAGATGAATTTGTAGAATTAGTTAGAGAAGAATAGACGATAGAGAGAAGGATACAATAGTGAGACATCTGATCGAGAAGGGTCAAAGAGACAAGTGTTTAGAGGTGATATGTTATCAAGCAAGCAAGTGCCAACCATAAGATCTATGCTAAAACATTTTAACAGGTAATTTTGTTAAAATCTCTTAACAGAGTAGTCCTAATAGGTTGTAATAAATCCTTTAATAGGGTGACATTCCAAGTGGATGATCAAAAGTCCTTTAACCAAGCACACTTCTAACAGGGTGTTCAAATCCTCTAACAAGATGGGACTTAACAGTCTTTGTAAGCCTTTAACAGGGCAGGCCTTTCATAGGACAAATCATAGTTTATGGTCAAACCATTATAACCTTAATTGGATACACTTTACAACTACAGTAGTGAAGATTTGTGGGTGTCATCCCCACCCCAGTTTTAACTTCTCATTTGGAGGGTTTTTGGATAATCATATCTGGTGTCAAATGTGTGATTTCTTATATGTTTACATGCTTTAGATGTATATGCTTTACATGTTATTTCAATTTCTCAATTGAATGTATGAGATGGATGTGTGGTGAAATTTTTATGGGCTCATGTTTTAAATGTTGATTCAACTCCCCCCCCCCCCCCCCCTCAAAAGTTTACTTTCATACTTGTAATTCCAACATATATGACCGGATGTCCATTTAGAGGGCTCTTAATGAGTGATCAATTACTTTTCTTTTTATATTTCTAGTGATCCATTTGTCAAATTCATGGACCTTGTGCATTTCCACTTGATTCCTCTTTGAAACTTTTGTTTGTTTGAAGTGAGCTAGCGATTATATTGTGCTAGCTCCCATTGATCACCTTATTTTGGTTCATACCAAGTTCTGGAATCCTATTTGATGACACCATTTTTTTGCCTTAAATTTTCTCTTGACAATGATTAGACTATGTGGTCAAGGTGTTGGTGTTCCTTTCTTATGGATTATTTCCAATCTAATGACTCATGTGTTTTTCTTTTAATGAACTTTTGAAAACTCACATGCCAATAAGTGATTTTGATAAGTCCCTAGGGAAATCCTCTATTCAAACTAGATAGTTTTAGACTATCCCTTAGCCACTATCCACCTGAGTTGAAAGTAACCTAGATGACCAATTCTTTAAATTTGTAAAGTGCTAAGAGAGGTCAATCCAGAATTACATTTTAAGGTTTAAAGTCCTCATTATCCATGAGCAACATATGTATTTAGTTCATACAAGAAACAAAGTTATCCAAATGCTTTGACGAAGAAACACCTTGTCTAGAATTTGATACCAATTGGGATGGACCACATGTTGGGAATAGTCCTGATAAAACACACTGACTCCTTGACTCAAAGACTATAAAAGAAAAAGAAGAAGAAAGATGAAAAAACCCAAACAAAATAGACTCAATAAAAAGAAAACTAACACCTAACAAAAAAGACTAAAAAATAAAAGCATATATACAGAAAACCATGAATAATAAGAATGTGGGGTGGCTGTCAGTAGATTTCTTATTATGTGTAATAGTAATAGCCCAACCCATATAGTTCTAAAAAATGTTGACTTTTTTTTGTACTCAGAAAAAAAAATTGGGCAATCTTGGTTCAAATTCTGGGTACAAATCACACAAAATCAGAAGTTGTGGTATCTCTCCATGACCGTGATTAATCCAACAACAAGTTATCTTATCTTTAGCATCATATTCAAATTGAAAATTATCAAACTAAGAGGGATAATGGAAAGATATCACCTAATCTAGTGAGTCCCCCACCATAGGGGTACACTCACACATTGTAATTTATCCTTTTGGTGGTCTTATCTCATGGTATGTAACTCCACATGCACATGGAAACACTAGTGTTGATGATGTAATGTAACTATAAAAACAAGACCCAAAATATAGAACATCATTTTTATGGTCCTTGTTATCCCCATCATTAGGCTTAAACCATGAATTGTCACCTTTAGGCTCCTTGGGACTAGAGAACTCAATCATAAGCCTTCCTTTCGAATTACAGTATTCATTAATATCATTAATCAAAGAAGAATTTTTAAAATCATACTTAGCCTCCATTGTGATCTCCCAAGCTACCAAGAAATCAGGATAACTTACTTCTGAATAGAACCCAAATGGATGTATTCTACCTGACTTAGTTATTGCATGGTCTAATATATGTGTAGAATACCCACAAATGATATTTCCTTAGTCAAGCTTGAGACCAAATTAAGCAATCTATTGATCTCGTCTGATGACATATCTCATTTTGAAGGAGGTACCTCATCATTATCCAATGGGGGATCAATATCATAGTAGGAATCATTTATATATTCTTCTTGATGACTTCTTGATTCAAAAATTCTAGAAACCTTTGGATCTTCTACATCTCCATAATTTTTTGTAACTTTGAGAATTTTTCCAACTCTATAGATATTTGGAACCTCAAATATTTTGCCTTCTCAAAATTTCCTAAGATATCCACACTTATTGGAACATCAATTCTTGAAATGATTTCTTTACTTTTGGAAATTTCAATAAGTTAATCTATATGCACCAACACATTAGTTTCTACATCTTGGAAACTAGCACATTCTAACTCTAAATGAATCCTTTGATGGAGGTGATAATAGTTATGAAGCAAAAGGATGTTTGGATTCTGATCTTCTCCAAGATACTTCAATTTTCTTTTTATGTTATCTATAAAACCTTTCAAAACTTCATCCTTTATATGTAATTCCTTCTGAACTATCAAGGTAATTTTTTTGGAGCCTCATAATGCATTGGAGTGTTACAAACTTTCATATCTGGAGGAGTAGGATACAACCACAAAGAGACATCATCCATTAGAGACTCTTCTCTTATTTTCAAACTTTGTGTGTTCAAATTATTGCTGCAATTAACATGTATCCCAAAGGGTCCATTCTCTTTCTCTTCATTGAATGGGAACACAAACTCCTCTTGATCATCTTCATCATTTTGTCCTCCCACATATTTGTCATATGATTCAAACAACATTGCACTAAACTACAAAGGTTTTTCCTCCATGATTTGGGGAGGCTGATCTAGAACATTATTGTACCCATGTCTATTTTCACTTGGACTCATACCTATAATATCATTATTCTCATTGTTGATTCTAATGTAGGGGCCAAAATTTCTACTCTGATTTTGAGAATAATTATTTTGGGCAACAAGTTGTCTTGGATAGTTGCCTTGGTTTCTTGAGGAATTCAAATTTATTCTGATGAGTTCATTGGATAAAAGAGACACCATCTTCTTCATGGCCTTAAACTCACTAGCCATATTGTTCTTGAGTTTAACAAGTGGAGAAGTCATTTTCTCAAAGAATATTGTCTTTTAAGGTTCATACCCTGAATATGCAATTGTTGGCATTGGAGCAGCAGTAACCTATTATAGTAAAGGTACTAGATTATACAGGAGCATTTAATTGGGCATAGTAGATGCTCCTACTAGAAATGGCGTTATGGCTATTGTATTATTCAAAGTCAAGGAAGACACAAATTTCCCTCCACCATGGGTATCTACTTACTTCATGAATGTAACAACCACTTTGAAGACCTTTTCATCGGTATCAATGTCTCTAGATGGGAGCCTGCTTAGAAAAATAGAAGTTAATGAATCCATTGTTCCCAAATAGATCTATATGACAGCCTCTTGCATTATAGTGTAAGGAAACTCCATTCTTTGATACATCCTATAGAAGTGATGATTAAACTGTGAAATAGTCTCATGGGGATCCCTCTTAATTGAGATGAACTAATGATGTAGGATAGTTAGATCAATATAGACCTTGAATTGTGCTAGAAACTTGCTCTCAAAAGAGTTCCAATCTCCTATAGATGCTAGTGGTAGATTGAGGTACCAATTGAATGTCGTTTCCCCCAAAGTGTAAGGCAAAATGCGACAAACCACTCCATATTTTGAATCTGGTTTCAATTATAGATTTTCTTGAAAATTTTAATATGATCTTCTATTGTTCATGATTCTCCATAGATGAACTATGGGAAAAACTTTTTAGGATTTTTGGGCAAGTCCTGTAATGGACCAGTTAGGTTCAGAGGTGAACTTTCAGCATTGAAGAAAGCCATAGTGCATAATGATGGGATTGTGTGAAATAGAAAGTAGAGTGGATGATGATGATGAAATTTTTAATGTGAATGGTGGAGTCTAGGTATCCCTTTATTACTGTGAGGCTTGCAAATATGACTGAGTCCCAAGAACTCTTGCTTGTTGAGGGAAGACCTCAATGCTTGTTGAAAGGGAGATGGTTAGTCAAGATCTTCCAATTTGCACACCTTTGGAGAAGTACACTATGGATCTTGGTGCACCTATGCAAAAAGTGCACCTTCTGAAAAGTGCACCTCCAAAAATTACACCTTGAAAGAGAGCACCTCTAGAACTCACACCTTAAAAAAGCACATCTTCAAAAGAGAACCTTAAAACTTAGGTTTTTGGGAAGAATGGTTTTGGGGCCCTCATTCTAGCACCACTTTTGTTGAGCAGTCATTTTGTATGATGATGAATAGCAAAAATCCTTTCGGATCTCTCTCTTGAAAACCTTATCAATGACCAACTCCAAGGTTCTTGATGGTTGTTTTTCACCCTGATGGGTAACTCAACTGATGATAAATGTGTATGTTCATGAGGAGGCCTTTGTTGGTATCAACCAATTTGCAAACCTATTGCTGAAATGTAACCACAAAAGAGAATATTTTTGTATTTTCTATTTTATGATGAATGTATTTTATCAATGCAACTATATGAATTCCTATTTTAACCAAGTGCTTAAAAAGAAAATAACAAAGATAGAGTAACAAAAGATTTTAAGAAAATTATTGAAAGGGAAATTCTTAAAGGACATAAGCCAAAGTAACAACATGTCTATGAATTAAATTATCAAAAGGATCTGGTAGGAAACCAATGAAATTAGGAATAGCACTTCCTCAACTCCACTATTGCAATCATCAATGGGAACTTCAATAATAACCAAAATATGTTTCATGTTTCATCAAATAGTGAGGTCACAAAAGTTCACTCACATGAGACAAATGTTATGCAAGAACACAAATGATCCTTTCTCCAATTAGTCAAAATAACAGAATTCATTAACACAAGGAAAATACCAAAAAAAAAAAAATTGCATAATTATAACAATGCAATAAAACCATTAGCTCCATTATTATTCATGAACATGCATTCACAAAAATAACACACTCCAATAAGAATAACTACACTCAGAATGAGAGCACCAATATCATATATTAATGCATCAAAATAATGGCTTGGAGTACACATATTACATCCATGCATTTATAAGAAATCCTCTCCTCCTTTTGTTTTAAAAGTAAAATCTCTTCTAATGCAAATACATGCTTAAAAACTAATAAAATAAAGCTAATTACATATAGACTAACTCTCTAAATTGTACTAAGTAGGTCTCCACCCTTGTTTATATCAATTAATGGGCGCATGATCCTTTACATGACTTATAACAATAAAATAAGAAGGAGATAAGAAGATAGAAGCCATGAGATAATCTGGGAGTCACTAAGAGCTCTAAAAATGGAAGCTCAAACTTCTCTAAGTGTATGTGTGTGTGAATTGAACTATCATTAAATTGCATTTTTGATGCATGGGATGCTCTAAAATAGCAACTGATAGTTAACCATTGGCGCATTTCTTCTTCAAAACTGTCAACGCACCTCTAAGAAAAGTGCACCTTGGAGAAGTGCACCTACGCACCTTGAAGACAACACCCAAAAATCAAAAAATTCTTGTAAGTGTCAATTTTCCAAAGTGAAAATTTTTCTAACTCCACAATTTTTCAAAGCGAAAATTTTAATAACTCCACAATTTTCCAAGGTGAGGATTTTTCTAAGTACCTAATTTTTCAAAGTGAGAGTTTTTCTAAGTCCATAATTTTCAGTTTCCATTATTTGGATCTTGTTGACCTTCAACCAAAATGATGTGTGGATTTTCCCCTTTGAACTTTAGATGGAAAAGGTTATTTCTGAAGGAGCTAACAAATATGAAGCTTCATTCTTTACCCTCACTCCCTGTGGAAATCATGAAGTGTGACTCCTTGGGCATTCCTTAGAACTTGAAAGTCATGGGTTTGAGTGTGATATTAGCTACTACAGAAGATGAGAAAGCCATGGTAATGTTGGGAGCCTTGGGTGCTTCTAAATTATTTATATATGTGCACCTTTAGAGATAATTCATTCACAAAATTTTAAATTGCACACATGCACACCTTCACAAAAGTGCACAAGGTGCTCAATTCACCAAAAAATCAAAGTTCTTAGTTTTGAAAATGGTTTCAGGGTTTTGCTCAAATGGGGTTTTAGATCACTCTTATGTACTTATTTTGATATTTTTGATGATTTAGGCCCATTTTTGCACCTTGTGCACCTAAGCACTTTTCTCTTCAAAACTTGATAAAATTGTGCACTTGCGCACCATAGCATCTTCAGGACTTTGGGCATCTTCAAGACTTTAGAATTGTGCACCTCTACACATTCACATATATACACCTTAGCACATTGGCACATGTGCACCTTCTAGAGTCCTTAAACTTATGCATATTTCAAAATTACAATGCGCACCTGCACACCTCCTAGAGATAGTTCCTTCACTTAATCATCAAATTGTACACATGTGCACTTGGTGGAGACAATTCCTTCACCCTATCATCAAATTCTGCACATGTGCACTTGCGCACTTGTTGGAGACAATTCCTTTACCTAATCATCAAATTGTACACTTGTTCCCCTATGAATCTTCTAAATATAGTTCCTTCACCTCATCATTAAATTGTGTAGTTGCGCACCTATGCACCTTCAAGGAAGTGCACAAGGTGCTCAATTCACCCAAAAATTGAGGTTCCTAGTTTTGAAAATGATTTATGGGTTTTTCTTAGGTGGGCCTAGGAGCACTCTAGTGTACTTATTTTTATTTGTTTTTATGATTTAGGCCCACTTTATAGCCCAACATTATCATAGACTTGAACTCCTTCTGCTTCTTCTATTTTAAATCCCAAGGTATCTATTTTTAAAATGTACATGCAGTGCCATGGTAATTTTTTGTGCTATGGTTGATGAGGATACCATGATGACCTACACAAAAGATAAACATCAATATACTGGTGCTAGGGGTTAAAAATGATGCTAACTGACCAGACTCCTAAACTTGAACTACAAAGTTCCACTCCCCAATGCACCTTGGAAGATACCCCATTCTGAGGAATGAGCTTTTGCGAGCCAAAAGAAAGGGGGTCCCCATTTCTAAAGTCAAAAAATGGGATGTATTTTGTGGGACCACGACACATAAGAAGGGAAAAGTTTTCATGATTTTCAATAAGCTCAATAGAAATGGTGGAAGTGGTATCTTGATCCTTCTTTATATTATTTTCTTTAGATTTTTTATATTCCTCTTGACATGAAGCCACTTCTAAGGAGAAGGATTATCTTGGGTTTACATGATAGGTTCTTGAAAAGTTAATGAAGTATTTCTTGGAGTAGCTATGATAGTTGTAGAAACACGTGAAGGTTTGGGATCTTTAGTCTTAGTAGCATTGAAAAGGTTTGCAACCAAATGTAGATTAGCTTGGGTTTACTTTAGAGGTATCCCTTTAGGGTACACATAGTCAATACATAAAGCATTATGTTCTTTTTTGGTAGAGTTGTGTTGGAAAGATTTGATGTTTTAGGATATGCATTATTGTTGGAAGAAGTGGAGGCTACAAGGGTACCACTACTCTAGACATAGGTTCATCAATATGATCTTACTCAAGAGTAGTATCCTCATCCCATGAGTCTATAGAGTTTTCAATGCCAACTACCTTTTCATCAATAAGATATTGGATGTTATGTTTCAACTTCATGTAATTTGAAGTATTATAATCATTATGTTGATGATATGCACAATAGGTTTCCAAAATTGGATTTCCATATGAGGCTGGTATAGGCAATGTGATGAGCTTGATGTCAAGAATTTTTTGCAAAATATTGTCATATGAATCTCCCAAAGGTATAAAAGTCCTCTCAAAGGTATTATTAGGCCTCTCTTGTTGTTTCTCACGTTCATAGAATGCATCCATGTCTTTGTCATATTGGGAAAAGATAGGCTCATCATGAAATTGTGGCATAGGGTCTTGATAAAAGGTTGGACCACTTTATTTATCTCTATGAAGTTCTTTGGATCTAATAGAGAAGATGAAGAAGATGAATGATTTTTTGGAGAGATAGAGCATGTAGACCTACAAGAATCTGACCTTGAATAAAATGGCTTGTGTGCGTATAGAGGTCTTAAGGGAAGTTCATGTGATGAAAAAATCATCTCGTCTATAATTTTTTTAAAAATTTGAGATGAAGGTAAGTGGGATCATTGGTCTCTTCTAATTATTTGTATTCAACATGTAGGTCTTGAAACTTGTTAGTGATATGTAGAAGCTCATGGTCATGTAGGTTTGGTTGAGGTTTGGAAGAAAAATATCTGAATCCCATAGTGGTAGATAGAAAGCCAAGCATAAAGGAGAATAGAAGAAGCTAAGGTGACACAAGATAACTTGATGGTCAAACTAGAGAGGTGAAGTGTTTACTTGTTAAAGAGAGATAGTAGAGATAGATAAAAGTGACTTGTCAAGAAAGAAGTCCAAGTTACAGGTAAATAACAAATGTAAGACATTTGCGACTCAAGTCAAGAGATAGTATCAAATCCATAGATAGACAAAGATAGATAGATAAGTGAACAACTTCCCCAATCAAAGAGTGTAGTCAAGAGATCAAGGTAACCATTTAAAAAAATAAAAACCCCCTAAATGCAAGTTTCAAACCAATAGACATAGGAGGATAAAGAACAGGCGAAGAACAAATTTGAATCAGAGACCTACTAAGACCAACAACTAGGAAAAATAATTCATGAAGCTAGATGACAGAATATCAATAACAGGTCTCGTATGATACTTCCCAAGAAGAAGTATGAT
This sequence comes from Cupressus sempervirens, assembly GCA_028749045.1. NCBI lineage: Eukaryota > Viridiplantae > Streptophyta > Pinopsida > Cupressales > Cupressaceae > Cupressus > Cupressus sempervirens. Next base: position 784,982,030 of record CM053785.1, on the reverse strand, counting down.
AGTTTAGTGTAGTAAAATACTTTGGAAGATGAAGTATGATAGATAAAAAGATAGCAATATGATAGACCATGTGAAGCATAATGATACTTTACTAGGTTGTACAATATTTCTCACTAGTGTAGTATGACAATTTGACAAGGATATATCAAGACTTGTTCTTTCTCAAAAGACCTAGGTTGACTAATTTTTCAAACGAGTGACCTAAAGTGACTATTGTAGAAATGTTCAGTTATAGTTTTGATAGAAAAGTGGTGTCTTAATAGGAAGTTTTGATAAGTAATTGTAACACAAACACTTGTCTTCAAATAATTGGACAAGGGACAAGGAAACCTTGCCAACATAATCACTTGTGAGGTCTAAAAAGAAAAAGCCTATGAAATTATCACTAGTTTAACACATTCAAAAACACATGAAGACAGATCTACTTAAGGTCACATCTCAATAAAAATATCTTGGCCCACAAATTGATGCTCCCTTGCCTCGAACAATGTGCTTTCCTAAAATAAATATTGACTTTGTCATAGATGGTTTACCCACATCTAAAGGAACACATATGGTGAGTATAATCTTGGGGTGATCTAGGTAGTGTGTTAGGATCAATCCTTGCACCAAGATATTGAGTGACAAAGTAGAGTAGCTTCTAACCTATGGTTCTTAGTAAGGATTTCATTCATAACACCCCTCTTATGCCCAATACCAGAAAAAATGCCTCACAACCACAAGAGTAACTCAAATATACCCACCAAATAATTTACTCATGGTCACAATCCCACAAGTACTCTCACCAAGTCGTTTAAGTGTTATATCCCCCAAGGTTTTCATGTTTATCAAGGGCCTTATGATTATAGTGGGTCAAATAGTTAGGATTCTCTTGTTCCCACTTAGGTCACTCCTATTAGTATCTTTCCACTAATAGAAAGCCTTCTAAAGGAGTAAATCTCACTAGGGGATTGGATACAAAGTGTATCAAAAAGGAAGAAATAGAATTGCAAGGTCCTCAAAGAGAGGTAAGGTCACAACTCTTAAACCCCATATACTTCTTCAAGATACACCAAGAAAGTTCATTAAGATCACTAAAAAGTGAAATATCCCACTCACTTTCTTGATCCAATGAAGAGTCAAAATTTTTGATTTGACACAAGGAAAAAGAGCATGCTCTCCTATCAACAAAGGACCCTTACTTGTAAGTTTTTTGTACCTATTAAATGAAAGATAAACTAGTATATGCAAGAACATGATACACAATGAAAAAATATATATTTTTGTGCTTAGGTAGCCCTTTTTGAAATTTTCTCCTTTAGAAATGCAAGCAAGGCCCTACAAAACCACAAGGTTGGGGCATCAAATAATCATGAAAACTCAAAGTAAACTCTACAAAACCACTGTTAGGGCATGTTAGAAGACCATAAAATATGAAATGCAACCTAGACTCTTAGACTTGGAGTGTGTAAGAAGATCAATCTGGGCTATACTTCACCAACTATTAGAATACTATATGACATACCCTAATGAAGTCAAACAATAGAATAGTCCAATACTAAACTAGATACTAAACTAGCACGATACTCTCCAAGAGGCAAAATGATAGACAACAGATAAGGGGTGTGATACTCAAGAACTAGCAAAGTATTGCACTGTAGTAAAATGATGTCTCATATGGAATCCAATGAAGTATCATATAATATCTCTAGCTCGAACAAAATTTTAAAAAAGCAACAACAAAATCTAACAAAAATAAGAAAAATAGAGCTAAACTTTGACATTGAGCCCCATGGTGGGTGCAAAAAATGTATGCTCAAAATATGAACACACTTCTAAAGACTATTGTTCCTTAGAAAACTCATGATGAAGAACATCCCAAGAGTCTACTTGTAGCTCCCTATCTATGGTGTACAAGGAGCCAAAGGAGTATGGTCACTCTCAAATGAATCTTGTTAAGAAACCCTTACAAGGTGCACCATAGAATTGAAGATTCAAAGGAGTAGAGGCAAGAGTGTTAATATTAAAGAATAACAAGTATGCAATACAAGATGCAAGCTAAACTAACAAGAATGAAATATTTTTTAAAACTCCCAACCAAACTATGTGAGCTAAGCTACTTTATAAAGGAAATATAAGCTAAGAATGCAAGTAAAGCCAATACAAATATGCTCAAGAGTGAGTAAACAAAATAGAAGCATAATGTTAGAGTGCAAGCATGAGATTATGAAAGAATGAGGAGAGAGCCTCCATTTAAAGAGAAATATATGGTAGAGAATAAGAAGTGAACTCTATGGTGGAGAATCAATCTCAAGTTGACTTTGTGCACAATAATCTCCAAGAGGCAAAACTAATGGCAATGTTTAGAAAAGGGATTCCAATACCTTGGAAAGTGTGCATTCGTGTGTAGACAAAAAATGCCTTTTCTTTTTATTTTTTAAATAAGAATAATCTTTTTCATGTGCACACTTAGGACAAGAGGGACTTTAGGGACTTTTTTTTAATTAAAAGGAGACATGATTCTTTTAATTAAATAAGAAATTAGGGTAATGTGGTCAAATATAAAGTATTTCCAACTAAATCAAGATTTGATCAAAGATAATGTTGATTTATGGAGGTGTAAACTAGATACTGATAGGGGGTGAATCAAAATCTCAAGCACTTCTTACTTTTCACATATTCAACCACATCTATTCATAACTTGTGCATGTTAAACTATAAATGCAAAATTTCTTGTAACATGTAAATCAATTCAATCACATGCATGCAAGTAATAACACATAACACAATATTTTTGATGGGGACACAACCCAACGACCAGAATAGACACAATAGAAAGGGGGAATTATATTAACTGAGAAAATAAGCTAGTACAAACAGTGCAGAGAAAATAAACTCAAAACATGCCCTGCGGGCTTACAATAGCATAAATCCGGAGAATATTTCTCCTTTTAGCACCTCCTCTCAAGCTCCAATCCGAACTGCCTTTTACAATGCCAGAAATCTCCTTAAATAGACCCTGGAGGGTTAAGGACTAGGAGTACATTCTAGAAAGTGCTAGTAGGCATCCACCGACAAAATAGAAGGTTCCGGAAGCTGCGTTAGAAGTCGGTGCAATTCTAGAAGAATCCAGAAATGGTAGCCGAACTTCCGGGAGGCATAACTTTTGAACCGTAACTCCAATTGACGAACCGTTTACATTTTCGGAAAGCTCTCGAAGCGCTCTATAGCCCTATGGACAAGCTTTGCTCGTCCCCCAATTTTTGACCCTTTTCGAGGTCATTTAATGCCCCAAACCTGACTTTGAAGCATTCTTAGGGGGTCTCCAAAACCCGAAAAACTGCAATAACTTTCAAACCATGGGGCCTTTTGACCTGATTCTTTTTCTGGAATGCTCTAAATCTTGATTACATTCATCTGGCCAAGTCACACCTTCTAGGTCACCAAAATGATGGTCAAATTGCATGCTCCTATTTTTTCGGGATTTTCAAATGCACTGATAGTTGAACTATGAGAGTTGGAACCTTTATTTGAGCCAAATGGGTATCCAAAAATGTAAAGACATAAAATAGAAACTAAGTCTAAGTACATTTTTTTGGGTGACACAGGATTGCCCTTATACCTCTGGATGCTCCTGCATCAGACACCCAGGGTAGATTGAAAAGTGACCCTGTCACTTTATGGATGGTAGAGGAAATCCCAAATGGGAAACCTCAGCTGCTGAAATCCAAGTTGAGTCTTCGATTGGTCGTCCTTTCCATTTGACCAAATACTCTTCATACTGCCTGTTTCTGGTGCTCCTACCCACACGATGATCTAGAATGTCTTCTATCTCCTCCTTCTTAGAAGCAGGAATTGGACACGGCTCTAAAACCAGCTCCTCATCTGCACCATCATCATGATACTCTATCAAATCTGCAATGTTGAAAATGGGAGAAATGTGAATACCATCTGGCAGCTCCACCTCATATGCATTTCCTGAGTTATGTTTCTTCAAAATTTTGCAGGGGCCAAATTTCTTCATTTTCAGCTTGTTGTAAGTACCAACTGGAAATCTTTCTTTTCGTAAGTGCACCATGACTAGATCCCCTACTTGGAATTCCTTATGTCTTCTCCTTGCATCAGCCCTAGCTTTATACTCTTGATTCATCTTGATAATGTGTGCTTGAACCTCCTCATGTAGACGCTTGATGTGTTCAGCAAATTCCTCAGCTTCAGCACTTGTTCTCTCCCCTTGTTCTATCTTCCTCAATTCTGGTGCAGTCCTTGGGCTATTCCCATATACAATTTGAAATGGTGATTTTCCAGTACTCCTATTTACAGAGTTATTATAAGCAAACTCTGCCTGTGGTAGAATCAAATCCCATCCCTTGGGCTTATCCCCAACTAAACATCTCAGCAAATTGCCCAAACTTCTATTTACCACTTCTGTTTGGCCATCAGTCTGTGGGTGATGCGTGGAACTGAATTTCAAGTCTGTTCTCAACTTCTTCCACAATGTCCTCCAGAAATACCCCACAAATTTAGTATCTCGGTCCGAAACTATACTCCTTGGAAGACCATGTAGTCTTACCACCTCTTTGAAAAACAAGTCTGCAATATGGACAGCATCATGAGTTTTATGGCATGGAATGAAATGTGCCATTTTGGAGAACCTATCAACCACCACGAATACTGAGTCATTACCCCTTTGTGTCCTTGGCAATCCAAGAACAAAATCCATACTTATGTCCTCCCATGGCCTTGATGGAACAGGCAATGGCTGATATAGGCCAGTATTTTGACTAAACCCCTTGGCCACTTGACAAACCTGGCAACTCTGTACAAACTTCTTCACATCCTGTGTAATTTGAGGCCAAAAATAATGTTCTCTAAGAATGGCAATGGTCTTATCCCGACCAAAATGTCCTGCCATCCCTCCACTGTGTTTCTCCTTAATCAGATTTTCCCTCATGGAACTCCTTGGAATGCACAATTGACTACCTTTGAACAACATGCCATCCTGAATCAAATAGTCTAACCACTTGGTTCTATCTACAGCGACAGGTTCTTTACAAGCTTTCCATGCTTCAGCAAAATCAGGATCCTCAGGGTACAAATTCTTGAGTTCATCAAACCCAACTACTTCAACCTGCATTGTTGTAAGCAACAATTGTCTCCTACTTAATGCATCTGCCACCCTGTTAGATTTTCCACTTCTATGCTTCAACACAAATGTATAACTCTGCAAGAATTCTACCCACTTCATATGCCTCTGATTCAATTTACCTTGGCTATTTAGGTACTGTAATGCCTGATGATCAGTATACAAAACAAATTCCTTTGGCAATAAATAGTGCCTCCATTTCTTTAAGGCCTGAACTATTGCATAGAACTCTTGATCATAAACAGAATACTTCTTCTTTGCATCATTCAATTTCTCACTAAAATATGCAATAGGCTTACCTTCTTGGCTTAATACAGCCCCAATAGCACTACCACTAGCAGCACAGTCCACCTGGAATACTTTTCTGAAATCTGGAAGTGCCAACACAGGCTGTTCAGTCACCTTCTTCTTCAGCAATTCAAAACTTCTCGCAGCTGCTGCAGTCCATTTGAACTCTTTTCTATCCCCTCTTATTGTATCAGTTAGGGGTGCACATATGCCACTGAAATTCTTAATAAACTTCCTGTAAAAACTAACCAGACCATGAAATGATCTTACCTCAGTAGCAGACCTTGGAGTAGGCCATTCCAAGATAGCTTTAACCTTCTCTGGATCCATTTTGAGTCCTTCAGGTGATATAACAAATCCCAAATAGACTAACTCCCTTTTTGCAAAGACACACTTCTTTAGATTAATTAACAGTTTCTCTTCCCTCAGCCTTTCAAAGACACTACGAATATGCAGCAAATGTTCTTCCAAAGTCTTGCTGAAAATTAAAATATCATCCAAATAAACAATAACAAATTTTCCCAAGAACTTCTTAAGTACCTCATTCATGAGCCGCATGAAGGTGCTTGGGGCGTTCGTCAATCCAAAGGGCATGACTAACCACTCATAAAGACCCTCCTTGGTCTTGAAGGTTGTTTTCCACTCATCTCCTTCTCGAATCCGTATCTGATGATAGCCACTCTTCAGATCTATCTTTGTGAAGTACTGAGCTCCACTCAAGCAGTCCATAAGATCATCCATCCTTGGTAAAGGAAATCGGTACTTGATGGTTATCCTATTTATAGCTCGAGAATCTGTACACATCCTCCACTCTCCATCCTTTTTTGGTGCAAGTACTGCAGGTACTGCACATGGACTCAGGCTCTCTCGAATCAAGCCCTTCCTCAATAGCTCCTGAACCTGTCTATTTAGCTCCTCTGTTTCAGTAGGAGTCATCCTGTGAGCAGCCTTGTTAGGCAAACTAGCTCCTGGAATCAGATCTATTTGATGACTAATTTGCCTTACTGGTGGCAATCCATCTGGAACATTATCAGAGATAATATCTCCAAATTCTCCTAGTAAATCTGAAACTTCAAATGGTATTTCACTACTACCTTCTTTATCTTTTCTAGGAATCAAAGCATAGCACATGCGCTGATGTTTCATGCCATCTAAAAACTTCCTTCCATCAACAAGACAAATCCTAGCACTGCTACATACCTTTTCACCTTCCTTTTTCATGGGCTTCAATTTGTGGCGAACTCCATCCTTTGTCAGAGAGTATGTGTTTGCATGTCCATCATGTATTGCATGTCTATCAAACTGCCATGGTCTACCCAACAATAGATGGCAAACATCCATCAAAATAACATCACAGAGGACTTCATCATGGTAACTACCAATTTTGAATTTTACTAAACATTGTTCACTTACCAGGACCTTATGATCATCTTTTACCCAAGAAATTCGATAGGGCTGGGGATGTTTCTCCCTCTTGAGCTTCAGCTTAGAGACCATCTCTTCGGATACCAAGTTATCAGTGCTACCACCATCAATGATCACATCACAACATTTATCCTCACACTTGCATCTGGTACGGAACAAGCTCCTCCGTTGTCCTGGTTCATTTTCACCACTTAGTAGGACTCTTTCATTTACCAAGGTCTCTCCTCTTTCTGCATCCTCTGAATGTGATGATTGTGCATCCTCATCCACATGAGCAACCCTAGCTTGGCCCTCAGCTCTCCTATCTGTCCTTCCTTGTCGTTGAGGGCATTCAAAGGCACGATGACCTTCTTCATTGCAATGGAAACAGGTACCACGGAAGCCTCCTCTTCCTTGCCCACGTCCTCTACCTCTTCCTCTTTGATTTCCAAAGTCTTGATCACGGGAGCGGTTGAAACCCTCATTCCTCTGGTTCCTGCTAGTACCCTCATCTTCATTTTTCTTTTGAGTTTCATTGCGGCCTCCAGATGATCTACCGCTTCCCCTTCCTCCTTGACCGCGCCCTCTTTGTCTTCCTTCAAACCTTTTACTCAGCTTCTCTTCAACTCGTAGGGCAAACTGGTATGCTTCTTCAACGCTGGTCATTCTTACCAGACTTAGTTCTTCCTGGATGCTAGGTCGTAACCCACTGATATAACGAGCAACCTTTTCCTTATTTGCTTCTGCATGCCCCGCTCTAATCAGGAGTCGGTAAAACTCCTCTGTATACTCTTGGACTGATCTTCCCGCTTGCTTTAACCCATGCATCTTCTTAAACAGATCAAGCTCGTAGTCCACAGGAATGAACTGCTTCTTCAATTTGTCCACCATGCGATCCCATCTTGTGATCTTCTCCTTTCCTCTTCTAAGTCTTTCCAGTTGAATCTCTTTCCACCAGATTTTGGCATGGCCTTTTAGTTTGGCCTTTGCAAACTTAACCCTATCTGGGTCCCTTATATCCTCATACTCAAAGTATTCGTCCAGTTCATTGATCCAATCGATCAACTCATCTGGCTTCAAATTTCCTGAAAATATACCCACTTCAATTGTGGGTCTTTTCCCAAACCTAGAAATGGCCCTAAAAAGCCTTTCCTCTACAGGATTCAGAACTTCCCCGTCAACTTCCATTACTTCCTCTTCATTGTCATCCTCACTATTGTCATCTGCGGCAATATTTGCTCCTCTACGAAGCTCCTCTTGCAATGCTTGTACCTGTCTCTGGAGGGCTCTAACCTCCTCAGGATCAACAGCTCTGGCCCTTCCACCACGCTCTCTTCATGGAGGCATCTTCTAACTCGAACCCACAACCACACAGTCCTGGTGCAAACTGCCTCACAGTCGGCGCTCTGTCTACACACTCAGGAAAACCCGCTCTGATACCACCTGATGGGGACACAACCCAACGACCAGAATAGACACAATAGAAAGGGGGAATTATATTAACTGAGAAAATAAGCTAGTACAAACAGTGCAGAGAAAATAAACTCAAAACATGCCCTGCGGGCTTACAATAGCATAAATCCGGAGAATATTTCTCCTTTTAGCACCTCCTCTCAAGCTCCAATCCGAACTGCCTTTTACAATGCCAGAAATCTCCTTAAATAGACCCTGGAGGGTTAAGGACTAGGAGTACATTCTAGAAAGTGCTAGTAGGCATCCACCGACAAAATAGAAGGTTCCAGAAGCTGCGTTAGAAGTCGGTGCAATTCTAGAAGAATCCAGAAACGGTAGCCGAACTTCCGGGAGGCATAACTTTTGAACCGTAACTCCGATTGACGAACCGTTTACATTTTTGGAAAGCTCTCGAAGCGCTCTATAGCCCTATGGATAGGCTTCGCTCGTCCCCCAATTTTCGACCCTTTTCGAGGTCATTTAATGCCCCAAACCTGACTTTGAAGCATTCTTAGGGGGTCTCCAAAACCCGAAAAACTGCAATAACTTTCAAACCATGGGGCCTTTTGACCTGATTCTTTTTCTAGAATGCTCTAAATCTCAATTACATTCATCTGGCCAAGTCACACCTTCTAGGTCACCAAAATGATGGTCAAATTGCATGCTCCTATTTTTTCGGGATTTTCAAATGCACTGATAGTTGAACTATGAGAGTTGGAACCTTTATTTGAGCCAAATGGGTATCCAAAAATGTAAAGACATAAAATAGAAACTAAGTCTAAGTACATTTTTTTGGGTGACACAGGATTGCCCTTATACCTCTGGATGCTCCTGCATCAATTTTTTACCCATAAACCCTCCAAGGTGAAGGTAAAACTAGGGTGTGGATAATGCCCACAAATCTTCACTATTGCAGTAATCAAGTTAATCAATTAAGGGTACAATGTTTGACCATAAAATATGATCTACTCTATGAGGAGTCTATCTTGTTAAAGACTTAAGAAACTGTTAGGTTTCACCTTGTTAAAGGATTTGACACTTACAACTAAGTAAGGACTCTATTAGGAGATTTATAAAGATCTGTTAAGACCACTCTGTTAAGAAATTTACCCTGATTCAATACCTGACTATCAATTTTCTTTGCAAGTTGATTTTGAGTCTCCTCCTTACTAACTGATCCTCTCCTCTAATCTGATAACTATTGTCTTTCCCTTTCACATTCATTTCTTATGAATAGGTCACTTGTTCTATTGGATGGTAACAAAACCCTTGAATGACTTTTGATCTTCTCTCATGCTCCTTCACACACACTCTCTTTCACTTCTCTCTTGCTTACTCTCTTTTCCCTCGATCTAGGTTAAGATCATCACTATTTAAAGATTCCCAAAAAGAGTTTTCTAGATGATTCCATGTTTTGCCTCTTCATCCTAATTATTGAACATACACATAGGGATATGTGATCCACATCATGTAAATATTCTATAAAAACCTCTTCAAGTATTAAATATTTTGGAACAACCTCTTCAAAAATTAAATAAACCTTCCAAGTTAGCCTAATAATCATTTTTCCTAAAACTATGTTCCATTTCTAACTTTTATGTAAACTCTGCATTTCTCAGCCTTTATTGTCTCTGATACTTCGCATTGTTGTTGCATGACCTTTTTTAACCTTTTGATGTTTGGCATGTACTATGCTTGACACATACTATATTACTCTGTACTTACATACATGGAATTTCACTCGATCACTGATGAACTCGGTACTAATAGAAAATTACTTTGTGACCATAGACTTACTCAGCTTCTATAAAATTGCTTGGTACATACTAGCTTATGTACATGACTTGACCTATGTAGAGTATCTCGGTCACAGTGATGATCGTCTGACTCTGCCTTGTAAATGACTTAGTGGTTGACACTAATAGAAAACAATGGTTATAGATACCAACAATCTCCCCCTTTGACATTAGTGAAAAAAATGCTTTGTCATATTTACATCACTTTGGCATATCAAAACAAAAATGATAAAATGAGCTCTCCCCCTAAGTCTTATGACTAATGAATAATGAATAATAGATTCATTATAGCTTTTATACTATACATGTATACATTTCCTCTTTCCTTCTGCAATACACTCCCTCTTCGATATACATTTCTCCCTTGTATACTTTTCCCCCTTGTTTTTAAGAACTTTATGTTACTACTGCTGGGGTTGAAAGAGTTGAAGTAATCCATATGTTTCAATGAATTCCTTGTGAACTCTAGTAATCATGGTCAATGCATGACTCCCTATGGCTCTTTCTACCTCCAAAATTTGATTTTGTAATTGTAGATTTGCAGCTAAAGCAATTAAACTCTTAGCCATTGATAAGTTATGATCTTCTGTGATAAGATCCTAGGTTATTTTTAGTTCTCTCTACATGACCTGCTGACTCTGAGATAATACTGTTGGATGCATTCATCTCAGCCTGAGTCTTATCTATCTATGCCTAAATATTGTTTGTAAATCTTGGCACATCTGACAAAATTGTGTACACATGTTCTACCCTCTGTATAAGATCCATCATTACATGTACTTTCTCTTGCAATAGGAATTTTTGCTCAATAATGGTTATGAAAACTTTGTCCACAACCTTGGTCTCAATTCTTCTTGCTAACCAATCCATTAGCTTCTCATTGGATTCAAGATTTTAAGCACTTACTTGATCTATTATATTTACAAGTTGGTCATTGACTGGTGTCTCTTCATCTAAATTTTGTATGTCAAAAGCATCAACAAAAATATGCTTTACATCATGTAATGTCTTTTGTTTCTTTTGCTCTCTCCTTAGCTCTTCTTGCCTCTTTTTCTTCTTCATTATTTCTTGTAGTACAAATTTTTGCTACAAGGTGAGATTTTCTAGATCAAATTGCGGCGTCTTAATGTTTTCATCCAAACTAACCTCAATATCTAATGAAATGTATTTTATTTATTTTCTCATCTTATTCAATGAAGGGGTGTTGTTTCTCTACACTGTCTTAGGAGTAGGTGAGGGGGTGTCACCACTCAGTCTTGCTTGTGTATCTATACTCAAGATAGAAATAGTCATACTTTGTTCAACCTTATTCAATTCTTTATTTTCCTCATTTTGAGGTGCTCAAACGATATTTTCATTTTCTTTAGCTTCTCCATCTTCACCATTTTCTTCTTCATTTGTGATCCTTGACTGCTCAAATTTTGGAGTGTCAGGGGTGTTGGCACGTATAGGAGACATGTTTCCTTGAGTGTTTGGCACACTTGATCTTTCTCCACTATTGTGCTCATCGTCGATCTTCACAGTCTCTAACTTCTTTGTATTTAGCCCAAAAATGCTCTTCCACAACATCTCGCTTTGCTGTCATGCAACTTCCTCTTTATTTATCAATATAAAAAATGTTCTAAATTTTGGGACAAATATCCTCCTATACTTTTCTAAAAATGTATCCTTATATTCTTGTAACAAATCAAGCATAACTCTAACTAGTGTGCCACTTCTTATCTGATTTTCTACTTCCTTTGCCTACTGTCATCTTCTCCTTAATCTTTCAAAAACATCTTGAGCTGTCTATCTCTTAATTTAATTTGGAGCTATCTTGAAATTAGACATCATTTCTATCATAGATTCTTCAATTCTATTCTTATCATCATTATCTACTATGTCATATTTCATAAATTTAAAACTAGATAATCTTCGAGAACTTCTTATATCTGAGCATACCTCATCAATAGACTTATGTTTCCTCTTAGGTGGTCCTCTAACCAATCTCCTTCTTCTTGTTCAAGGTTCACTTGGTTAAATAAACTCTTCTACTTTTTGCTTTGCAGAGTGCTCAACAATAGCAGTTACCCTGGTCCTTAGCTTATTTGGTGGTGGAGGTGTCACTACCTTCTTCCCTGCTCTTGGAGCCTTCTTTCTCGATGGCATGAAAACAAATAGGACTTTACCCTTGTTAGCTTCTTCTACTTCTTATACTCCTTCTTCCTCATCACCATTATCTTGTTCTTTGTCTTCACCAAGACCTTGTGTTATTTGCAATGGTTATTTTCCCTTATGTAGGGTGCCCAGTTTAGCTTCTAGGTCTTTAATCATTTTCTTTATTTTCTTCTTCTTGGAAGTTATCTTGATGTTTGCTATTATCCTTGCCTTTTCTTCTTCATATCTTCGAATTTGTTTAGCCTTAGCATCTATTTCTTCTTTTAATAGTGCATCAATGTTTGCACTCACATCATTACTATCTATCTCATATTCAAAGCTTTGTAGCCATGCCTTCCTTGGCTTAGCTACTTGTACAAATGTGTTGTCTATATCAACAAGGAAACATATGTCAGTGTAATATTTTGTGACCAATTTGTCTAGAATTCTCATTCTCCTTTTCATTCTTAACTTGAATTCATCAAAATATATATTCATTGCATTGTCAAAATTGTCTCCTAATTGAGTAATAAACTCAATGATTTTCCTTGTCACCAGTTTATCTTGTTCCCATACAATTTTACCTATACCATGAAAATACTTCTGGATATAAAAGAATAGACAAACAATTAGGGAATCAAACTTACACATTGAATTCTTTGCCTTTCTTATTGATGATAGATTTTCTACCAATTGTAACATTTGTAGCTCGAAAAGATCATACTAATGTGATCTTTCATCATAATCTTCCATGCTTGGTCCACAACCATACACAACACACTATTCAATCTTCTTGATTGATAGAATTTGTGAGAAATGACTCTCACTGAAAATTCTATGAGTGGATCAAAAATGCTTGTAATGGATAGACCACATTCATTCCACTCGGCTCCTATATTCTCCTCAAATTATGCTTGACTCAAGCATTGCATGGTTTTCTTCTTATCTAGGGTTTGATAACATATAACCCTATGTATCATCTTCTTTGTGATTTCTACTAGTCCATTCTGCAACCAGTACTTAATATCATGAACTCTGCTCAAAATAACTTTGATCCATTCAATTCTGAAATTTCTAAAAAATTATAGGGCTTGAGTTAACCCTTTCCTCTCAAAAATCTAAAACTCATCCTTCAAAATTCCTTCATTACATAGCTTCTCATAAGCTTCCCTAGTCTTGTAATCTCTTACTTCTCCAATTTTGCACATATAACAACTTCTGACATCATGAATCATAATGACTTCAGGTGGTATCAAGGATAATGCACCAGTCTCCTTTTACAACAATCTCTGGAATAGCATGAATTTTAGGTGGAGGACAGGCATCATTTCTCACCAGTTGAATTTTACTAACCTTTAGGCTTATTCCAGTAGTTTATGAAGCTTCCATGATCATAACTAGGGTTTTATTTTCTTCCTTCCCTAGATACTTGGCACTCATTCACACTCTCTACTTGTTCAATCTTCTTGATCAAATTGCTCCTTGAAATCTTTATTGGTTGCTTCAATTCACTTAATCACTCTGAGCTCTTCAATAATCTGGATGCAAGGTATGAAGTTATGCATTCAAAATTTGTTATATACATCATCTTTTGATTGATTAGGTTCACCATTAAGGTTGTGTACTTTTCTGAGTGGAATCCAACTAACACAACAACTCAATCTCTTTTATAACCTTCGGTCTCTATTGGAGTGCTCGGTCTATGTTGCAATGCTCAGTCAACATAGACAATTTTACTGATACTTGGCAACCTTTCACAAAATTTGTCCTCATGCATCTTATATTGAACTTTTGACACACATTTATGTAAGGAACTTATGTATGATATATCATTTAGGTATACAGTTCCATACATACCTCTTTTGCTCAGTTAGAGATGATATGATCAACTTCTCCATTGGATTGGGTGACCTTAGCCCCATTAACTCCACTATTTTCATCTTCTATTTGTTTCTTCTATTTTTGGTTCATTTCATTCCTCGCTTTCTCAATGTCCACTTTGCCTTTTACCCTTGTATTTTTTCTAATTATTTGAATGTACTTGAGTCTTGCAATTCTTTCTTTGATGTCCAAACTTGTGACACTTAGAACATGTATTGTTAGATGCATAATTATTCTTTCTCTTAATTGGCTAGTAGGGTTTTATCTTTGATCTACATTCAAATTATCTATGCCCATATTTATGACAATTATAGCAGTATCCTTAAAATCTAGGTGTAGTAGGCATATTCCTCAGTCTTGACCTACACTCATGTATTTGATGTCCTTATTTCTTGTAGTAAAAATAGTAGCCAATAAACTTAAGTTTATAATTTTGCATTCCATGTTTTCTTTGACAGATATTTGTAGTATGACCAAATTTTCCATAGTGATAGCATGTTTATTTTTATTTTGAATTTGGATTTCTCATTTCTCTATTCCTCAATGATTCTCCTTTCTTAGTGCATGAATGTCTTGATCCATTAGAACATCTTGATGACTTCATAAGTTCTTCAAATTATTTCATTGCTTCCTTTGGTTTGTTGAATTTCTCTATAGATTCCTTTTCATTCTTCAATTCATTCTTTAGTATCTCATTATGATATTTTAGGTTTGCAATATCCATATCCTTGTGATTTAGTTCCTAATTTGCAGTCATTAGTTGATTCATTAGATCCATTTGTATATTTGTGAGCTTCTACACATCTTATATCCTTTCTTCAATTCTTGTATCCATTACCCTTTTGTCTTCTTTCATCATAGTCCTAACTTCTTCATCTTTCTTTTTTGTTCAGTCACTTCACATAGTCTTATTGATTGGATTTCATGTTCTCTTTTCAATGCCCTTATCTCTTCATTGAGGAGTTTATTTCTTTCAATTAGTTTAGCAGATGCTTTTTCATTAGGATTGAATGGTTAAAATAGTCCTTTTGTCTCAACTTCTGCATAAGAGTATTGCTTTATCTAGATGAAAATTTCCTTTCTCCTTTTTAGGGAATCCCTCAAATCTTATCTTGCCTTCTCAAGTTTCAACAGTGTGAGTTGGATGTCAATTACCTAATTGTCAATAGTCTTATCCAGTTTGAAAGCCTCCATCTTTCAAGATCTAATCTCCAAGCCTTTAAGCTTCTTTTAGAGAACTAGATTCTATGATACCAATTGTTGATTTATGGAGGTGTAAACTAGATACTAAGAGGGGGGTGCATCAAAATCTCAAACATTTCTTACTTTTCACAAATTCAGCCACATCTATCAATAACTTGTGCATATAAAAATATAAATGTAAACTTTCTTGTAACATGTAAATCAATTCAAGCAACATGAAACTAATAACACATAACACAATATTTGTTACCTAGAAACCCCCCAAGGTAAAGGTAAAATTGGTCTGGGGATGACACCCACAAATCTTCACTATTGTAGTTATAAAGTTAACCAGTTAAGGTTATAATGTTTGACCATAAAATATGATCTACTATGTGAGGAGTTTGACCTGTTTAAGACTTAAGAAACTGTTAGGTTTCACCTTGTTAAAGGATTTGACCCTTGCAACTAATTAAGGACAATGTTAGGAGATTTATAAATATTTGTTAAGACCACTCCATTAAGAGATTTACCCTGATTTAAGTCTATTAAAGTTGATTCAATACCTAACTCTCAGTTTTCTCTAAAAGCTGATTTCGAGTCTCCTCCTTACTAACTAATCCTCTACTCTAATCTAATAACTCTTGTCTTTCCCTTTCACATTCACTTCTTATGAATAGGTGATCTAAATTGTGATTCCAGATTACAACACCTGGTTTGATACCTCTAGTATTGTTAGTTCTAATGTGAGATTATGCAAGCCAAAAAGTGGTTCATTTCATTCAACATTTGAGTTTATACAAGGTATGATGAATCTGAAGGGCCACCAACATCCCTTCAAAAAGAAATGAACAGTCCACATTATGTTTATTAAAAAATAAAATATCAAAACTATGAAAGCTATTAAAAATTTATTTTAAAATTTAAGTCTACTTGTAGAAGTCATAAATTTTAACACATAGCTTGAAAATGTGTGTCACTCACACCATTGAAAAGGTAATCCAATTGTCTATCTCCAATTTTGAATAGCAATATATATCTTTCAGTACCCAAAAATGCTCCAAAGGTCTCTAAAAATGCAAACTACCTAACATAGAAAATATTGAAAATTTTAGATTTTGATATTTTCCCTTTTTTGCTTTTGCCAGCCTCCTCTAGATCATCATGGACCATGTTCTGATCAATAGGTCACTTTCTATGTTAGATGATAATAGAACCCTTGAATGACTTCTAATCTTCTCTCATGCTCCTTCATACACTTACTCTCTTTTCCCTTGATCTAGGTTAAGATCATCATTATTTAAAGATTTCCAAAAAGATTTTTCTAAATGATTCCATGTTTTTCTTCTTCATCCATTGAAAATACACATAGGGATATGTGATTCACCTCATGTAAATTCTCTATAAAAACCTCTTCAAGTATTAAATATTTTGTAACAACCTCTTGAAAACTTAAATAAACCTTCCAAGTCAGCCTGATAATCATTTTGCCTAAAAATTTGTTCCATTCCCAAATTTTATGTAAACTTTGTATTTCTTGGCCTTTACTATTTTTGATGCTCAACATTTTTATTTCTCAGCCTTTGTTAACCTTCTTATGATCAACATGTATTATTCTCATCACATACTATATTACTTGGTACTTCCATACTTGGAATTTCACTTGTTTGCTGATAACTCGCTCAATCGTTGATGAGCATGGTCCTTATGGAAAATTACTCTGTGACCATAAACTTACTCAAATTCTATAGAATTTCTTGGTACATACTAGCTTATGTACATGGTAATCTATGTAGAGTAGCTCAGTCGTAGGGATGATTGTATGACTCTGCCTTGCAAATGACTTAGTGTCTAACACTAATAGACAACAATGGTTAGAGATACCAACAAATGATAAGTAAAAGAGATCTAGTCTACTATTTAGGAATTTAAAAATGCCAAAAGAGGCCTCATATTTTACAAGACCATTTTTGGGTAATTACATTGACTAGTTAAGGAAATGGGTTTCTTCAAGAAGTGGGAAATTAAAGGTAGTGTGAAAATTAATGTTATGGCCAATAGCTTATTACTTTTTGATTTTGTGAGTAAGGAAGACTTTATTTATGTCCTCACAAGTTTTCCTTGGATCTATCATAGAAAATTTTCTAATTTCCTTTCTCTATTCAAATAAAATCCTAATTTTGATGCTCAAAAAGATCTAAGTGTTGTGGTTCTTACTTGGACTTTCCTTCTGAGTCTCACCTTGGAGTTTTAGAACTTTGAGGTTTTTAGAGGCATTATGGATTCCTTTGGTACTCTTTTGGAAACTTATAGGATAACTCCAAAAAAAGATAACTTGTTGTTAAGATCAGTGTTAATGTAATGGTCAATTCAATCCTCCGTACTTCTAGTATCCTTTCATTTTGTTATGGCACAAGTGATAAACTTTTGGAATGTGGGAATGCTTTAACCTAGTGACACATCTCCAATAAATACATGGGTATCTCAATAATGTGTATAGGTTCCAAAAATCAAGAAATAACATTTAGAAAAGTAGCTAGAGAATTTTAAGATTCAAGGAAAAGAAGAAAAAGTTGATATGCCCCCTAAACTAAGGAGATTGAGAGGAAACATAAATCAAGTAAAAATAAATAGATGACCTGCCAAATGCCTCCTAAAAGGGAGATCAAGAAGTCTCTATTGAGTTCTAGGTGATGAGAGATGGAGTGAAATCCTCTTCCCAAATGTCTTAAAGAAGACAAAATCATTTATGTTGTTTGTTGATGGGAAAGCCATTTAAGAAAAATTATTTGATGCTCATGTAGGAAAAGTTGATAGCTAGGTTTCTTCTAAGGTAGCCTCTTATGAGGGAGGCGAGTATAGGATAGCTAGGTTTCTTCTAAGGTAATCCATTATATTCTATTAAAACTTTGGATTTCAATGATTTTAACTCAAAAAGGAATAAATTCAAGCCTAAAAGGTGCCCTAAATTTTTGGCAAACTTTAGATTAAACTACTAGAAACATTTAAACACCTAGATTGGTTTTCTTTTGTAAAATGGATGCATGTCTACATGAAATGACCTTAGAAATTAAATTGAAATAGCCAATCACAAAAGAATCAAACCCATATTAAGACCACTTTGAAGAAAAATGAGATTCAACAGTTTCTTATTTTTTTCTCTTTTTCCTCTTTTGTGGTTTCTTTAAAGAATGGAAATATTGAAAGAATCAAAAGGAATAAATAATTCTTAAGAATGCAAAAAAAAATCTAGGAAATATTGGCAAAAATTAATTAAATATGACATTTACTTCACCATAAGAGGGAAACTTCATGATTTCCATGAAGATTTCTTGATTTTTTTTGTAAAATCCTTGATTTTTTTTCCTTCTTGTTGGAGTTATTTTATTTATTTCTTGATTTCCATCATAATCCCTTTAGTAGTGTACATTTTCTATCCCTAACTAATAATATTGTTATTATATGTGAAAGAGTCAAATTAGTTGTTATGTTGTCATTAATGTCAAGCCTTATTTGGTTAGACATTATTCAAATTTAGTAGAGTACAAGATGATTTGATTGATGAAAAGGATTTGAAGAAAGTATGATGATGAAAGGGATGATAAGTATGGTATTCAATGGGCACTTGAATAAGTTGGACTATGACAGTTTAATATTGATTTGATTTTTTTACAATCATATAATGTTGTGATTAAGTGATGAAGATCGTGTAAATGCAAGATAATTTACATGGTGAATGAAGGAAAATATTATTGCCTGAGCTATTACAGTTGTCACTGAGTGTCTAACAAAGAAGATTTAATGCTCCTCATTAAGTGAGAAAGTCTAGTATTAATCAAGAAAATTCTAGTGTTAATTGAGATTAGTATTTATTGAGTCAAGTTGTAATGTTCACCGAACCAAGAACAAAAAGAAAAGATGAGATCTTAGGCCTTCATATGATGAAAATAAAGAATATTCAATAATTTCAAAGAATTAAAATGAAGTTATTTCCAAGTTCTACATTTGGGGAAATGTAATGAAGATCTAATGAAGGACATTTAATAGAATGGAGATAAGCACAAAGTTCAAGGTGAAACTATTTTTAAGTGATTAAATGCATTGAATCTTAGATCTGTGATTGTGTTTAAGTGGCAAATCTTGGAAGATTATGGAAGGAAAAAGATTAATATATAAGGAGATGAATGAGACTATTTTGCTAGAAACTAATATTGGAACAATTTTTATGTTGTCATTGATGTCAAACCTTATTGGTAAGACAATTTTCTATTTTATTTGAGTATCATATCTAGATGGTTGATGAAGAGGATTTCAGAGAAGACATAACAAAAGAACCTAGAGGAAAGGTTGAGTTAAGAGGAAACTAAAATGGATACTTGATTAGTTAGACTATGACAAGATAAAGTGATTGTTTAATCATGCTACAAGTGAAGAAGATAGTTGTACTAAAGCCTTGAAGAAGTGATCAAAGAATGACTAAATGTAAAGGCTTGACTACGTAAAAGAGTAGAAGACTCATGAATTTGAAGTATATTTTGAGCGATGCTACTGTCAACCGAGAGTCTGTATATGCTGAGAAAATGTAGTGTCAACTGAGCATCAATATTTATCAAGCTTCAATATATGTACCAAACAAAAATGTTAGTAGTGACTGAGTAACCCAGTGAGGATTGAGTGTTAGAACATAGTGTTGACTAATGTACAACATTTAATAGTTTATGAGGAAATCATAATTTCTAGCTGACACAGTTGATTTCTTGGAGGGTGGGGTGATGTAGAGGGTCTAGGATTCCAACAAATAAACATCTAATTAAGGTTATAATAGTGAATCATCCAATGATTCTTATTTATTGTCCTTTCCACCAATCCAAGCATCCAAGATTCTTCCCCCTAACTTGCTTCCTAGGTGTAGTTGGTATGATGAAGACTTAATCTCCCACTTTAGACACTAGTCCTAGTAGCCTTTCTCTCCCCTAGAATCCTAACCCTCACTTAGAATCTTGTTCCTTCAATCCGTTGGAGTCTACTAATTTTTTAGGTACCCTCCATAGCCTTCCTAACCTTTTCCAATACTTATGGTCACAACAAAAACCAAAGAAAACTCACTTTCTTCACATAGGGCTAATTAGGCCTATTAACTTCGAGGTCTAATAAGCCTGTTTTGCACCAATAATAAAAATTCCTCCAAAAAACCCCATGAATTACCTTAGGAATATGAAATCTATCTCCTATCACTCCAAGCTTCTAAATTTTTAGAGCTTCACAACACCCATAACCCTATTCAATCTTAAGCCCTAGTTTCTAGCCTATTATGTAGGCCTCTAGACCAGTCAGCACTAAAAAGCCTCTAGAACTCTTCAAACCTTAAACCAACCTTCCATTTACTTGTATACTCAAGGTAGCTTGCTAGGCTTCAAGGAACACCATGTTTTAGACCCAACTTGATTATGGGTGTGCTCTATACCAACTTCCACAAACTGTCCAGGCTCACATACTCCTAGCAATTAGCTTAGGGCATCACTCCATGGCCTTGAAACCCATCATAAAAAAATTTATAAAAAAAACAAAATACTATTTACACTATCTAACCTATCACCCCACTAGGTTTCATGCATTTTCCACCGAGGGTGATTAGGTTAGAACCATTTTTGTACAAACAACCCTATGAAGGTAGTTCTCAGGGCAATCAGTAAGAAAATGTTGTAACTTGGAAACCTGATGACTTCAAAACAAGTTTGAATATGGAAAATAACCAAGAAAGACTAAACTACAAAAACAATAAACTTGATCTATTGTGCCAATCCATAAACAATAGTACTACACCATTAAGTAATGGAAAACTCATAAAATTATTTGTACAACAGTCCCACACATGCATAATTTGATGGTAAAACCTTCCAACCTTAAAAATATGATCTTCCATATAGTTACAGCCTCCAAAACTGCCATTTTCAATTTCTTGAAAAAATTGCAAAAGTTGCTGATGCAACTTTTGAGCAATTTTTGCTCCTTAGGACTTTTTGGCCAAATGGGTCCACCTAGGACCATTCTAGGACCCTTGATAAGATACCTAGGGCCTATCTAGAAATAAAAGACCTTAATTACCCATTTTGAATCAAATTTGACCTACTGAGCAACTTTTGGGCAGCTTTTTAGCAACCTAGGACCTAGTGAGAAACTTGGCTCTTACATTTGGATTAGTTTCATTCCAAGGACTCTTGGAACTTATTAAACACACACACACACACACACACACCTAACTAACCTCTAATCACTCCAAAAACCAAAAATTAGGGAGGTGCCTTGCACCATACTCCCCTAAGACAAATAACTCAAGTCCCTTAAGTTAGGAGGTCTTCAAGGGTGACCCCATGCTTCAATTTATTAGCTTTAGTCATCTAGGTAGCCTCAACATTAGGTATTCCCTTCCATTTCACCAGATAGGTCTTGTAGGTACCCTTCCTAGTCTTCTTGATCACCTTAGAATCCACAATGTTGTCTAGTCGCAAAGGTTGGGGAGTTGGCAAGTCTTTAACCCAATTTGCCCCTTCCAAGTCTTCAAGAGTATGTTGATCAGTATTAGAATGAGTACCTTTGTAGGGAAATAAGTCACACACATTGAAAATAGGTGATATCCCCAAGCCAGGAGGGAGTTCAACTTCATAGGCATTATTACCAAACTTGTGTAGGATTTTCAAAGGTCCTATCTTCTTCATCAACAACTTGATTGGGTGTCCCTTTGGTAGTCTCTCTTTCCTAAGATAAGCAAGTACCAAATCCCCCAACTTGAATTGCAAGTCTCTCCTTGTTTTTTCTGCCTTGGACTTGTACTTTGCCACTTAATTTTGTAATGTCTTCCTAACTTGGTCATGCAACTCTTTCATTTGTTCTGCAAATGACTCTCCTTGTGCACTCCTCTTGTCATGTAGACCGAGATCCCTTAATTCCAAAATTCCCCTAGGGTGAATCCCATACACAATTTCAAAAGGGCTCTTTCTAGTTATCCTATTAATGGAGTCATTATAAGCATACTCTACATGCCCTATGATATGATCCTAGGATTGACCATGTTTTTTGGTCAAGCACCTTAATAAATTTCCTAAAGACTTGTTTACCACCTTCATTTTCCCATCAGATTGAGGATGATAGGATGACGAAAAGGACATATTAATGCCTAGCATTTTCCAAAGGGTCTTCCAAAAGTGCCCTATGAATTTATTGTCCCTATCACTCACTATGTTGAGTGGAAAACCATGGGTTCTCACTATATCTCTGAAGAATAGACCTACTATATGTGAAGCATCATTTTTTTTCTTGCATGGGATGAAGTGTGCCATCTTGCTAAAATGATCTACAACCACAAATACACTATCATGCCCTCTAGGTGTCTTAGGAAGTCCTAAAATAAAATCTATACTCAAACACTTCCATGGACTTTGTGGTATGTTGAGTGGTTGGTACAATCCTACATTACTAATATGTCCTTTATCCCTTTGACACACATGGCATTGCTCCACAAACCTTCTTACATCAGTCTACAATTTAGGCCAGTGATAATACCTAGAAACTTGTTCAAGTGTCTTGTCTACCCCAAAATGTCCTCCCAAACTGTCTTGATGCTTCTTTTTTATGATTTTATCCCTCATGGAACATTGGGGAATGCACAATAGGTACCCTTTGAATAACAAGCCTTCCCACAACATGTAATCAACAAATTCTACCTTAAAACCTTTCTTGAACTTGTCACATACCTCATAGGCTTCTTTGAAGTCCTTATCCTCCGTGTAGAGGTCTCTTACATCCTCTATTCCCACACTCTACAATTGGATCTCTTGGAGGGCAAGGATTCTCCTACTGAGAGCATCAACAACCTTGTTGCTCACACCTTTCTTGTGCTTGATCACAAAGGTGAATGCCTGCAAATATTCCACCAACTTGAGGTGTCTTTGATTGAGTTTCTCCTGCCCATTCAAGAAGCTAAGGGCATGGTTGTCTTTATGAACCACAAATTATTTTGGAAGGAGGTAGTGCCTCCACTTCTTCAAAGCTTGGACCATTGCATATAATTCAAGGTCATAGGTAGAGTACCTTTGTTTTTCCTCATTTAACTTTTTAGAGAAAAATGCCACAAGGTGTCCTTCTTGGCTTAACACTGCTTCAATAGCTAGCTTACTAGCATCACACTCCACCACAAAGAGTTGATTGAAATATGGAAACGTTAGGATAGGTAGGACTATAATACTTTTTTTCAAAAGTTCAAATCCTTTATCTACTACCTCTATCCATTTAAATTGACATTTACTGCCTCTGTTAATGGTGTTGAGGATAGGTGCACATACATGACTAAATCCTCTCACAAATTTCCTATAGTAAGATGCCAAACCATGAAAACTCCTAACATCTCCTATGCATTTAGGTATTGGCCACTCCAATATGGACTTGACCTTATCAGGATCCATTTTAATACATCCATTGGAAACAACAAAACTAAGGTATACAGTTTCAATTTTTAGAAACTCACACTTCTCTTGATTGATCATTAGCTTCTCATAATGTAACCTCCTCGAGACCATCTCCAAGTGCTTCATATGCTCCTCTTTGGACCTGCTAAAGATTAGAATGTCATCCAAATACACAATAAAAAACATACCTATGGAATTTTCTAGTACCTCATTCATTATTCTAATGAAGGTACTTTGGGCATTTTTCAAGCCAAAAGGCATTACTAGCCACTCATGCAACCCTTTATTTGTCTTGAAGGTTGTCTTTAATTCATCACCAAGCCTCACTCTAATTTGATGGTGCCTTGACTTCAAATCCACCTTGGAAAA